>JAVUPR010000462.1:2680000-2772500 GCA_036785695.1 Gentiana straminea | reverse complement strand
TTTATGAGACAACACTTTCTCATTAGAAAATCCATCGTCTTTTTTTAACCTTTTCAAGTGCTTCAACCCCTCTATTTTCATCTCTAGCAGTTAAAACAACAACAATCCTCCCATTAGCAGCTAATTGCTTATAAATCCCATATCCAATCCCCTTGTTTGCCCCTGTTACCACCGCATATCAGCAACAATAGTAGATAAAAAAATTACGTAAGATATAAGGTTGAAACTTAGTGAAATCGGTATCTTGAGTTAATCGATTCAGACCTAACTAGGGACTGTATTTATTCTGTTTCAAGAAACGCCGGTAAACCCGAGTTCTATAGCATTCTGGGGTCCACCTTTTAGATAGAATCATCTAGTAGTAAAAGGGTTTTGTAATTTGGGCTTAATTAACCATTTTAGTCTAAGCAAAGAGCCAAAGACACTGAGACCGAGTCTAAGTGGTTACAGTGTTTATTATAGCATTGGGTAAAGACAGTGAGAGTCTAAGCATGCAGTTCCACTGTAGCACAAGTAACGCCGTTATACTCAAAGTTCTGGAGCGTAATATGTACTCGACTATGCATTCAATTCGTTCGGTAACAATAAATAAACATTTATGCACTTTTACCTTGTCTCTGCATTGCTGTTGGTTACTGCTTTTGATTCTGCCATGACTTAGGACAATATTGTCTCAAAAGAAAAAGGTTTGGAGTTTTGATTCTGTATTTGTATTTGTATTTGTATTTTGTGTTTAAAAAGAAAAAACTGCATTTATATACCCTTTAGCAAACGCTTATGTAATCAATGATGTCATCTCAAAACAAACAAAATAGCAAATACATCTATTAAAGGCATTATACCTAACTTTCGAAGCAAAATACTATATTCGATCCGTCAAATCTAAGCTTAACATATGATTTTACAGAGGTTGAATGTCTTTTTTCGAACCTTACAAATGACAAACCTAACTCGATTTATATGATAACAATATAACTTCAGTTGTGATGTCTTTAACGAGCGTACAGGAAAAGAGAAAAGGAAAAAAAAAACATGAATAATAACAATTTGACTGTTTGTGCTTTGATAATATTGTCCAAAATATTAAAAGTCAAACAAACCATACACATGTTACTCAACACAGCCACATATATAGAGATATAGTAGTAATATGCACCACTATCAAATGTGAGACCCACCTTTGTCAATAAACATGATATTTCTAAATGATGGTGCATGTGACAAAAAATCCTGTGCCCCAATCTCAACTCGAACTCAATCGAGTTATAGAACGTTAAAACAAAAATCAATTCGTTTAAAGCTCATTAAACTCAACTCGATTAATGTAAATTCGTTTCATTAATTTACAATTATTGCATTAATAATATTCAAATAATATGTTTTAACTGTTGTCTTTAAAATGTATAACATTCTTGTATCTTAAACAATGTTTAATGTGAAAACTCTAAAATGTCTTATAATATAATATACTAATATAGGACGGATGGAGTTCATTGTTATTTATTTTATATTGGAAATAAACTTTTATGATACGACACACTTGTGAAAGAGCTATCGAAACCAAAATGCATGAAACTAATGTGTCTTAATGGCTTAGTTTTAGAACACGTGCCGAGCAACCTGTTTATCCGAAAAGAAGAAATCAGATTTCGAGACGAGACGTTACGTTAGAATATTATGATGAAATCGATCATCAGCATTTATTGTCATAATAAGATCACACCATTACTGTAAAAATGACGGCGGTGACGATACCGGATTTCACCACCCCACGTGTCATACACATGACACCCAAATAATAACGAAAATAGACCTAATATTTTAACACTAAAGGCTATAGGAGCCCCCATCATAGGCCTAAGGGCCAAGATTAGTCCTCAGGAAGGAAGCTATACGGGTCGAACCTCAGTCCACCGCAGGTCAGTCAGGACCAAAGTTAGAGGCCGACCTGGGCAGCTCGGTCGTCTTGACCTTTGCAGCTCAGTCGTCTTGACCTTTGCAGCTCGCCGCAGGTCGGCTAGAGCATATAATAAGAGTAAAAATAATAATTACGTGTTTATCAGAATAATTATGGAAAGAATCCCAAGCCATAAATGCTCTTACTTTATATTCAAATCTGTGTGATTATCTCCTACCATCAAGGAGACCAAATCGTAATTATCTCTTCCTTAGGGAACATGAAATCATAGTCCGACAAGGACCCAGCCCACGAAAGCCTAGGGCACAAGCCCCTCTATATAAAAAATCCTTAAGGAACTACGGAGACTTGATTCCAGAACAATAACATGATACGTAGGCACCCTGGAGAAATTCCCAGGCTCAGTCTAAACTCCCCCCAAAAACCATCCCTTGTTCTTATTGTTCCTATTTTTAACCTTCAACCAATTACCACTAGATCAAACGGCTCAGATCTATACCCGACGAATTTTGTTTCGTCACGCGGGCTTATTGTAACGCCCGAGACCCCGGGTCTGGTAGCGTTAAATGAGTCATAAATGGTCCGGTCAACTACTTAGACCGCCATCCCACTTGGTCTTAAAGGGCTAACCCGAGTTAACAAGACCTTTATGTCTCACACTTATATGAGGGTGTGATGGGGCTAAACTTGGATGTCCATTCTTACCGGCAGTGTACCGGGTCAAATTGTAGTCCAGTCTGGTGAATCAAGGTCGTATCCCTCAGGGAAATGAAAAATATAATTCAAAATGTGGTTAAACACCAATTAGCTATTATTCTCTCAATCTAAGTCGCAATCCTTACCGTATAGGGTTATGATACTAATGCGGTAAATAATTATATATATATATATATATATATATATATATATATATATATATATATATATATATATATATATATATATATATATATATATATATAAATACTAGGATAGATAGTTATATAAGAAGAACTAACCAAGACAATATTATTGAACCACGATCTCTTTTAGTTTAATGGATGTGATCGAACTTCATGTATAAAGGTGTAATTGATTATGTGAAACGGTATACTCCTCAGCTAACAAATTCCCCTCATACGAGTGCACGAATTTGTTCTATGCCTCCTCCTTGGTAAAACCACGATTAAACCTAATGATTTGACATGATAATCTCTCGAGTATAAATATTCTGCCCCTGGTTAAGAAAGAGGGTTCCGTTTGTCAGACGGCCAATTTTACCTTCCAGTCTTTCTACCCTTTTCTCATACCCTAACGTCTCTGGTCAGTTCATGATTAGGTTATGTCTCTGTCCATACTGGTTAATTACGTCAATACGGACTGTCAATTAGTTCAAGTAGAAAAAGATTCATCATATTCAATTTTTTAATCAAATTTTAACATAGTCATCATCCATTTCCCTAAAAAATCAAAATAGCTCAATTACATGTCTTGGCTAGTTGTATAATTAGCCTATAGTCATTATTAAACTATTATATAGATATTTATATAAATAGCAAACATAATAACATTAGAATATTACCGATTACAATTGTTGAAGTGGGCTTTTTCCTCTGAATGTAACTACAGCTATGAAATCAACAACCTTCGATAATTATTCTAAATATTACAACAATACTAATATTACTTTTATGGCAGAATGCCTACTGAAATAATATTTACAGAGAGTAGATAAGAAAATATATATATAGATAGAGATATATATATTGGTACAGGTTTTTTCTCTCATAAATGAGGGCTATTTATAGGCAGTGTTTTCTGATCCGGCGTACGCCGAGACTGATCCGGCGTGCGCCGGATTAACCGAATTTGAGTACTCTTTGTCAGACGCATGTGGAGTAACATGGGTTAATCATCACATAATCCGGCGTGAACCGGCTTATTCCGGCCTGCGCCGGATTTAACAAATATCAGCCACTTGATCAGATTTTTATATTTTTCGATTCCGATTCTTCCACTTTGTATCACATAATACCTGCATAATTCAAAAACAACAAAACCACATGTAAATCTGATAACAAAAGTTATAAATTACATTACGATATTTATTTGTAACTATTAGATTTTTTATAAGTTATATTAATACCTTTTAAGATATTTAGATAAAATTTATTAATAATATGTATAAAATGTTATAAATTTTAGTTATAAAGTTAACATATATCAGGGTGAGCAGGACTTTACTTACCGATGTGGGACATTACATTCTCCCCCCTTTAAGGGACTGGCGTCCTCGCCAGGACGACCAAGACTTGTCCCAGTTCGTCCCTACCATAGGATTCTAGAGGTGGCCCCCACCGCCTCTTACGGTGTGACACTTAGCTCAGTATGGCAGTCGGGGTATTACACTTATAGAAAACGTTTTAGATGACTTCTGTAGGTGCTCGAGACAAAAGATAAGCGTGGAGAAATCTAAATTTACATGTCGGGTAACGTGGGCAATGCCACCATTGCTAATATTGCTCAAGGTCTGCATATGGCACATACAAATGACTTGGGAAAATACCTTGGGATACCCCTAACCCAAGGGAGAAAGAGAATTTCTCATTACACCTACCCCGAATACAAGATGAACCGAAAATTGGCATCCTGGAAGGCAAAAACTCTAACCAAGGCAGGGAAAAGCATCCTTATTCAGAGCTCTCTGGCTACACAGCCATATTATACGATGCAGACCACCATGTTACCGACGACTACCTTGCAGAATATGGAAAAAAAGTGTCAAATTTTTTTCTTGGGAGACGACGAAGATGGCCGAAAGTTGCACTCCATTTCCTGGGACAAAATATGCAGGCCGAAAGCAGATGGGCTTTGGGATTTAGGCAGTTACGTCAAATGAATGTTTCTATACTCGGGAAATTGGTGTCGGAGCTTATCACGCAAAAGGACACACTTTGGGTGAAAGCTCTTTCCCAGAAATACAAGGATAAGAGCTAAAATTGGTAGCTCACCAACTTGGCCGGGAATCTGCCAAGCTTTTGCGCAGATATGGAGGGGTTTTGTTGGAGATGATCACAGTTGTAAATGGAGGGAAAGTCCGCAAGGGAAATATACTAATGCTTCAGGCTACTTCATGCAGATTCAACCGCCGAATCCGCAAGATAATCAAGTGAATTGGGGGCACATTGGCGCATAAAGGGTCCAACACGAGGTAATTTCTTACTTTGGACTATTGCACATGGTGCACTTCTTGTTGATGAGTTGCTTTATAATAGAAATGTTATAGTGAATCCTATGTGTAAATTGTGCAATGAGCGAACTGAATTGATTCTTCACGCCTTTCATGATTGTGACTAGGTCAAGGATATGTGGAATATTGGTGTACCCGAAGAATGTAAACACGTCTTTTTTGGAGCAGTTACACCCTGGGACTGGATGAATTTGAACCTTAATTCGCAGCGGCCCTTGCCCCTTACTACTAACAGATGGAGGTATCTATGGAGGGAAGTAAGTACATGGACGTGGAGAAATAAGATTAAACATGGAACTGTGGATAAAAGGCCACCGGCGTTTGTTTTCCCGTCGAACGCAGCAAAAAAACAAGAAATCTAAGGCTTGCTTGGCAAATAGAATAACTAGTTTTGTGTTAATTTCAGTTTCAATTTATTTTTGAACCCGAATACTTTGTGTACTTTGCTTTTGTGACCTCTTGAAGGAAAGTAATAAAACGATCACTTCCAGCAAAAAAAAATGACCGTGGGCATTTATTGTCTTAATAAGAGAACAAATTTTATGATGATCAATAACCACCGTAAGAGAATCGTACGTAGTTTGCATGGCTAATGAACACGGTACACCTTAAATGCATGCCATGCAAAAAATTTGATATTTCAAAAATGTGAGATTTCACCACGATAAAAGAACAACCCAGAAGGACCATCATCAGGCAATAGAGCCACCTTCACGGGGCTGGCGGCGCCTTCTTCTACAGTTAGATATCCGGTGTTATAGGTTATATCTGTTTTTACATAACCAGGAGCAACGGCGTTAACCTTGATATTTGGGTAATTTTTGGCGACAATCCTTGTATAAGCATTCATGGCGGCTTTCGAGATTGTGTATGCCGGCCAGGAGGATATCCACCCTTTGGCTTTAAGGGTATCCTCTTTGACGTCTCTTAGAAACTCATCAATTACTTCATCAATTCTCTCCTCGGTTAGGTTGTTTGCATAATCGGCTAGTATTTCTTTGATCCTTCCGTCGGGTACACGCTGCAATAAACAACAATATTATTTGGTATTTGAATAAGTAAAATAACGAGTAAATATGTTATATATATATATATATATATATATCATATATATAAGTTATCCATACCTCCAATCGCCCCCAAGAAGAGGAAACATTAACGATTCTTGGCGATTTGGATTTTTGAAGAAGAGGAACGAAAGCCACAATCATTCTTTTCGCGCCATAGTAGTTTATATGTATGCCTTCAATGGCAGACTCATAATCTTGGGTTGTATTTTCCCAAAGGTTTAGCACTTCCTCAGACTGTTGTACAATGAAAATGGCCATTTCATTACAATATATAGACATGTTTAATACTTATACATGTATCACAAAAAAAAAAAAAAAAAAAAAAACCTTATACATGTGATCCGGGCAGGCCAACAAGGCCACGGCCTAGGGTCCCCGCCGAAACTCGTAATTTTAGGGCCTCTGTTTCATATAATAGAAGTGTATTTTAGGCCAATTTTTTATTTTTAATCAAATTAAAAAACCGGTAAGACCTAAATTTATAGCTGAATTCAATGAAAGAATATCTAATCAAATTCCGTTACATATTTTATAACGCTCATTAACGTAGTATACCTAAAAAATAGTTGTGATATATTATTTTTTTTCACAGGATCGATGACTGTAAATTTTTTTAGTCTAGGGCCTCCGATTACACAGGGACGACCCCGTATGTGACAAAATTAACACATTCTATAATAATAATAATAATAATAATAATAATAATAATAATAATAAAAACGCTCACACTAACTGAAGCTTTCGACGCAATGACATCAACATTTACATGGATTCCGTCAATCCCTGCATTATTGACTTGATACAAGATTACACCAAAACTCATGTCACAACAATAAGACTAAATAGGGAAAGGACGTCATCGCCAGAACTCTATTAAAGGATATCAAATGTGACCATCGTCATCTTTAATGGTGGGTGACACTTATCGTCTGTTAGTCGGCTCCGGTACCACCAATAACGCTTCAAAATCTAGTTTAACAGCTAGCGTTACGCGATACATAATGAATTCAGTAACTAATGTTATTAATATTCATATATACACAGTTTACATATCAAGATATGAAGAAAGTATATATACCAAGATATCAAGCTTTCCAAATTGAGAATTGATGAATTGGGCAAGAGATTCAACACTAGATGAATCTGCAACATCAAGCTTATGAAACAACACTTTCTCATCAGAAAATCCATAGTCTTTTTTAAGTTTTTCAAGTGCATCAATCCCTCTCTTTTCATCTCTAGCAGTTAATACAACAACAATACCATTTATAGCAGCTAACTGCTTACAAATCTCAAATCCAATCCCTTTATTTGCTCCCGTCACCACCGCATACCTACAACAGTAGATCACGTGAAATGTCGTAACATACATGTGTTTACTCATGTATAAACAGACAAAACTGTATATAACAAACTTGGGAGTACTCAACGTGTCGTTACAAATCCGTGTTACATGTATAAACAGACAATAAAAAAATAAAAATAAAAAAAGAATAAATTTGTGAGCTTTTGTACCTTGTTTCTGCATTGCTGTTGTTGTTGGGTAATGGTGATTGATCTGCCATGACTTGCTATAGCATATATGTATATAGTCTCTCTGTATTCCTCCTTTATATAAGAGTTTAGAAATTAAGGTAGATTTTCCACGGAGATTCTCGTTTTATTCACAGACATAATTTACATCTTAAAACACTCGAACACGAGTGTTTTATAGCGTAAATAAAAAAATAAAAACATTGAAAAACACGATAAATGTTTGTGTGGTGTCTTCACACGGTGTGGTACAGACCACACAGTTTTATTATGTATTTAAATTGTTTGGTTCTTGTTGTTTCATCCATCACTTTACCTCAAATTCCCACACCACACAAGTATGTCCCAAAAAAACACGGTGTAATATTTGCTAACTCTTATGTAATCAATGATGTCATCGCAGAAAAAAATAATGGATTTCCTTGACTTATTGGGCATGGGACTCAGTAAACTTATTGGGCTGTTTGAATGGCAGTTTTTTTTAAGTTTAATTGAATGACAAAAAAATTTAAAAATCATTTAACTATCATTAATGGTATAATCGTAAATTAATGAAAAATCATTTAATTAATATTTCTTACACACGCACGCACACTATTTGCCCCTACTGGGATTTGAACCGGCAATCTTCGGATTAAAAACCACAATACTAACCGCTAGGCCAATGCCTTGTTGGCAAATTAATATTATTTTAAGTTTAAAAAAATTGTAGTAAATACTTCGTTGATCTTATATATGGGACTGTATAATACACAGAATGAAATAATTGTCCAAAGATTTAAAGTCAAAAAAAACATACAAATGTTACTGTTGGTTTAGATGGGCCAAAAGCCCAATTACGATACTTGATATCAAATTAGTTTTGATGCAGCCGGACTTAAGTGATTATTTAATAGGTTTAGTCTATTGTTTTTCTGAAGTATCAAAATCGAGATAAACACTTAATTGCCTTAAATATTTTGGTTATTGTTTTTAGGTTTTAGGAGGATTGTATCTTTTGTATTCTTCTTTTATAGTAATATTTACACTTTCGCCCTTGGATTAGTCGGCACATTTCCGGAATTTACGTAAATTTGATGTTTTGTATTTTTCCTTCATGTTGTTATTTTGTGTTACCGTCGCTAAGGGCTATTGCTCAATTTGTTTTTCATAACAAACTGGCATTAGATCCGAGGTTTTTTCGAGCCGAGGTTATTTCCGAGGTGTTTCTGAGCTTTTGAAAAATTAGTCACTATGACAATAGGTAGTTGAAGATGGAGGCCATGCTGATTCAGGAGGGCATCGATATTGCGCTACTTAACTTTGATGGTCTCGACAAGAAGGCCAGGTCAGGTATCATATTGTGTCTTTCTGATCAAGTTTTAAGAGAGGTAGCCACTGAGGTTATTGCTAAGGATTTGTGGGTAAAATCCTTATATATGAAGAATACCGTGGAGGCAGGGTTTGTATATGCTTCGTATGTATGAAGGGTCATCTATATTATCGCACTTAGATAAATTTGATTCTTTGCTTATGGATTTGAGTAATATAGATGCTAAGATTGATGATGAGGATTGATGTGAGTTCAGATCCATTACCACCAGTCACACATCATGATCTTATGTCACCAATTCCGGCCAAGGATCCGTTGGTAACTAGAGATGGACCGCTGACCAGATTGCAACGCAAGAAGAGAGATGAAGTTTTATCTACATTGGTTATGCAAGCATTCGATGATGTTCACGAAGGAAAGGTTGAATGTGAGAAGTCAGTATTGCTCATTGTTGCTGATGGATGTGGTTAGAGACGATTCAGTATTGAGTTTATTTTTAATAATAAAAGCCGCCCATAGGCCAAGTAGAAGCTTAGGAGTTTTTTTTAAAGTTATTTGTCCCACATCGGATTTTGGTTTTTATTTTCTTTAGTTGTAAGCCTATAAATAAGGCTTAGGAATCTCTTTTCAATTACACCTTATTCAGAATCATTATAAAATTTCTTCTTTGCATTGGCAAGAACAATTGCGTTTTTTTTAAGTTTACGAATAAACTTAATCATTGAACATCAAATTCAAGAATTTGGCAATTCTTGAACGTTCACAAATCAGGGTTTCTTGGGCAGGTCTCCAAGGGGTTTTGATCATTCCAAGGTTTTCAAGAACAGGTTTCTTGAAGGTTGAGGAGCCATAAAATCGTGATAATTCTAGATCGCTCCAACGTGTACGTGATATTTAGGTATTCCGTATCAATTGGTATCAGAGACGGTTGAATCATCACGTCAGCCGCACCGCCGCGTGTTGCTGCTAACACTAGGATCATCTCTTCTCTTTGAAGCCGGCGATCTCCCGGCATACCCGCGTCCTTCTCCTCCGTCGTGCAGCCGCCCTCCTCAGGTACGCCCCCCCTGCCCGAGCTCCTTCCGGCAGAGCCCTAGGTCGTTAGAAGTCCAGCCCTTTTTTTTCCTTCGCGTTTAAAAAAAAAATAAAAATAAAAAAAATAGGCAAGAAATTTTTTTGTGTTTTCGTGACTAGTATGGTGTCAGGAGTCCTGGAACAAAATTTGATTTTACCAGGAAAATTTTTGCTTCATTTTCCACGAAATTTGGCGGGAAAATAATTTTTTTCTCTTTGTGTTCGAGTTCTTCTCTTTTCAATTCATCGCCTGTCTCCTCCCTCCTTACCCAACATTGCGTTTGTGATACAGCCCTCAAATACGTAAGTTAAAGCATATGTTCTAAGGCTGTTTGTTTGGATATTTGCATCCTTAAATTTTTGAATTGTGTTCTTGAAAATTTAAAATTAGATTTTAAGGCATTTGGACAAGAACATAATAATAAGCTTAGCAATCTGATTTCAAGAGTCTTCAAGGAAAGGCCATTTATTGTATAAAAAAAAATTAAAAAAAAAATCGTTACTTGAGGTGTTATGCTCAGTGGTCTGTATTGAAAAAATAAATAAATAAATAACCACTGCCAGCCAGAAATCTCCGGTAGCAATTTCAAATTTTGAGGTGTTATGCTCAGTGTGCTTGATTCGATTTAGCCACTGCCAGCCAGAAATCTCATTCTCAACTTAATAGAGGTGTTATGCTCGGTGAATTATTCTTAGAAAAAAGAAAAAAAAAATCACCGCCAGCCAGAAATCTCTTAAGGTTCGTTTTGGCAATTGAAAATTGTTGAAAAAAAGGTTGAATTTGCTATATTGTTGTGATCTTAAATTCGTCGTTGAATCTAATTTTTAATTTTACGAGTACTGCAAACGGAAAATTTTGGATTAAAGATCTTAACAATCTGATTTGAAAGTGCGGTTTAATTTAAGCAGTTTGGTGGCTGTTTCTCAAACCGTTGTTCTTAGCATCCTATTCTTAGAAAAACCACCAGCCTTTTTTTTTTTACCTTGGGCTTCGACATTCGAAGGACACTTGTTCTTAATACCTTGGAAATTGCAAAACTTCGGGGAGCACTACTACGAGAATCTTGAAAGCTGAAGGATCACTTTGAGATCAAATACATCCCTCCAGGTTAGTGGATTTCAAGTTCTTTCCTTTTATTTTCTCTACTACTTGTGTTTGTTCGTGTAGTGATGGCAGGCCCAACCGAGGGAGATGGATCCCACCCAACGGATGGGAATGTGACATGATGGATTGTTGGCCAGGAGGCTACCATTCGGGCACTACAAGAAGGACAGAAACAACAAGCCTCTAAAATGGATCAATTGGCATCCATGATGGCCAGGATTGAAGCCCTTACCGTAAATGCCCAAGCCAAGCGACCTAACCCAGCTGAGGACGTGGCAGCGCCTAGTACGACCAGTCCAAACCGTAGGGGTAGAGGAGGTGCAGTCAGGGGCCGTGTGCCTATAAGACCACCTAGGAGAGAGGATACTTGGCAAGTACATGAAAATTTTGGGTTTGAAGTTGAGGGAGAAGATCTGGATAACGATGAGGAAGTACAACCAAGGAGGAGGCAGCGTCAACTTAGGTTTGACCAAGGTGATATCGGTGACGACGAAGCTACAGATGATGTTCGAGGTATCAAACTGAAAATTCCCCCATTCAAAGGTACCACTGATCCGAATGACTATTTTGTTTGGGTAGCTAAATGTGAAAGGGTTTTCAACTGTCGCCGCTGCACTGATAGGCATAAGGTACACTTAGCCACTATTGAATTTGATGAACTTCCCTTATTATGGCTATCTAGTACTAATGAAAAGCGCGGAGACAAAGAAAATCTGAAATTAATTCGTGGGAGATACTTAAAGAGGAAATGCATAAACGCCGGGTCCCTTCCTCTTACATGAGGGATCAAGTGAAGATGTTGCAAAATTTATCTCAAGGGGATAAATCCGTCGCCGAATTAAGAGATACACTTGAGAAGCTTATGCTTAGAACGGATACTAATGAACCCTAGGAGTATACCATACGAAGGTTTCTTAGTGCTTTGAGGTATGATATTGCTGATGCTATAGAACTCATGAGATTGGACACTTTTGAAGATGTGTTCCACGCGGCTCAAACTAAAGAGGAGCAACTCAAATCTAAGAGATGGGGTTCGGCCAAGGGTAACTCCCAGGCACCCAATCGGTTCAATTCTTCCCAACCCCGCAACAATGGTAATAAACCTTTCTTTAAGCGTGGTATTGTTATTAATGACTCTTCTACGCCGATGCAAAACAAGGATAAAACTCAAATCGCTGACAAGGGTAAGTCTAAAGCGCCCGGATTTGAAGGAAGACCATCTGTTATTAAGTGTTTTAAATGCAATGGAATAGGCCATAAAGCTAATGAGTGTGGTAATAAGAAGGTCTTCGTCTGCAAAGAAGGTCTGTATATTGATCAAGAATCCGGCTTAACTGTTGACCCGGTCTATGAAGAAGGCGAATGGTCTGAGGAGGAACAGGAGGATGATGCTTATGAAGAGGAGGAGCAATTCGATGTTGGGGAATATGCTCCATGTGGTAAGTCCCTTGTTTCCATGAAAGCATTGCATGCAGCTGTCAAACCCGATGAACTAGTTGATCAACGGGATACTATTTTTCAAACGAGGTGCTTAACAAAGGTAAACTATGTAGTTTGATTGTTGATTCCGGTAGCTGCACGAATGTTGTTAGCCTTGAGTGTGTTCAAAATCTGAATTTACCCACGGAAGCACACCCACGCCCTTATAATTTACAATGGTTGAATGAGAGCGGCGACTTAAAAGTTACTAAGCAATGCAAGGTTACCTTCACCACACCTAAATATGAGGATACGAAATCGTTTGTGATGTTGTGCCTATGCATGTCTCTCATCTTTTACTAGGCAGGCCATGGCAGTTTGACAAATCCGTTTCTTTTGATGGTCGTTTAAATAGATATTCCTTCTCTCACAATGGTAAGAAAGTTACACTTTTTCCCTTATCTCCCCAAGAAGTTCATAAAGATCAAAGGATGTTTGGAGAAATTAGGGAACATGTGATAACGGAAAAATTCACCGTTATTTTTATAACTTTTCAACCCGTTTCTGATATCATTTTGAGTATTTTTATATCAGTTCGAGTCATTAATTCCTATGTTTCATCTAAATATGTTAGTAGTAGTTATTATATAAAATATCGTATTTTTATCGTGTTTTTACTAGTTTTTGTACCGGTTTAGTAACCAGAGTGTCGTGTCGGATTTACGTTTGGTATTTTGGTGGTTCATTGCGGGATTATACATTGACCAAGATTCCACGTAACGACATGTTTTGAGTCTAAAAGATGTGTTTAGAGGATTAGAAGAAGATGCCACAAGCTTACGAGTTCAAATGGATCAAATTATCTTACATACTTAAAACCAAAACCTGTTTCGACGGAGATTTGACCCAGCTTATAGGCATTTTCAGGGGATGACTTCTTAATGAAAGTTGTAGATCTTCACATAAGGTTTCCAACGCACTTTGAATCACGTCAATTGGAGGTCTACAACTCAAATAGTAGTCAAGTGACTAACCGATTCGGATTAGTAAAAATCCCGAAATATCTTCGTAATACGAATGGCTCATCAAAACGACATTTTCTGAAGAAGTTTCCTTAATAAAAGTTGTATATCTTCAAGAAAGATTTCCAATGGATTTTGAATCAAGTCAATCGGACTTCTACAACTCAAATGGTGGTCAAGTGGCTAATCGATTCGTATCAGTGAAAATCCCGAAAACGACACGTAATGGGAATGGCCCATCAAAAAGGCGTTTTCTGAAGAAGTGTCCTTCATGAAAGTTGAAGAATTTTCCGAGAGCTTAATTTTGACGTTTGAATCATAATTTTTGGAGGTCTACAACTCAAGATATGAATTTTAGAAGTTTTATTACAAATAAATACACAATCGAAGGATCCGAATCATGGTGAGTCATCTGTGATGATGATACCCGGCCTGGTCCGGCTCTTTCCCGGCCCGGTCCGGCCTCAAACTTTGCCTATATATACAGAGCCTTCAGGATCAAGAACGATGCCCCTCTCTTCTCCCATTTCTCTTCTTCTCCTTCTTCTTTCTTTTATTTATGTTATGGAGGGGCCTATATGTAATATATATGTCGTTATAATGTCGGTGTAATAACCCGACTAGTTATAGTTTTAATATAATTTCGTTTCCGCTTTTTATTGCTTTCTTTTATTTTATGCAATTAGTATAAATATATATATATACGTATATTATATATATGTCTATATCTATATATATATTTATATATATATCTATACGTATATCTATATAGCTGTAGTTATCTTTTTCGTTTTGTTTTCTTTCGTTTTGTTATTTTCGTTGTTATTTTCGTTAATATGAGTAGTTAAACTCAACATAGCCGAATTATGTGAAAACGGGTAAAATCCACCCTCGGGAAACGAGATGGAGTTGTGTTGTGCTTAATTTAACGTTTTATGATAAAATCATGTTTTAAACTTGTTTTGATCATTTTAATAACTTTGAATAAAATTGACAACTTTGTTCACGGTTACATCGAGCTTATAAATGTATTTTGCGGTGAGATGTGAGATATGGATATCACTAATCATAGTCCTGATTGTTAGATTGACAATCTAAGTGACAGATCTGGACTATGCCTAAGTGAAATTCTTATTTTTACGAGATGTGCGAAACATGTTTTAAAATCACTAAACTATAGTTTTAATCGTTAGATTGGCAACCTAAGTGATACGTTAAAATTATGTTTTTGTGAGGTTTTTCAACGGTTTTGTTTATTCCGGTCAACCATGTTAGGTGAGTTAGCTTTCTAAAGGGAGAGTTAATAAACCTAGTGTGGGGGTTAAGTGAGAGCTGTTCAGATCTTAACGCAAGAATAAAGAGTTGACACCCGTGAATATCATATAAACTGAACTCGATAAAACACACTCCTAATCAAGTTTTTCCTGTGGGGAGATAACTTGTTGGATCATAACTCGGCTATGCTTTTTAAACTCGTTAGAATAATATTTATTTTCTGTTTTAGCTATAACAAACATCACCACAACTTTGATCGCCTAGACTAAGAATCACGTTCGCTTTGGTACACATGACCACATTTCTCTTGGGACGACCTCGTACTCCTGTAGCTATCCTAGCAATCGACCTGGTACTCTGCCAGTTAGAGAGTTAGTTTACCCACAGTTGCGAGTTTCTATAAATGTATTTTTAGTGGGTGAATTTTTCGCTCATCAAAAAATTGGCGCCGTTGCCGGGGACCAATATTTTAGTGGGTGTATTTTTCTCTCATCAAAAAATTGGCGCCGTTGCCGGGGAAATGTGTGATATTGTTGTGATATCTTGTAAGTGAACCGAAGGCTTGGGCCTAGGTTTTTATTTTCTTGTTTTATTTAGATGTCGACAAAGAGCTATGGATGCTGAAGTGATATTGTCCTGAACTCGGTTTGAATACGACTTTGGTACTTAGCCTCTTCGGAGGGTGATATCTTGTAAGTCGGCTAAAACGGGGATTAGGGCCTTCGGCAACCATAACTTTTTGAGGGGTCTAAATATCGTGTGTTTACGAAAAAAAAAAAAAAATTTATTGTTTTATTGTTGTTTTCTGAGATCTTGCAGATTAAGCTTAAATGGATGGATTTTTCAATCAAAACTACTCAACTGAACAACAATACCCCTACCAACCTTATCAACAACAGTTCGTGTCTGAGCCTCAATATCAACAGCAGAACAACCAAGGTTCATGGAATTATCAGTGCCCTAGTGCATACCAGGACCAGAGTTATGGTTATTCGAGTTATGAGCCACAACATTACGAGGGTAACCCGAACCCTAATGCTTATCAGGATTACAGTGTTCATACTCAGCACGTTGATAGCTTTAACCATATTCAGCCATCTGATCAGTGTCTGGAATGGCAAGAGGACTACTACTCACCTCCGATGAATCAAAGTCAATATGATCGGTGCGCCCCCATGCCACAAGAAGAATTCACCGACAGAGTCAAATAGAGCAACTAGAACGATTGAACCAAATCTTGGAAGAGCGACGTTGGACATGCGGGAGTTCAAGGTAAGTACCGACTCCGCTATAAGAAATCTTCAAGACAAGGTGGGGCAATTGATTGAATTAGTGAGGTATGTGAAAGAGGCGAGAGACAAGTGCAATAGAGGTGGTTAGGGATGAAAATGTTATCACCGAAAAAGTTCGGGTGAGAATGAGGTTGATAATTCGGTTCGCGAAGAAAAAGTGCAAGATTTGGAGATGACGAGTTAGAGGAGCGAGAGATTGATTGGCCATCTTTAGTAAAGCCACTGGGAGAGTTGGTAATAGTTAATATATCGGTCCCGGATTACTACATTCGTCCACTCTGTGAGGATGAATTTTACGCGGTCCGGTTGTGTACTCCCCAATGGATGAGCTTTATGGGAGTTTTCAAAAGAAGATGGTTCGACGATCGATAAAAGAAGATTTTCTCGTTTGGGGGGAGATGGCATCGAGAGCCAAACGAGGTACGTTTCTAGACAATTTAATTTCTTTGGTTCTCGCATTGTTAATTTTTCTTAAGCTATTGATCTTCTTAAGTTCGATTTTGGTTGATAACTTGTAAATACTAATTTAGTCGAGCAAACGACGTTAAACAAAAGCGCTACCGGGAGGCAGCCCGTTAATAATAATAATTTGGATAAGACTAGTCTTAATATAGAATATGTGGACAGAGTCAATATAATAGGAAATATGGACAAAGTACAACCAAGTCTCAGTATGAATGTTTGAATTTCATTAAGAGGGAATGATTAGGTGGTTATCCGAAAATCCCGATGGAGAAAAAAGATAAAAATTCAAATGTATCATTTCTTGGACTTAGGTTATTGAATCCTTGAGGATCTGGGTATAAAAGACTCAACACTCTTTCACACATTTCACTTTACAATCTAGTCTGTTTCAAATTTCTGGTCGTTGTAGTATAGTGGTGAGTATTCCCGCTTTAATAAAACTGTGTGTAATAAAAAATGAGTCTAGGAATAGTGGACTATGAATTGATGCTCTCTATGATACGTATATGCTTAGATGTTTTGTGCTTTACCAGTATGGCTATTTTTCCATCTAAAGCTATTATATTGCCTATCGAATTTTCTGACGTGACAGGGCCATTATCTTATTATTCCCATATCCCTATTCGATACTTTTGCACGAGGACCATGTCCCGTGTTTGCTTTGTTTTGGTTGTTTTCATATAGGGATTCGGGACGTGCTTTCTCATGGTGTTACGGGATTCGATAGCATCTTTCTGCTTGGTCTATAAGCTAAGTCTTCCTCTCTATCTCATTTACACTCTGAGAATAATGCAAAATCGTAAGTGGGGGTAGAGTCGTGGTTGGTCTAGAAATGGCAGTAAGTGTTTAAACCCTTAGTTTTTGATCTTTTTCAAACATTATTTAGTTGATTAAAATAATTTGTATAAGGTATATATTTCATGGATTTAAAGATGTAATGATCAATTTGATATGTATAACTAATTTGAACCATAAGTGCATTTTAACCCCAAATTTATTTGTGTAACATGAATTCCTTCACGTAAGCCTTTGATATTGAAGCGAAAATTTTAAACTGTATCCATTCAGTATCCTAGTGATTATCCTAGAGAGACTTGCAGTAACTTAGTACCTAACTTTTGAACGTGTACTGTGAATATCTGAAGGTTTGAATGTGATAGAAAGAATGTCAAAATAAGATAAACTATATATATGTCGGTTGTAGCTACCAATGATTTGAGTGCGGTAGGGCGTTATCACGAAACGTCCTATATCACTATGAGGTTTTAAAGCTCCCGACTGCCTGATGATATTAGTCCAGCTAGGGTGTTATCATGAAACATCCTATTGCTGGGAATGAGGGCATAAGCTACACATGTGAAAAGAAAAAAAAAAAAAAAAAAAAAAAGAGAATTAGATAGGTATTAATGTATTCGATCTCACCTCATGACGCTTGAAAGATAGTCGATTTTGGCAATGAGTCCGGATATGTTAGTATTCTATGAAAAAAAAGAGAGAAAAAAAAAAGAGAGTTATCTTCTAACTATCCCCAGTATAAACTGAATGATATGCTTTAGGGATTATCCTAATAAGTACACGGGAGGACGTTGTGTGGAATTGTTACTACCTATACCTAGGAAAGTCATTGGGGCTATCTACGAGTGGATATTTGTGCGTTTGCTTGATTTATTCAAGAGAGGATAGTGGAAATTGAAAAGGCTTGTCACACACACACTCTGTTATACATTTATATTAAGGTTAACGTGTGGTTATGATTCGATTGGTTACATGATCCGGTTGGCCTTTATATTTTACATCTTCATGAATTTTTCCTCATTCATTTTATTTTATCGCTTGTTTTGTTCGAGGACGACCAAAAGCTAAGTGGGGGGTTGTGATAACGGAAAAATTCACCGTTATTTTTATAACTTTTCAACCCGTTTCTGATATCATTTTGAGTATTTTTATATCAGTTCGAGTCATTAATTCCTATGTTTCATCTAAATATGTTAGTAGTAGTTATTATATAAAATATCGTATTTTTATCGTGTTTTTACTAGTTTTTGTACCGGTTTAGTAACCAGAGTGTCGTGTCGGATTTACGTTTGGTATTTTGGTGGTTCATTGCGGGATTATACATTGACCAAGATTCCACGTAACGACATGTTTTGAGTCTAAAAGATGTGTTTAGAGGATTAGAAGAAGATGCCACAAGCTTACGAGTTCAAATGGATCAAATTATCTTACATACTTAAAACCAAAACCTGTTTCGACGGAGATTTGACCCAGCTTATAGGCATTTTCGGGGGATGACTTCTTAATGAAAGTTGTAGATCTTCACATAAGGTTTCCAACGCACTTTGAATCACGTCAATTGGAGGTCTACAACTCAAATAGTAGTCAAGTGACTAACCGATTCGGATTAGTAAAAATCCCGAAATATCTTCGTAATACGAATGGCTCATCAAAACGACATTTTCTGAAGAAGTTTCCTTAATAAAAGTTGTATATCTTCAAGAAAGATTTCCAATGGATTTTGAATCAAGTCAATCGGACTTCTACAACTCAAATGGTGGTCAAGTGGCTAATCGATTCGTATCAGTGAAAATCCCGAAAACGACACGTAATGGGAATGGCCCATCAAAAAGGCGTTTTCTGAAGAAGTGTCCTTCATGAAAGTTGAAGAATTTTCCGAGAGCTTAATTTTGACGTTTGAATCATAATTTTTGGAGGTCTACAACTCAAGATATGAATTTTAGAAGTTTTATTACAAATAAATACACAATCGAAGGATCCAATCATGGTGAGTCATCTGTGATGATGATACCCGGCCTGGTCCGGCTCTTTCCCGGCCCGGTCCGGCCTCAAACTTTGCCTATATATACAGAGCCTTCAGGATCAAGAACGATGCCCCTCTCTTCTCCCATTTCTCTTCTTCTCCTTCTTCTTTCTTTTATTTATGTTATGGAGGGGCCTATATGTAATATATATGTCGTTATAATGTCGGTGTAATAACCCGACTAGTTATAGTTTTAATATAATTTCGTTTCCGCTTTTTATTGCTTTCTTTTATTTTATGCAATTAGTATAAATATATATATATATACGTATATTATATATATGTCTATATCTATATATATATTTATATATATATCTATACGTATATCTATATATAGTTTGTAGTTATCTTTTTCGTTTTGTTTTCTTTCGTTTTGTTATTTTCGTTGTTATTTTCGTTAATATGAGTAGTTAAACTCAACATAGCCGAATTATGTGAAAACGGGTAAAATCCACCCTCGGGAAACGAGATGGAGTTGTGTTGTGCTTAATTTAACGTTTTTATGATAAAATCATGTTTTAAACTTGTTTTGATCATTTTAATAACTTTGAATAAAATTGACAACTTTGTTCACGGTTACATCGAGCTTATAAATGTATTTTGCGGTGAGATGTGAGATATGGATATCACTAATCATAGTCCTGATTGTTAGATTGACAATCTAAGTGACAGATCTGGACTATGCCTAAGTGAAATTCTTATTTTTACGAGATGTGCGAAACATGTTTTAAAATCACTAAACTATAGTTTTAATCGTTAGATTGGCAACCTAAGTGATACGTTAAAATTATGTTTTTGTGAGGTTTTTCAACGGTTTTGTTTATTCCGGTCAACCATGTTAGGTGAGTTAGCTTTCTAAAGGGAGAGTTAATAAACCTAGTGTGGGGGTTAAGTGAGAGCTACATTCGTTCGATCTTAACGCAAGAATAAAGAGTTGACACCCGTGAATATCATATAAACCGAACTCGATAAAACACACTCCTAATCAAGTTTTTCCTGTGGGGAGATAACCTGTTGGATCATAACTCGGCTATGCTTTTTAAACTCGTTAGAATAATATTTATTTTCTGTTTTAGCTATAACAAACATCACCACAACTTTGATCGCCTAGACTAAGAATCACGTTCGCTTTGGTACACATGACCACATTTCTCTTGGGACGACCTCGTACTCCTGTAGCTATCCTAGCAATCGACCTGGTACTCTGCCAGTTAGAGAGTTAGTTTACCCACAGTTGCGAGTTTCTATAAATGTATTTTTAGTGGGTGAATTTTTCGCTCATCAAAAAATTGGCGCCGTTGCCGGGGACCAATATTTTAGTGGGTGTATTTTT
Source organism: Gentiana straminea (assembly GCA_036785695.1). Lineage (NCBI taxonomy): Eukaryota > Viridiplantae > Streptophyta > Magnoliopsida > Gentianales > Gentianaceae > Gentiana > Gentiana straminea. The sequence continues at coordinate 2,751,635 of JAVUPR010000462.1, read as the reverse complement.
CTCTCATCAACATGCGAAGAAGAAGGCTCAGGAGAGCAAGGCCACCAGGGCCGTGGCAAAGCCACCTAAAGCCGTGGGCAGCAAGGCCATAGGGCCCTCCAAACCCGGGGCTCAAGGGGTAGCCGAGAGGAAACCTACGGATCCTAAGAACCTTGACATTGATGTCATTAAGTTAGGACCAGGTAAGCGTGTAAAGCACAAATCTGATTTACAGAATCATGTTGTTGATGGTAAGGTTTTATTTGTCTTTGTCTACAAGGAATCTCCACTTGTCTTTGATGATAGCACACACTCACTTATCCCTTCCCCTTGTTTACTCTCTATATTTGAGCTAACCGGGGTTCCAAGTGTTTTTATGTCTGTTTTGCAGGAATATGAAGATCTCTTCCCGGAGGAGGAACAGAAGGGATTGCCGCCACTTCGAGGAATAGAGCACCAGATTGATTTCATCCCAAGTGTTGTGCTGCCCAACCGCCCAGCTTATAGGGCCAACCCAGAAGAGACTGCTGAGATAGAAAGACAAGTGCAAGAGTTGTTGGCCAACGAGAAGATTAGGAAGTCTATGTCACCTTGTGCCGTACCAGTCATTGTGGTGCCAAAGAAAACAGGTGAATGGAGGATGTGCACAGACTGCAGAGCAATTAATGAAATAACGGTAAAGTATCGCCATTATATTCCTAGATTAGATGATATGCTTGATATGCTTAAGGGTAGTAAATACTTCACTAACATTGATTTAAAATCAGGCTATCACCAAGTTAGAATTAGGCCAGGAGATGAATGGAAAACAGCTTTTAAAACCAAATATGGATTATATGAGCGGCTAGTCATGCCATTTGGACTCACTAATGCCCCTGCTACATTTATGCGCTTGATGAATGAGATGCTTAGGGAGTTCATAGGTCACTTTGTTGTCGTGTATTTCGATGACATACTCATTTATAGTCCAGATCTCGATTCACATGTTGATCATGTTAGAGCTGTTTTGGATACCCTTAGACAAGCCCAGTTATATGCTAACCTTAAAAAGTGTTCTTTTTGCATGGAGAGGGTTGTGTTTTCGGGCTTCGTTGTGAGTTCACAGGGCATTGAAGTTGACAAAGATAAGGTAAAAGCAATTGAAGAATGGCCCGAGCCAAAGAATGCTTCCGAAGTGAGGAGTTTTCACGGATTAGCAGGATTTTACAGGAGATTCGTGCCGTACTTCAGCACCATTGCCGCACCCTTGAATGATCTAATCAAGAAGAATGCTCCATTTCAATGGGGTCCAAAACAAAGGGAGTCCTTTGAAACTTTAAAATCTAAGTTGATTTCGGCCCTATTCTTGCATTACCGATTTTGATAAAACATTTGAACTTGAATGTGATGCTTCGGGTGTGGGAATTGGGGGTGTTCTTATTCAAGAAGGCGGACCTATTGCTTATTTTAGTGAAAAATTAAAAGGGTCTGTTTTTGAACTATGCCACCTATGATAAGGAACTCGTATGCCTTAGTAAGATGTTTGCGAGTCTGGCAGCATTACCTTAGACCTCAGGAGTTTGTTATTCATACTGATCATGAGTCTCTCAAGTACTTAAAAAGTCAGAATAAATTGCATGCTAGACATATTAGGTGGATTGAGTTTATTGAATCATTTCCATATGTGATTAAATACAAGAAAATACCGTAGCTGATGCATTGTCTAGGAGATACACTTTGATTACTCACATGCAGACTAAGCTGTTAGGTTTTGAGCATATTAAAGACCTTTACTTGTTTGATCTAGATTTCCATGAGATCTTTAAGAAATGCCAACATGCTATAACTGATGAATTGTACAAGTTAGATGGCAAGTTTTATATCTTCGACGGGTTCCTTTATAAGGAAAACCGTGTGTGCATTCCCAGGTGTTCAATTCGTGATTGTCTTGTTAAAGAGTCGCATGCTGGGGGATTGATGGGTCATTTTGGTGTTACAAAGACACTTGACATGTTGAGCACACACTTTTATTGGCCACATATGCGCAGGGATGTTCAGAAATTTTGTGAGTCATGTATTGCGTGTAAACGTGCTAAATCTAAGTCTATGCCTCATGGTCTTTACATTCCGCTTCCCATTCCTTATTCCCCCTGGACTGATCTTTCCATGGACTTTGTGCTAGGACTTCCACGTTCTAAAAGTGGTAAGGATTCCATATTTGTAGTCGTGGATAGATTTTCTAAAATGGCGCACTTTTTGCCATGCAATAAAACTAATGATGCTTCATACATTGCTGATTTATTCTTGAACGAAATTATACGGTTACATGGAGTGCCTAAGTCTATTGTTAGTGATAGGGATGTTAAGTTTGTCAGTCACTTTTGGAGATATTTGTGGATGAGGCTAGGCACGCATTTACTATTTTCTACTGCATATCACGCACAAACTGATGGTCAGACTGAGGTTGTGAATCGTGTTTTGGGTCAATTATTGCGTGTGATTGTGCAGAAGAACCTGAAAAATTGGGAATCATGCTTGCCTTTTGTTGAATTTGCTTATAACCGTGCTACACACTCCGCAACTAAGTATTCCCCTTTTGAGCTTGTTTATGGATTTAATCCAAATGCTCATATTGATCTATTGCCTTTGCCTGGAGGAGAAATTACTAGTTTGGATGGTGAGAAGAAAGCTGCTATGGTAAAAGATATGCATGCGAAAGCTAGGAAGCATGTCGAAGAGCAGACTGCTAGATATGTCAAGCAAGCTAATCGAGGCCGGAAGCCCGTGATTTTCGAGCCAGGAGATTACGTGTGGCTACATATGAGGAAAGAGCGTTTCCCGCACAGGAGGAAGACCAAGCTGCATCCTAGAGGTGATGGACCGTTCAAAGTACTGAAACGAATCAGCCCCAACGCTTACGTGATTGATCTACCACCCGATTGGGGCGTGTCTACTACAGTGAATGTTGCTGATCTATCTCCTTTTCCAGCCGACGAGTTGTCTTTGTTTGATAATCCTTATGATCTGAGGACAGATCCTTCTCAACTGGGAGGGAATGATGTGAGTTCAGATCCATTACCACCAGTCACACATCATGATCTTATGTCACCAATTCAGGCCAAGGATCCGTTGGTAACTAGAGATGGACCGCTGACCAGATTGCAACGCAAGAAGAGAGATAAAGCTTTATCTACATTGGTTATGCAGGCATTCGATGATGTTCACGAAGGAAAGGTTGAATGTGAGAAGTCAGTATTTCTCATTGTTGCTGATGGATGTGGTTAGAGACGATTCAGTATTGAGTTTATTTTTAATAATAAAAGCTGCCCATAGGCCAAGTAGAAGCTTAGGAGTTTTTTTTAAGGTTATTTGTCCCACATCGGATTTTGGTTTTTATTTTCTTTAGTTGTAAGCCTATAAATAAGGCTTAGGAATCTCTTTTCAATTACACCTTATTCAGAATCATTATAAAATTTCTTCTTTGCATTGGCAAGAACAATTGCGTTTTTTTTAAGTTTACGAATAAACTTAATCATTGAACATCAAATTCAAGAATTTGGCAATTCTTGAACGTTCACAAATCAGGGTTTCTTGGGCAGGTCTCCAAGGGGTTTTGATCATTCCAAGGTTTTCAAGAACATGTTTCTTGAAGGTTGAGGAGCCATAAAATCGTGATAATTCTAGATCGCTCCAACGTGTACGTGATATTTAGGTATTCCGTATCAAGGATCAGGCCATGTTGTTATTGTGTTCGCTTCCCGGTCGTTTAAGATTTTTAGAGAAACAGTGCTTTATGGTAAATATACTATTTCTTACAAAGAAATTAAGTCGATTTTGAAATCGAAATAGTAGATTGATAAATACATAACTGGGGGAAGTAATAGTAATCAGGCAGACGCGTTGGTAGTTCGGGGCAAATCAAATAAGAAGATGCAGATAGTGAAAATTATGTTTTGAATCCCAGACATAAAGATTTGACGTGCAATTATTGTAAGAAAATTGGGCATATCAAATCTGATTGCTTTCAACTTAAGAACAAAGAAAATCGTGAACAGAAGAAAGAGTGTGGTAAAGAGTCAGGTCAGGGCGGTATCGTAGAAGACAAGAGTGATGGAGTGATTAATTTTGCTGATGATAAATTAAGTTCAGTTGATGAATGGATCTTGGATTTTGGTTGCACGTATCATATGTGTCCTAATAGGGATTGGTTTTCCACGTATGATTCAGTTCAAGGTGGAGTTGTTTCGTTGGGTAACGGCGCAGTTTGCAAGGTTGCTGGTATTGGTACTGTTAGAATCAAGACCTATGATGGTGTTATCAGAACACTTAAAAAAGTAAGACATGTTCCGGATTTGAAGAAAAATCTCATCTCTTTGGGTGCATTTGAGACTCTTGGATTTATGTACACCGCTGAAGGTTGAGTTCTGAAGCTAATTAAAGGTGATCTTGTTGTTATGAAAGCTTGCAGGTATAGTAGTTTGTATGTTTTCCAAGGATCCACACTTATTGAAAATTCTGCAATCCCTGTGTCATCCCGTTCAGAATTAGACATTACGAATCGTCGCCCATTTGTTAAGTTCAAGCAGTGCTTGGACTTATTTGACACACCCTGAAGACTTTGAAGTTTGTGGAGAAAGAATAATATTATTATTTCTGGATGTGGACCTTTGTCCCAATGTAGAGATTTGTTAGTTTAGATGGGCCAAAACCCAATTATGATACTTGATAACAAATTAGTTTGTTCCCACATCGGCTAAGAAGATTGATGCATCCGACTTAAGTGGTTATTTAATAGGTTTAGCCTATTGTTTTTATGATGTACAAAAATCGTGATAAACTATCAATTGCCTTAGCTATTTTGGGTATTGTTTTTAGGTTTTAGGAGAGTTGTATCTTTTGTATTCTTCCTCTATAATAATATTTTCTCTTTCACCCGTGCATTAGTCGGCACATTGCCGGAAACCACATAAATTTGGTGTTTTGTCTTTTTCCTTCTTGTTGTTATTTTGTGTTACCGTCGTTAAGAGCTATCGCTCGGTTTGTTTTTCCTAACATTTACACTCTACATGACCCACGAGAAAAATTATGATCCAACGAGTATTTATAAAGTATTCAAGGTGGATGTGAAACCTCGTAATTTCCATAGGGGGTATAGAAGTTTTTTTTGTTCAAAACTCGAGCTTTTTTCTATTTGTTTTATGGGTTTATTGTTAAAAAGGACAATTTGAACATAGAAATATGTAAAGAGGACAATGAAATATTTTTTTAGGTAAAAATGACATGTCTTTATTCCACTGTGATATAAATACTTTCGTATTCAAATACAAAAACGAATATATCTTTTGATCTGATTGTCGAAAGATGGTAATTCTTTCACCACATTTTTCCTTTATTCGTCCTCTTTATTTAGACATCTCATTTGATATTTTTTCAATGTTATTTTCGAGGTCATTTTTGTAAAAACACATAAACTGTGGAATAGTGAAAATTGAATTTGAGGTCAGTTCCATTTCAGCAAACAGTTGACACGGGTTATGAACAATGAATTTGTCCTTATCACCCAATTTATATTTCCACTGTCCCGATTCCTATTTTTCCCTCCTATTTGTCCTTTTAAACCACTCCCCCTTGTTTTATTAGATTAAGTTTGAATAAATAAATGAAATAAGTATGGAATTAACGAGTAATTATGGGAATTAAGGGGAGTTAATTTGAAATTTACTCTAAATTAAACAAAAAGAGTAACCCAACCCCATAACTAATCCCCTGTCAGTAAAAAAAAATCGTTTCTCAACTCTTTGTCAACTCCCCCTGTCGAACTTTGTCAGAGGAAATGGAAGAAGGGAATCTCTCAATTGTAGAAATCATATTAGAGGATGGATCAAATTGGCCTTTTGGATTTTGCAATTTGTGCTATTCATCGATCTAAGGTAAGTGGGTGTTCAATTGAATCATTATTAATTGTTGTTGTTAGGTGGTTTATAGTTGTATGCATTGTACCGATTAAATTGGGGGGGGGGGGGGGGGGGGGGAGATAAAGAAGGCATACATAGAGGGATTGCGACACTCTTCTATTAGCACATCCTGACCACCCGGCCTTAACCTATGTCGATGGTAGAACTTCTGTGGCATGTGTCTGAGACACGAAAAATGATCATCAACATTTATACGAGACGTGTGTCACATCTTTAGTACGAGTCGTGATGTTGATATATTACGATGAAAATGATCATGAACATTTATCGTCATAATAATAAGATTACATCAGTGCCGTAAAAATGATCGTCTACATCTATTGTCATACTAAGATTATTAAAAGTAGTGTAGTTTGGATGGCTATTGAACATAATACACCGTAAATTAATGCATGCCATAAAACAAAATTGATACTTCAAAATTCTGAGACTTCACCACAGGAAAAGAACAACCCAGAAGGACCATCATCAGGCAACAGAGCCAGCTTCACCGGACCAGTGGCACCTTCTTCTACCGTCTGTACACCAGTGTTGTAGTTGATATCTGTTTTTACATAGCCAGGACAAACAGCGTTAACCTTGATATTTGGATATTTCTTTGCCACAATCCTCGTATAAGCATTCATGGCGGCTTTTGAGATTGTGTATGCCGACCAGCTGGAGGACCACCCTTTTGCTTTCAGGGAATCATCTTTGACGTCTTTTAGAAATCCATCTATCACTGCATCAATTTTCTCCTCTGTCAGTGTGTCTACATTGGCTAGTACTTCTTTGGTCTTTCCATCATGTACATGCTGAAATGAGGAAACAACCGAGTAAATAGGATAAAGACACTTTCGATTCTTTTTTGTTTCATGATTAATGTATAAATATTTTCATAACAAGGGATAAAAGTGTCAAGATTAAACATTAAAGATAAATGTAACGCACCATAACTCAGGTCTAACTCCACAACTTGAATTATGATTAATCCAAGAACTACTCAGGTCCATTCTTATCGGCCTTTCCAGGTACCATATTCATTATTTCACGTCTTCCAAGTTACCATATTCAATATTTTCAACATTATATCATTGTAATGTTATTTTGCACTCCCCGCCCCCTTAAAGAACGACGTTCTTGTTGGGACACTACCAAAGGATTCTAGATGTGGTCTCACAGTTTCTCATAACGTGACACATAATCCCTGATAGTCGGTTCCGGTACCACCTTTTAACACCCCATAACTCGGGCCTAACACATATAAGTCATAATGAATTTAATAACTACTAATAGACACATCATCCTCGCTTGACCTAAAATGATTAACTCAGCTTATCAAATTCATTATTTGGAATGTTACTTCTACTTTTCCAATATAGAATATTACAATAAAAATAAAAATAAAAATAAACGTGAAATAAAATGAATCAAAAGTTTGTTAAGATTTCCATGCCATACATAGAGATACGTCCTTTCATACATACCGTCAGTTGCCCGAAAATAGAGGAAAGATACACGGTTCTTGGCGATTTAGATTTTTGTAAAAGAGGAACGAAGGCCTCAATCATCCTTTTTGCGCCATAGTAATTTATCTTTATGCATTCGGTAGCAGACTCAAGATCCTGGGTTGAATGTGGTATGAAGTTTGGCAATTCTCCGGGCTGTATATATCGAAAAATCAATTAGCAAAATGGTTACTTGTACCCTATGAATACTAATATAGAAAATCAATTAACCATCTTATGTGAAGATGCCACATGCATTAATGAACCATTGTTTGAGTATGATCGTAAGATAATAAAAATTAATGAAATTTTATTTTAAGGATGAAATGTAAATTTACAAAATACACAACCGTCTCTCTGCCTCACCTGACCAACTATGCTTCCGTGCCCTTTCACATACCTTTAACGTACCTTTACCACCTACCTCATCTGACCCGACCATGCTTTCCCGCCCTTTCACGTTCCTTTACCCCGCCCTTACCCTCGTCCTTACCACTTTACCCATACGCGGCCTAACCCCTACCATCTGCCACCTTACCCACGCCCCACCGTCTTACCTAACTCATACCTTACCACCCTTACCAGAACACATCCACCCCCATCCCCACCCCTGCCACATTAATTAATGATCCATTTTTATAGACAATAAAGATACTCACAACAGTTGATTCCAAAGCTGCATCGATATCTATATGGAGTCCGACAATCCCTGCATTGTTGACCTGAAACAAAATAACACCAAAACATTAGTCACAAGAAGACTCAAAAAAGTGCTGTTATGTAATGCTAACCAGTAGTGTATATATATATATATATATATATATATATATATATATATATATATATATATATTTTGTATTTCAGTATGATCTGATTGTTTGCTCCCCTCCAATGATTCCTACAGTGCAGTACGTTAAAAAAAACAAGCATATGGTATCATTATTTTGATGACGATACCGTCATATTTTTAATGGTACCGAGGGTGCCATATGGTGCCATGTAAAACTACGATAGTACCGTCGTTTTTCGTAAGAATCATCAGAGGGTGTTTACCGGAAAGGTTTATGACTATATAAAGTTATGAAGAAAGTATATATACCAAGATATCGAGCTTTCCAAATTTAGAATTGATGAATTGAGCAAGAGAAGCAACACTAGATGAATCTGCAACATCAAGCTTATGAAACAACACTTTTTCATCAGAAAATCCGTTGTCTTTTTTAAGCTTTTTAAGGGCCTCAATCCCTCTCTTTTCATCTCTAGCAGTTAACACAACAACAATACCATTAGCAGCTAACTGCTTACAAATCTCAAATCCAATCCCTTTATTTGCTCCGGTCACAACCGCATACCTACAACAGTACGTAGATCGCGTGAAACGTCGTAACATGCATGTGTCACGTGAATAAACAGACAAACACTATCAAATTCGGTTGTATTCATCGTTGGAACAGACATGTGTCACGTGTATAAACAGACAACAAATAATGAATATATTTGTGTGCTTTTGTACCTTGTTTCTGCATTGCTGTTGTTGGGTAATGGTGATTGATCCGCCATGACTTACTATAGCATCTATATATATATATATATCTCTGAAAAGAATATGTGTATTCATCCTTTATATAAGAGTTTAGAAATGTTATGTTTCCACTGTTTTTCCTTATGCAGAGACATAATTTACACCTTAAAACACGAGTATTTTATAGTGTAAATAATAAAAGGATATTGTTAATGACACCACAATCGATCAACCAGGGCGCTACATTTCGTGCGAATTTCGACTTTAATTTACAAAAGCCAAAATCTATTTTCAACTCTTTTAGAGTCGAATTTATGCATAAAATTCTCTAGATCTAGAGGGGTTAACGCCCCGGGTCTGATAGCTCTAAATAATTCATAGATAGTCTGGTCAACTACGTAGACCGTCGTCTTCGTTTGGTCTAAAAGGGCTAACCCGAGTTGACAAGATATTTTATGTCTCACAGTTATATGAGGGTGAACAAGACATTACTTTACATACATGAGATTTTAAAACAGACTTCGATCTTTGTAAAATTGAAATTTACACGGGATGTCGTGCCCGAATAGATCGACTATAGTGCTAATAACATTGTTCATAATAAAAACTCTGAAAAAACAGTTACACATGCATCTTAGAATGTCAATAATGTTTACTCACAGGACGGAGACCTGGAAAAATTTCCTAGTTTGGAGGCTAGAAGTTTTATTCTTTAGCAAACGCTTATGTAATCAATGACGTCATCCCAGGGGAAAAATGGTTTGATTAACCTTTGACTGTTTTACTCATTTAATTAATAGGTGAAAGAAAATTATTATAAAAGGGATATTTATAAATTACGATCTCCCTCCCATAAAAAATATCCATTTTTTACACACTAATCGACATATATGCTCATATTTCATAATAAATTCTTGTTTTGGAAAATGAAAAGAGTATACAACATTAAATTTATGATTATGGATGGACACCTTTTATGGAACAATCCATTTTCGAGATGTGGTCCATTTTCCACTGGACTAAATACTCATTTCCACTTGAAATTTGTCATTTTTAATGATTACAAATATATTCAAAATATTAAAGAAGGACAATCTAGTCATTTCATACTATATTTTAGACACATTAATTACTTTCTTAGTTTGTATGACCACACTAAATATGACTAATAAAAAAAGCGGAGGGAGTACCGATTAAATGGGAAAAGTATTTTTCGGTTAAATGAATGAATTCATTGATTATCTACATGATAGGTGACATAATTAAGTCGAAAAATTGTTGTTATATTTTAAAGAAAATATGCAAAATAATTATTGAGTGAAAAAATTGTTTTTGTATTTAATATTTATCGTCAAAGATAATTTATAAGAAAAATTAGGTAAAAATCCACATTTCCTCTCTTAATTAAACTATAATCCACATTCTTTTTTTTAGTTGCAATAAGGACAAAATAATTTTACTCGGACTAAAATACCTCTAATGAGCATCACGTCCCATTCAACGGCAGTGTTCAAGAGAACGGTAGTTCAAACACCGACGAGAAGACGGAAAAAACAGAACCTGTACGTGAAAAAACCTATTCCATGCCTCGTCTAACAGCCTGGTCAGGTTGCGATGGAGTTATCGAAGGCAGCCTGTGAAAGTGATGCAACGCCTTGCACGAGTGCACGACACCTCTCCTCTTCCTCTGCCTCACTTTCCATTTCTAGTCGAGGTTTCCTTTAACTTGTTTGGTCTATGCTTTTTGAAAAAACTCACTTTGGCAGCTTCATGTTTTGAGAATTGTCACGGATTTTATCTAATGGAAAACAAACAAGTAATAATCCGGTTAACCTCAAGTATAAGGATCGTAGTAATAGTGGTTAATGCCGGGTCGATCTTACGGGGAACTAAACAATTGTGTTTCCTAGTTTCTGTCTAACCTAAACTATGTCACGAAACTAATCTAAACAAACGATAATAAAACAGAACAAAACCGAAAATAAAACTAGACAGAGGATATAGTCCAAAGCTAGGAAGAATACGGGTTGCGAACCTTTAACTAAACTAATCTAAGATGCAAATAAAAGTAAACTAACTAAACAAATTCAAGTTTTTAAGGATTAAATGTATAACGAACAAACGAGGATTGATCCACCTATCCAACAAGCATTGATTTCCTATCTCGATTATATTGTGGTTTTTATCTAAGTTGTGATTTACCTTATCTAAATATGAACCCTAATTCCTTAGAAAGTTCATCTATTAATCCATTATCTTCCAATGCAAGATTAACGTGTTTTCTAACCAAAGGTGTAAACTTTATGTTTATAATCTAGCAATTAAACCTATTAACTTCCGTTAAGATAGATTCAAATACTATTCCTATTCATGGTGATCTAAGGTTTATAAAGATTTCCATCGAATAAACAATCGACACATGCATATCTTCCGATATAAGAGCAATTAAACATAGTAAACATGAATAAAGAAACAACCTTTAATAAAAACTCACAAAAGATAATCGATGAAAACGAAATCAACGAGTTGTTGGATGGCTTCACAATACTCGTTTGATGAAGCTTTTAGCTTCTGAACATCCTCAGCAACTCAAAATTGCAGAAACAGTGCATAAAAAGTAGCTAATTTAATCTAGATCTAGAGTGCATAAAGCTGGAATAAAAGGAAGAAAAACGCAGCCTAAAGCCGCCCCTAGGTTTAGGGTTTCAAATAATGAATATATGGTATATCATATGTGGAGAAAACAGCTGCTATATATAGAGTTTTGAGTCGGTTTCACTAAGTCGGCCGACGGACGCTCGTCCGCTCTTGTGAACGCCCGTCCAGATAGATCTGGACTGCCTCAGACGCCCGTTCGTACAGCTTCCAAACTCTCTGTATCAAAATCGCACCACCGGACGCCCGTCTGCTTTATCAAACGCCCGTTCACTCTGGACTGGACCTGGACGCTCGTTCAGCTGGATCGAATTTTGATTTCTTGATCTTTATCTCTTTTTTCTCTATCTCATTTATCATCAATTAGCTCGAACTTAATCAACTTTTGATCATCTTTTGAGCCTCCAACATATATCTATAACACATAAAAACATCGCAAAATGTAATAATGTCCAAATAATCATAAAATCACAATTTAAACACCAAAATTAACCAATATTGCGAATAACTTATTTAAAACCTCATCCACTCAATATTTCCGTTAAACACTCGTTTCTCATGCAAATTAATACAAATACGGGGGAAAATACCATAGAATATAGCGTTATAAATCGTATAAATTCACCCTTAACAAGAATAACACATTGTTCGCTTATAAAAAAATATGCTAATCACGCGTTTGCAATATTGTCTGTTCCAAATCTCATTTTATAGTAGAGGTATGAATGGTTCGAAATTCCATGTATCAGTATGATATGTAAAATTGAATTTGGGTTATTAATTTTTGCAATGGAATTTTAATTCCAAAGGCATCAAATGAGTGAAATTTATTTTACTTCTTGCATTAGAGCAGGTTTTGAGCAAGTAATTTAGGTTGCATTTTGAGCTTAAAACTTGGAGTATATGGAGATGAAATACTTCCTTGAACTGAGCTAAAAATGAGGTTAAACAGGCTGCATATTTGATGACAATGGAACAAATTTTCAGCTCTGTTTTGATAGCTTTGGAGCCGAACGGATATTACTATTTTGGAGTTTTTTTTAAGAATAGTTTGACGGCTGCTTTTCAAGGGAAATTCAAGCATGATATGAAGGGTATATAAGGGAGTTCTTGGAGCTTGTATAAGGGAACTTAAATGATCAAGAACTCACCACAAGATGAGCTAAATTGGAGCAGATTTATCAGCCCTCTTTTGACAGCTTTATGGGCTGAACATTATGGTTGTTTGGAGCCATTCTTAAAGATGATCAAGGGCTTCTTTTGAAGTGAGATTAAGACATAATATGATCATTTTGCATCTGGGATTCGTGGTTTGACTCTGGATTTATTTATTTATTTTGAGTTAGCTGAATTAGTGTAGCTAATAATAGATGTATGGTTGTTCGCTACTCTGCGAACAACCATACTGATACTGATATTGTGATACTGATACTGTGATACTGATATTGATACTATTGTGTTACTATATTGTAGGCTCCTTCTCTCCGTTTTAATACAAAATGCAGTTCAATGTGGAAGCAATTGAAGTAAATGGAGAAAATGCAGCACCATTGTTTGAGTTTATGAAGAAAGGCAACAAGTTCAATGGACTTTTGCATAGTTCCTAGCCAGCTGATATATAAGAATGGGCAGCATGTTCCCCATCAGAGATACTGATACTGTGATACTGTGATACTAATACTGCTACTGTGATACTATTACTGTTATTGTGTTATGGTACTGAGGTCGACACAATGAAACCGAAGAAAGAGATCTACGAGCTAATGTTCCAAGAAGAGGCTAATGCTCCTGGGTAATGATCTGTGAATTGAGATAGGGTACAAATGTTAAATCATTTGGTGTAGATGTTGACTTTATTGAGCAAATGTTAAACCATTTGGTGTAGAGTTGGAGAGAAGAATATGATGGTAGTAATGGACATTGTCGAGATTTTTAGGTGCTTAGATAATCATTTCCTTGATGTAACTTAATTATCATATATGTTGATGTTAAAGTTGTTTATCATATATGGTGTAATTTTTTTCCATTGTGAGTGAATGTGTTATTTCAAAATACACAAGTTTTTTGTGCGTTAATGTGATTACATTACTGTCCAAATGATTTTTAGATTACGGTTTGTTTCTGTTTTAATCCATAACGAAATATAGGATGTCGGTGTTGTTGTAAAGCTAGCTGAGTCCATGATTTTTGGCTAATCGTATACTATTAATGCAAATGGTAATGGTAATGGTGTCATTGTGTTTGTTAATAAAATGTGTTACTGTGATACTGTTATTGTGATAGTGTTACTGTGATACTGATATTGTTATTGTGTTAGTGTAAACACTGTGATTATTCGGATTTCAAAAACTATGTCGAAAGGGTATCATATGAGATCTCAAAATGAAGAGAAAAAAATATGAACTTTGGTGAAAGAATTTTGATGATCGGTGTTCTAAATCAAAAGTTACGGTCGTTTATAAGAAAAACGCTCCGATTAATGCAAGTATTTTTTCGTCTTTCAAAATTTACGTCGGAAGGGTATCGTATGAGATTTCAAAATGGTGAGGGAAAAAAAATGAATTTTGGTGAAAAAATTTTGATTATCGGAGTTCTAAATCAAAAGTTATGGTTGTTTGAAAAAAAAAATTGCTGGGAGCTGGGATGCGCGCGTCTAATTTGTGTAGTAAGGGTATTTTTGTCCATCTGAATTTTTTTTGGCCCTGTTTGCAACTAAAAAAAGGAATGTGTCATGTTTATTCATTTTGTATTGAAAAGTGGACTTTTGGCTCATTATCTCTGATTTATAAGATAACTAATACATGAAATAAGGAAATTGTTTTCTAATTTTTTTTTTGGGGGGGGGGGGGGGGGGGGGGAGTTGTATTAGACTAGAGAATATGATTCCTTAATTGTTCAATATTAATTCATTGGACAAGTTTTCCGGCCCTTATTTATTATAGTAGTAGATATAAAAAAGGTTACATTAATTATATCTAAAGACTTTCTAGTCATTTCATAGTAATAGTTACTTTTTCCGTTCCTATTTAATTGTCGTAGTTGTTAGAAATAAAAATTGCTTTTTATCTATTGCATTTACATTTCTAAAGCATTATTTATGATCGTAACAGGATTATTAAGATTGACAAATTTTATGGTAGTCATCAACCACCGTAAAAAGAAGTGTAGTATGCATGACTAATGAACATAATACACCTCAAATGCATGCCATACAAGGAAATTTGATCTTTCAAAAATCCAAGACTTCACCACGATAAAAGAACAACCCAGAAGGACCATCATCAGGCAACAGAGCCAGTTTCACAGGGCCAACGGCACCTTCTTCTATTGTTACATTTCCGGTGTTGTAGTTTAAATCTGTTTTTACAAAACCAGGACCAACAGCGTTAACCTTGATATTTGGGTAATTTTTTTGCCACAATCCTTGTATAAGCATTCATGGCGGCTTTCGAGATTGTGTATGCCGGCAAGGAGGATGTCCACCCTTTGGCTTTAAGGGTTTCCTCTTTGACGTCTTTTAGAAACTCATTAATCACTTCATCAATTTTCTCCTCGGTTAAGTTGTTTGCATCATCGGCTAGTATTTCTTTGATCCTTCCATTAGGTACACGCTGCAATAGACAACAATATTTAATTAGAAATGTCACACCTCATGGTGATTTTTATGTACTCTCTTCATTTGGAGTGATTTGACTTTGAAAACAATCCAAACCACAAATTTTAAATATAAAAAAGAACCAAAATAAAACATGATATTTGAATCAGTAAAATAATGAATATGTTAAGTAGATCATTTGAATATTCATACCTTCAATTGTCCCCATCTAGTGGAAACATTCACAATTCTTGGCGATTTAGATTTTTGCAGAAGTGGAATGAATGCCTCGATCATTCTTTTCGCGCCATAGTAGTTTATCTGTATGCCTTCAATGGCGGACTCGTAATCTTGGATTGTATTTTCCCAAAGGTTTAACACTTCTTCAGACTGTTGAATAATGAAAATGGTCGTTTCATTACATTATATAGACATATTTATTACATATATAATGTAACATAAAATACTCACACTAGCTGATTCTGAAGGTTTCGACGCAACGACATCAACACCTACATGGATTCCGCCAATTCCTGCATTGTTGACCTAATACAAAATAACAACAAAACTCGTGTCACAACAAGACTCGGGAAGGGACGTCCTCGTCAGGACTCTATTAGAGGATTTCAAATGTGACCATCATCATCTTAGCAAGTCCAAGGGCTCCCAACAAATTTTACACCAACTCATCAATTTGGTGTAACTTTTACACCAAATTTCATTCATCAACTCCAATGGTTCTATACAGAAAATAATATTCTTGGAATATTCCATCTTAAAATTGTCTTCTTATTCACAAAAGAAAAAGTAAAAGGAATAAAAAAAAAATGTGAACAAGATTTGTTGGTGCTCCAATTCCTCCGGCAAATTTGGTGGTGATTTTCAACATCTCACCAATTTGATGGGAGAAAAACATGTTCATTGGAGTCTCATTTTCTATCAAGTTGCTGATTTGGTGTAGAAATCCCTCTCCCTTGGAGTTGCTATTAGTGTTAGTCGGCTCCATTACCATCTATAACGCTTCAAACTCAAGTTTAACAACATTATTTAAGTCATACTAAATTCAGTAACCAGTGTTACTAATCATATATACACAGTTTACATATAAAGTTATGAAGAAAGTAGTACCAAGATATCAAGCTTTCCAAATTGAGAATTGATGAATTGGGCAAGAGAAGAAACACTAGATGAATCAGCAACATCAAGCTTATGAAACAACACTTTCTCATCAGAAAATCCATAGTCTTTTTTAAGTTTTTCAAGTGCATCAATCCCTCTCTTTTCATCTCTAGCAGTTAATACAACAACAATACCATTTATAGCAGCTAACTGCTTACAAATCTCAAATCCAATCCCTTTATTTGCTCCTGTCACCACCGCATACCTGCAACAGTAAGTAGATCACATGAAATGTCATAACATATATACGTGTGTGTGTGTCACCTGTATAAACAAACAACTATTAATGAATATATTTGTGTGTTTTTGTACCTTGTTTCTGCATTGCTGTTGTTGGGTAATCGTGATTGATCTGCCATGACTTAATATAGCATAATATATATTGTCTCTCAAAAGAATATGTGTATTCATCATTTATATAAGAGTTTCTAAAAGGTAATGTTTCCACGGTTTCTTTGTTTTATGCACACGCATAATTTACACCTTATAACACGAGTGTTTTATAGTGTAAAAACTAAAAAGACCGAGAAACACAGTATAACATGCGTTTTAGAGCGTCAATAAGGTCGTCCTCAGGACGTAGCCTAGTGGTAAAGGGCTTAGGTGTCGTAATAACAACTAGACCGGAAGCTGGAGTGTGGAGGTTCGAATCCCGTAAATGGAGGAATTCTTTCAGTCTCTTGGAATAATAACAGTCCATGACTCTGCGTCACTAGGCTATCTGATTAATTCCTCCACTAATTCCCGAGGACCGGAGAGTGGAGCCGTTTTGATTAGGGTTTAACCCTTTTTCTAGGACCTCAATAAGGTTTACTCACAGAACAGAGACACGTAAAAAGTTCATAGTTTGGACTTTGGAGACTACTTTTTTTTTTTTTTTTAAAAGACTTTGGAGACTAATAGGCTCCGTTTGTTTTGGCCGGAGTTTTTTTGGGCGTTTTTTTTACATCACATCACCAATCATTTCTTACAATTCTCTCACCAATCAAATCTTCAACTACAAATAAAAAATATTAAATCATCTCTCATCATTTCACTTTATCAACTTTATTACATTTTTTACCATTATTTTATTCATTATTCTACTTTATTTCACCAATCATTTCATAATCTACACCAATCATTATTCTACTTTATTTTACCCATTCAACTTTCTAATCATTACTTCAATCACTTTATCAAAAAAAACTCCAAAAAAAACTCCCAAAAAAACTCCAACCCAAAACAAACACAACCTATAGTTTTGTTCTTTAGCAAAACGCTTATGTAAGCAATGAAGTCATCACAGAAAACAAAATAGGATTTCTTTGACTTACTGGGCATGGGACTCACTAAACTCTCTTCCTTTTTTTTTTTTTTTTTTTTTTTTTTTTTCTTGTTGTTGTTGTTTTGAAAACGACCTTTTTTTTCAAACATCAGGATGTCAAGTATTTACAAAGAATTCAAAAAATGAAAGATAAATACAGATCTTCTAGTCCCCAGGCTAGAGTCTAATATTTCGATCACTTTCCACCATTTAACTGATGAACATATGAGGCGGGGGTGGCAGTTCTCTTCCCCAAATACTCGTTTGTTCCGCCAAATCCAAATGTCATTGACAATCTACCTCCAAATGTATTTGCACTTAGGAGTCTCCGTGAAAGTCACTCGCTTGTTCCGCCAAATCCAAATGTCACTGACAATCTACCTCCAAATGTATTTGCACTTAGGAGTCTCCGTGAAAGTCCGAGCAGATTTGAGCGAGAATGTAATCCAGCCCTTTGGTGACTCAACAGCGAAGAAGCCTCCTCTACACGCAGGTTCTAGAAAATTTTCCCACGTCTCTCTGGACCCACTTAACTTTGATTGTTGTACAGTTGTGCTCTCTCCATAATATAATATCTCTCTTTTTATTTTGTGCGGCTGTTTTACTCTCTCCATAATATAATATCATTAATTTGAATGACAATTTTTTTAGTTTAATTCTTTTTGAGTGGATTTATTAGTTAATTGAATGACACAAATTAAAAATTAATGATATAGTTGTAAATTAATGAATAATTATTGTATTGATATTAAATTAGAGTAAACAATTGTAATAAATACATCATTTATCTTATAGGGGAAACAATGACAAAAAAAAAATTAATAAATGGGTCTGGAAGGACAAAAGTAACATTTTCATGATTATAAAGGACAAAAATCATAATTGTTACTTTAAAATTATTACTTCACGTGTTAATGTCACTTTGTGTTTTATAGTTATTCTTACATATTTACTTTATTCCACACTTGTTACTTCATATCTGTTACTTCATAATTGTTATTTTTGTCATTATTAAATTACAGTTTCCTTCTATCTTGATTTTTTGATAATTTTATCCTACTGGACAAAAATCTATATCTTATATTATGAGACGGAGTAATACAAAGACTGAAATAAGTGTCCAAAGATTGAAAGTGACACAAAACATACAAATGTTACACACTCCATCCACGAGAAAAATTATGATCCAGAGGTATTTATAAATTATTCATCTGAGAAAAGCTTTCGTTGTTTTAAAAAAAAAAAAAAAAAAAAAAAAAAAGCTTTCGGTACAAGTAACGAGCAACCTATTTATCTAAAAATGAATTAGTACGAGACGTTACGTTGATATATTATGATGAAATCAGCATTTATTATTATAATAAGATAATTAAAAGAAGTGTAGTTTGTTATTTAAAATATAAAAAAAAAAAAAGAAGCGTAGTTTGGATGGCTAGCTATTGAACATAATACACTTTAAATGCATGTCATAAAACAAAATTGATCCTTCAAAATTCTGAAACTTCACCGTGAGAAAAGAACAACCCACACTTTAAACGCATGCCATAAAACAAAATTGATCCTTCAAAATTCTGAGACTTCACCATGAGAAAAGAACAACCCAGAAAGACCATCATCAGGCAACAGAGCCAGCTTCACCGGACCAGTGGCGCCTTCTTCCACCGTCTGTACACCAGTGTTGTAGTTGATATCTGTTTTTACATAGCCAGGACAAACAGCGTTAACCTTGATATTTGGATATTTCTTTGCCACAATCCTTGTATAAGCATTCATGGCGGCTTTTGAGATTGTGTATGCCGACCAGGAGGACCACCCTTTTGCTATCAGCGAATCATCTTTGACGTCTTTTAAAAATCCATCAATTACTGCATCAATTTTCTCCTCTGCCAGAGTGTCTGCATTGGCTAGTACTTCTTTGGTCTTTCCATCAGGTACATGCTGAAATGAGGAAACAACCGAGTAAAAAGGATAAAGACACTTTCGATTCTTTTTTGTTTCATGATTAATGTATTAAAAAATGATAACAAAGGATAAAAGTGTCAAGATTAAAAACTAAAGATAAATGTAACGCCCCATAACTCAGGTCTAACGCCGCAACTTGATATATAATGAATCTAATAACTACTCAGGTCTATTCTTATCGGTCTTTCCAGGTTACCATATTAATTCAACATCTTTCGAGTTACCATATTCAATATTATCAACATTATATCACTCTAATGTTATTTTGCACTCTCCACACCCGTAAAGAATGGCTTTCTTGCTGGGATCCTACCAAAGGATTTTAGATGTGGTCTCACGGTTTCTCATAATGTGATTCATAATTTTCGATAGTCGGCTCCGGTACCACCTTTAACACCCCATAACTCTGCCTAACACACTATGAGTCGTAATGAATTTAATAATTACTAATAAACACGTCATTCTTATTTGACTTAAAATGATTAACTCAAATTATCAAATTCACTCCGTGTAATGTTACTTTCAGTTTTCCAATATAGATAGAATATTACGATACAAATAAAAATAAACGTGAAATAAAATGAATCAAAAGTTCATTAAGATCCATTCCATGCCACACATAGAGAGACATCCATTCATACATACCGTCAGTTGCCCCAAAACAGAGGAAATATACACTATTCTTGGCGATTTAGATTTTTGTAAAAGAGGAACGAAGGTCTCAATCATTCTTTTCGCGCCATAGTAATTTATCTTTATGCATTCCGTGTCAGACTCAAGATCCTGAGTTGAATGTATCAAGAAATTTGGCAGTTCTCCGGGCTGTATTTATCAAAAAATCAATAAGCAAAATGGTTACTTGTACCCTATGAGTACAAATATAGAAAAGCAATTAACCATCTTATTTGAAGATGCCACATGTATTAGTGATTCAGTGTTTGAGTATGTTCGTAAGATAATAAAAATTAATGAAATTTATTTTAAAAAGATGAGTAAAAAATTTACGAAACACAACAGTGTCTTTCTACCTCACCTGACCACATCATACTTTCGTGCCTTTTTACGTGCCTTTACCGCACCCTTACCCATACCCTTACCACCTACTTCATCTAACAAGACCATGCTTCCCCTCCCTTTCACGTACCTTTATCCCATCCTTACCCTCGTCCTTACCAGCACCACACCATAAATCATACCTCTACACCACCCACCTTCATCATTTACCCTTACCTAACCCCTACCCTCTACCACCTTACCCACACCCCACCGTCCTACCTAACTCATACCTTACCACCTCTACCAGAACACCCCCACCCTTACCGCTGCCACACATTAGTTAATGATCCATTTGTATAGACAGAAAAGATACTCACAGCAGTCGACTCCGAAGCTGCATCGATATCTACATGGACTCCACCAATCCCTGCATTATTGACCTGAAACAAAACGTACGATACCGTCATATTTTTTTAACGGTACCAAGGGTGCTGTATAAAATTATGATAGTACCGTCGTTTTTCACTACACTGTAGGAATCATTGGATGGTGTTTACCGGAGAGGATTATGACGGTATAAAGTTATGAAGAAAGTATATATACCAAGATATCAAGCTTTCCAAATTTGGAATTGATGAATTGGGCAAGAGAAGCAACACTAGATGAATCAGTAACATCAAGCTTATGAAACAACACTTTCTCATCAGAATATCCATTGTCTTTTTTAAGCTTTTTCAGTGCCTCAATCCCTCTCTTTTCATCTCTAGCAGTTAAAACAACAACGATACCATTAGCAGCTAACTGCTTACAAATCTCAAACCCAATCCCTTTATTTGCTCCTGTCACCACCGCATACCTACAACAGTAGATCACGAAACGTCGTAACATGTGTCACATGTATAAACAGACAAACACTATATATATATATATATATATATATATATATATCTACAATGGTAGATATAACAAATTCGGTTGTACTCATCGTTGTAACAGACACGTGTATAAACAGAAAACAACAAATATTTGTGTGCTTTTGTACCTTGTTTCTGCATTGCTGTTGTTGTTGGGTAATGGTGATTGATCCGCCATGACTTACTATAGCATATATATATATATATTGTCTCTGAAAAGAATATGTGTATTCCTCCTTTATATAAGAGTTTAGAAATGTTATGTTTCCACTGCATTCCGTTTTATGCACATACATAATTTACACCTTAAAACACCGAGTATTTTATAGTGTAAATAATAAAGACATTATTAATTGTACTACGGTCGATCTATCCAAGCATCACACCTCGTGTAAATTTTAACTTTACGGATATCGAAATTTGTTTTCAATTCGGATAAAGTCGAAATTTACATAATGTGTCGTGCCCGAATAGATTTACCGTGGAGACAACATATTAAAAACAATTAAAAACAGTGAAACGTGCATCTTTGAATGTCAATAATGTTTACTCACAGAACGGAGAAATGTAAAAAATTCCTTGTTTGGAGGCTACTAGTTTTATTTATATTTTCTTTAGCGAACGCTTATGTAATCAATGACGTCATCCCAGGGGGAAAAATGGATGCTCGTGCTTTTTCTTCGACGTAACTCATTAACCTTTGACTGTTTTACACATTTTAATAGGTGAAAGAATATCATTATTGAATGAAAAAAAAAACCTTAAAAGAAATACTACGTTCCACTCGGTGTAACGCCCGCTTTCGGATACCGAGTTATTATCCGAAAACGAAACGCTCGACACGTATAATATTAAATAAATTCAATATTATACGTAAATCTATATTACGTCGTATTGAGTTTAGCAAACGGAAGCTAAAAAAACTCGGCAAAACACCGTAAAAGTAACTAAGAATAGATTACAACATACTATAGATTGAAATGTTTATCTTACAACAACGAAATAAAAGAAACTTACAACGTACGATGTCTATAAGAAAGTTACAACACTTGTCCAACAAACATGACATAAAAGTACAACAAGTCTAATGCAACACTTAATAGAAAAGTAAAAAGAAAGCATCATCATGGCATCATCGTCATCAAACGTCATCAAACTCCTCATCGAGCTCAAGATCAACATTTACATCTTCTCACCCCACAATGCATACAAAACAAAATGCAAATGAGGTAAGTATAAAGTACTTAGCAAGAGTGAGAAGCTAAAGTATAATTAAGTCATACATCAAAAAGGCTCTTATAATTAATTAAGTTGTCTTTATGTGACCAACACAACACTATGGTTCACTTCATGATCATCAACATGTTGTGACTATTGGTTTTTAACTTAGTTTATCTTTGTTACATCCGCATTCAAGGGCACTACTCATGGTGTTCACTCACCACGAAGTATCTAGGTGCAACATATTGGTGGATCACACCAATAACCACGGAAGTATATTTTCGTAGATTCCGATAGTGCACGCGTTCGGCGAAGTCCCTCTGTCATTCAGCCATTTAGAGGCCAACAGAGTTATTCACTTTATCTGACCGCCCACACATTGCGATATAAACAGTGCCTTACCAAGAATAGCATGATATTTAACCTTTTAACTACACAAGTACATTTGTTATTAATTGTTAACTAGCCACCTAAGTATTTTCAAGTAAGTTCTCTCACCTCTACTACTCTCTTTCGTAGACCACCAGACACGGACAAGGCCTAGCACATACACAAACATTGATGAATACTAATTCATCAAAGCACAAGCCAATCATACCCTTATGACCGTCCCAAACTTCAACTTTATGGAAGAGTACATCTAGTGTCGGAACTAAACGCATCTGAAGCTTAATAAAGGCTTGTTCATGTTCATTTAGTGTTATTAGATCAAAAACAACATTCAAGACTAGATTCGGGGCTTAAAAGGAAGCTAAACATCAAAAGCAGGGTCAGTACGCCTGCACCGGGGTTCAGTGCGCTTGCACTGGCCAAACAGGGGCATTCTACTGCACCAGTGCGCCCACACTGAGGTCTGGTGCGCTCGCACTAGCCTCGGTGAGCCTGCACCAAACCCTAGAACGTAAAAATGGACTTTCTGCTTCCTCGGTGCGCCCGCACCGGCATCTGGTGCGCCCGCACCAAGCGTAAACTCCCAAAAACTCAGCTTTATGCATCTAAACGATCTCCACTCGATTCCAAGCAAGTTTAACATCAATAGGCACAGCAAATTAGCAGAAAAGTATCACATTTACATAACTAAACATCACATACTTCTCTAATACAAGTAGGCATGATTTCATTCATTAAAACACCACAAATTATACCCAAAACACAACCTTAACAACATAAGACTTTAATTAAACATTAGGAAGATCCCCTTACCTTAAAAGCAAGCAAAACCAAGCAACACCACAAGAAGGACCGCAACACTCTTCAACAAACCTCAACCAAAACCTATGTGGTCATCCCCAAATTGAATTAGACATGATCACTAGATTCTAAAGCATCTATTCTGCGATTTACACTAAGAACTACAAGACTTGATCCAAACCACAATTGGGGCCAAAAACCATTACCTTTCAACTCTTGATGATCTTAGGATCAAAAGCAAGCCCTTCCTCCGCTGATTCCATTTTTGCAACTCTTTCTGAAATCCGTTGAATAACTTGTGAGAAATCGAAGAAAGTCTATTTGCCCATTTTTGGTTTGCTCTCAACGTTTCCTGGAGTTTTTGAATGTGTAATAATCTATTCTGATAACTCCCCCATTAACTAGGAGTTTTATTTCACCAAAATAAACCTCCTTAATTTAATTACCAACGAGTCCCCTTAATTACAATTAATTCCTTTGTTTCCCATCCAACCTATTTTCGAAATATATATATAAATATATATAAAATACTTTAATCCATAAATTAAATAAACATAATATCCCGAACTTTATAAATTGACACGTATGCCCTTTCTCAAAATTCGGATATTACACTCGGTATTAAAAAAATTGAACGCCCAGTTTAACGTTGAATCTATATAATTGAATTAATATTAAGTTAAAGATGAAAGATGGAAAATGTAATCAATGCTACATTAATTTTATAGTATGAGACAGAGTAATTAAGAGAAAGAATGAAATAATTGTCCAAAGATTAAAAGTCTAACAAAACATATAAATGTTACACACTCAAAACCACGAGAAAAATTATGATTCAATGGGTATTTATGAATTATAGCAGGTGTAGGTAAATCCTCGTACTTTCCATGGAGACATAGAAGTTTATGGATTTAATCTTAATCTGATTATAGACTCGTGTTTTTTCAGGGGTAGTGTTTAATGTGCCGTTAAAATTAGCTATGTGCATCTTTC
Source organism: Gentiana straminea (assembly GCA_036785695.1). Taxonomy (NCBI): domain Eukaryota; kingdom Viridiplantae; phylum Streptophyta; class Magnoliopsida; order Gentianales; family Gentianaceae; genus Gentiana; species Gentiana straminea. The sequence goes on along the minus strand of JAVUPR010000462.1, from coordinate 2,726,681 downwards.
TTGATCATGTCCATGTTGGCATCATTTTGTTAGATATTTTTTCATAAGTGTTCTATAGTCGTTTGCTTACGAGTTGCTGTGAAATTAATATTGCAGCAACGAAACGGGTTCATGTATCATTTCGGATTCATAGACCTGCGAAGAGATGCATCTCAAGAATCCAAGAGTTGCAGGTTTTGGCCGAACTGATATGCATCTTACCCTTTCATGTAGGAGTACATCACTTCGTGTATAGGGTACCTTCGGCCTATAAAAGGCACAAACATGCAAACGAAATCATTGATAGTTTGAAAGCATCATCAAAACAAACTTCTAAGTGCCCTCGGGTTTGATTCAAACAAGTCACTGTTTGAATCAAACGCCTCCATTGTATCCTGAGAGAGATTTTCGTTAGTTCCCTAAGTGACATCTTAGTGGCATGAAACATCTCTTTAAAGATAACGTATTTCCATGCCTTGGAGTTCTTCATAGTCTGTCGGATTCATAAGTATTAATATTTTCCAATACATTCAGGGATTGGTCGCCGAGAATATAAATTACAAAAACAATGTCCATTTTTTCCTACGGGAAGTACAGAGACGATTCCCTTAATTTATTATTTTTGAAATTGATTAATTGGAGGGATTTATGATATGACAATAAATATTGATCATTAGTAAATTAATGATAGTCGAGGATAAGATGTTATGAAGATGTTGTACGGACTATGTCTTTTTTCATATACGAATCGTATGTGAAAGGTTATCCATTTGTAATGGTTATATCAGTAGGTACTTAGTAACTATGTGTACAGTAAAGTAAGACGTTCTATAACAGAAAGAGTTCAATATCAGGTCTATGATAATGTGACGTCAGGATTAACAAGTCTGGTGATTTAAGTGAAGGGTTTGATTGGTCACTCATACATCGGAAATTATGGTTATAAGCTCATGGTCTCTGAATCGATCCATTGATTATCTACCCGATAGGCGACATAATTAAATAAAAAAATGCTTTTATAATTTAAAGAATATAACGTGTCTTGATGGCTTAGCTTTTGGGAAACATGCCGAGCAACCTATTTAAACGAAAGAGATTTTATAGTGCAACGATAGTAAGAAGCAACATATTTATCTGAAAAAGAATCAATACGAGACGCTACATCATGATATTACAACGATAATAATCGTCAACATTTACTGTCATAATAAGATTACATCACCTTTGTAAAAACGATCGTTGATACACCTTAAATGCATACCATGAAACAAAATGATCTTTCAGAAATCCGAGACATCTTCTCAGAAAAAATAAAAAGAAAAAAAATCCAAGACTTCACCACGAGCAAAGAACAACCCAAAGGACCATCTATCAGGCAACAGCGCTAGCTTCACGGGGCTAGCAACGCCTTCTTCTACTGTTACATTTCCGGTTGTTGTAATTCATATATGTTTTTACAAACCCAGGGCGAACAGCGTTAACCTTTATATTTAGGCTTTTTTTTTTTGCCACAATCCTTTTATAAGCATTCATGGTGGCTTTCGAGATTGTGTATGCCGGCAAGGAGGATGTCCACCCTTTGGCATCATTAGAAACTCATCCATTTTCTCCTCGGTTAAGTTGTTTGCATCATCGGCTAGTATTTCTTTGATCCTTCCATCAGGTACACGCCGCAACAAACAAGAATATTATTTGATTAGAAATGTCACACCTCGTCCCACGTTGCCATGCCAATGAAACAAATAATTGAGAAGTACCGCCTATAACAACTGCATTACTTGAGGCACAATGAATTCAGTAATTGAGTGCTACTAATCATATACACAGTTTACATATAAAGTTATGAAGAAAGTAGTACCAAGATATCAAGCTTTCCATATTGAGAGTTCATGAATTGAGCAAGAGATTCAACACTAGATGAATCTGCAACATCAAGCTTATGAAACAACACTTTTTCTGAAGAAAAAAACAGGTGCTTTGAGCTTATTAAGTGCATCAAGCCCTCTTTTTTTTTATCATCTCTAGCAGTTAACACAACAACAACAATCCCATTAGCAGATAACTGCTTACGATTCTAAAATCCTATCCCTTTATTTGCTCCAGTCACCACCGCATGCCTACAACACTAGATCAAGAATTCAGTTCTACTCAACGTCGTAACATACATGTGCCTCGTGTATAAATAGACAAAACTGCATACTTACAACAATAGATATATAACCTACTCCGTGTACTTACAAACCCGTGTCATGTGTATAAACGGACAAGAATGAATATATTTGTGTGTTTGTACCTCGTCTCCGCATTGCATTCCTGTGGGGTAATGGTGATTGATCTGCCATGGCTTACATTGTCTAGTGTCTACCTCAACGGATTCCTTCCCCTTCCCTTCCCCCCCCCCACCCCACCCCACCCTTAAAGTCGATTCTTCAAGGCACCATAGTAAGCTGGGCAACAAACACAAAACCCCGGCAAAGGCCATCGATGTTGCCCGGGACACCATTAATCCACCTCCATTCACTCTTCTCACACCCATTCTCTTCAAAACTCTCCCAAAGCGCCAATCTTCCGACTTTCTTTGCCGAAAAGCACACCCTGTTCTTCCTCCCAAACACCTGAAACTAGCTTGAATCTTAAAAAGACTGGTACATATCACCACCACCCCCACGGACCCCACCCCCACCCCCACCCCCACCCCCACCCCCAACCCCCCACCCCCCTAAAGTCCGATTCTTCAAGGCACCATAGTAAGCTGGGCATCAAACACAAAACCCCGGCAAAGTCCATCACTGTTGCCAGGGACACCATTAATCCACCTCCATTCACTCTTGTCACACCCATTCTCTTCAAAACTTTCCCAAAGCGCCAATCTTCCGACTTTTTTAGCCGAAAAGCACACCTTGTTCTTCCTCCCAAACACCTTAAACTTGCTTGAATCTTGAAAAGACCGGTACATATCACTCGGCATTCTTCCAGCCTCATCCCACTCCAAACTCTGCAAATCCAACCTCAATATCAAAATGGTAGAACAAGCACTATGCAATGAATAAGAACTCTTCAATCCTCCGATCATCAACACTTTATTCTCTCCTCCCACTATCAACCGTGGCCTCTTTATTATGTCAAACACATCCCCCCATTCAGGCTTCTCAAGCCGCGTCCACTTCTGGGCCTTGCTGATTTGAAGGCCATCCTCTCCAATCGATGACATATATAACTTCCACTGCGACCTCCATGGCGATCCAACATCACAAAGAGCTAAAATACACTCATTTATCAACACAGGGCTGCGCGGCTTAGACGGTAGATTAGACGAATACTTAAGCCACGAGTTTTCAGTTGAATAAAGGGTAGCCAATTCAGTAAGCACCAAAACTTGGCTAGGCTTCACGCCGATAAGTACAGAGCCGTGACGCGACCAAGCGGAGCCGAGTTGAGGCAAAGCCCTAAACTCCTTCGTTAACGGGTTGCAAACAATCAAAATCTTTTGAGCGCTGCTGCTGCTGCTGCTGCTGCTGCTGCTAGAAATACCTGCAGCAGGGCTTTGAACTGAGCTGAAATTCGAGGCCCATAAGTAAAGGAGACCATGGGAGGAAGTGATGGGGAGGAGGGAAGGGAAGGGGAGAAAGGAGAGGGGGAATCTGAGCCATCCGTTTAAGGGGTCGAACACGTGAAGGTTGGGATTAGTAGAGAGATGTAATTGGGAACGGTGCGATGGCCGGAGAGCGATCAGAGGGAGGGAGATAGAAGGATGTGGGGATACAGTAGAGATGAAGTGAGAAAATGGAGCTGAAGAAAGAAGGAAGTTGAGATACTTGCAGACGGATTTGCAGATGATAATTTGACGAAGAGGGAGGCGGCTGAAGATCTGATGCAATGTGTCTTGGGGTAATCGATTAAGGGTTGAAGAATCCATTTGGTTGTCGCGGCGGCGGCGGCGGCGGAGAGAAGAGGATGGTGAAATCAAAAAGCAGGAGCCAGGTCTGCTGTTTTTTTTTGAAGCCACAGGTCTGCTGTTGGGCTGGTCAAATTTGGGTTTTGCTTTGTGCAAAAGTTGGACTTGGAAAGAGTCTTCTACTGCCCACTTCCATCCAGCGACGGCGGATCCTCAAAAATTGCTCCGAGACTAAATAAATTTTGTACTAGTAAATTCTATTTTAGCTGAGGTCTATATTCAATAATAATAATTTTTTTAATAGAGTCTATGCATCCGGTTTCATGTAGTTGCCTCCGTCCGGATCTTTGAATTCACTATGGTGATACATCATAGTCTTCCGTTTGATAGTACATATACAACGAGTTGTTGGTTAATAAATCAATAACTTGTAAATATGAGACCAACCTTCATTTGTGTCGAAAAACTTTGCTCAAAACTCTACATGAACTCATTCGAGTCATCAAAGTCAAGATTGAACTTAGACTCGTTGAATACTAGATGAATTTTAACTCAAAGTCAACATATTGTCTATTGGTTCGTAGCTAGTAAGATTCCCCGTCCAGAGAATTGAGCGTTTTACGGTCAAAAAAAAATTTTAACTAGTTAGATTAATACATAGAAATTGAGTTTTAATGTTGTCGGTTCACCAACGTCTAGCGGTCGTTAAGAATGCAAGTACGGTTCGAAGATAATTAATGGATGTTCATACGTCAAACCCGGAAAAGAGCCCGTGGATTCACGTTGGGTCTGTACGTAGGCCATACATCGAATATGGTACTCGATCCAATTAGTCCGCCCCTTCATAAGCTGGACTGGGCCGGGAATAATCAAGTCCGCCTCATGCCTTTGCGATACTTATCATTGGGCAGGCAATGTGCGTCGTTTGGCAAAGCCTTCAGTCCGCATTTTACAGGTCGATCTGAAGCACTAGGGGCCGATCTACTTGCCCCTCAGCTCGCAGTCCGACGGTCCGGACCAAGACCGCTTAACCAGGCTAACAGAGCGCACATACGAAGGTTATAAGATGAAGAACCTGCAGCGGTTACGAGCAATCTCGCCCAATCAGAGCCTGCCACGTCAGCCACGTATTTATTCATGTTTTACTGCACTTAATTACTCCCCAATTACCGTCATTTGTAACCGTTGTCTCTTAGTCCTTATAAATAGCGGCATTTATACCATGAAAAAGACATCTCATAATTAATACAAACAGATAACTGCTGGATATACAGAAACCCGAATCCAGATCTGGATATAATCTTGTGATTTAATAAGATTTCTCAATCACGGAATTATATGAGAAATACAGATTAAATCGGTCCACTCCAATATAACTATATCATATATAAATGCCTCACTTAGATAACCAATATCGACGGTCCGGATAAGACGGTCACACTATAAACTGTTCTGGGCGCATTAATGGTGGTTTAATCAATAGACCCCATACTTTTTTTAAGTTCACCACGGACTAATAGTTCAAGTGTATCACCATAAACTTAATCCTCATGTGTGACACACACTAAGTTATATGGCTAAATATGATACGACTTGGAGTTTTCAACAGTGTATTACTTACAAGCACGAAGCAAGTAATAAGATGAGAATAAATATGTTATTTATTAATTATAAAAACTATTACAGAAATTGTCTTTCGGACGCTGCTTCCAACGATAACCTCACCAATTTTCCGACCATTGAGCTCGCCCATTTACTGCTTTCCAGTCCCCATATTTCCTTCATAAATTTCTTGAGCGCCGCCGTGCACCACCGGCAAAACCCCCCACTTTCGCTAGATATCCACCGTCAAATTCACTTCCATCCGTTTATGATAACTCCGACGTCATCAGATGTCTTCCTAATTATCGATTATAGAAAAACTGGATGGTTCATGGTTGCGATTAGTGATAACTAAGTTATCTTTTTTTTAGAATGGTGATAACTAAGTTATTAATAATTAAATGATCAATTGTATTGATTTAATAAAAAAACAATTAGTTTAGCTGGATTGGTCAAAACTTTATTTTCCCTCAATTTATCGGCGTGTTCTTCTACTGACCTTTTAGTCGGTATTTTATGAAGAATTGAGAAACACAGTAGAGAGATATAATCGTATATATTATTGATCATCATAGACCGAAAGTATTACAGCCTTTAAATAGGGAACTACCAATGTAGGAAGAAACCCTAATTGTAACCTAATTGTGGTAATGACAATTATACCCAAAATAATTAACATAAGACAATAAATGTAAATTACATAAAATATAACTTGTAATCCTTATTTCCTTTTATTCGTATTTGCCACTTTTCCTTTTTCAGAAGCATTACTGACCGCTTCATCTTCCTCAGGTGGAGATGCAAGAGAGTGCTTCCGATCCAGCTTCATCTGGTTAACATCCCCCCGCAATCTGATGTGGGAGGCTGGCCAGACACGAAGATTGGTGCGAATGACCTGGAACGGGGCCTTGGGAAGCGCTTTAGTGAACACATCCGCCAGATTGGAAGAAGAAGAGATATGACGAGTGACGAGTTGTTTCACGGCAACCTTTTCGCGAACAAAATGGAAGTCAAGAGCAAAATGCTTGGAACGAGAGTGGAGAGACGGATTCACGGTCAGGTACAGGGCAATGAGATTGTCACATAAGAGCTGAGGTGGTTGGAACAATCAGACCCCCAAATCCCGCAGCAGATACGTAATCCAGGTGAGCTCCGCAATGGCAACATCCATAGATCGGTATTCGGCTTCGGTACTAGATCGGGAAACGGTGGGTTGTTTCTTGGAAGACCACGAGATGCAGTTGGAACCGAGAAACACACAGAAACCCCCAGTGCTCCTTCGAGTGATCGGACATCCGGCCCAGTCAGCATCACTGAACGCATACAAAGAAGGAGAAGAGCAAGCAAGGTAATGTAACCCATAATCTGGAGTCCCATTTACATATCTGAGTAGGCGTTTGACTTCTTTGAAATCCTTCACTGTAGGTTGAGAAAATTTTTGACAAACTTTATTCACTGCATGTGTAATGTCCGGTCTAGTAAAAGTTAAGTACTGTAGAGCACCCACTAGACTTCGATATGTATAGGGGTCCACTGGTTCTGAGTCATTTTCAAGGGCTTGCATTTTGAGAGCAAGAGGTGTTGATGTAGGTGTACTGGTTAACATCCCTGATCTAGATAGAACAGAATTTGCATACTTAGACTGACTGAGAAATATGCCATCCTTAGTGTATTTGATCTCCATTCCAAGAAAGTAATGAAGTGTGCCCAAGTCCTTAACTGCAAACTCCCTGTTCAATGTATCAATTAAGGTGTGAATAGACTACAAATCATTTCCTGTAAGTAATATATCATCCACGAAAATAAGTAGGACAAGGATGATATCAGAACGATGCAAAGTAAAGAGGGAAGGATCTGCCTTGCTGCACACAAACCCCAAGTGTAACAAGCAGAGAGACAATCTGTCAAACCAGGCCCAGGGGGCTTGTTTGAGCCCGTATAAGGAATTTTTTCAGAGAACACACATGATCAGGGAACCTCTGATCCACAAAATCAGGGGGTTGCTTCATAAACACAGTTTCCTTAAGTGCCCCATGTAGAAACGCATTCTTGATGTCAAGTTGCCGCATAGACCACCCTTGTGATAGTGCTACAGCTATAACAAGTCTAATAGTAGTGGGTTTGATAACTGGACTGTAAGTTTCTCCAAAATCAACACCTGGGAGTTGTGAGTAACCCTGAGCCACTAAACGTGCCTTGTATCTTTCAATCTCTCCATGTTCTGTAGTTTTAACCTTGAAGACCCATTTAGAACCAATAATGTTTCCATTAGAAGGTTTAGGCACTAAATCCCATGTGTCATTCTGATATAAGGCCTCCATTTCTTCCATCATAGCTTGTTTCCAGTTAGGGTCTGCCAGGGCTTCCTTCCAGTGCTTTGGTTCTGAAGCTGTATGTGTGGCCAAGATTGCATAGTCTTGGAGATATGCAGGTGGCCTTCTATTTTTGACAGGCCTTTGAGGTGCACTACAAGAATATTGGCTTTTGGCGGCACCTATTGGCAGCGCACATATAGTGCGTGCTCCCAATACATCATTTTGCGGCATGCAAATAAATGCACGCTGCTAATAATGGATATTGCGTATTAAAGGCGGCTTACATCTCATGTGGGTCGCTAATATGTATCTTTAACAGCGAAAGGTAGTTGGCTGTTGAAATTATAAATATTGGCAGCGTGTATAAAGCGTCATCGATGTTCTAAAATAATAGCAGCATAGTTTGTGTGCTACTAAAATTACCAATATTAGCAGCGTAGCTCGTGTGCGGCCAAAATTACCAATTTTGGCAGCGTGAATTAACGCACGTCATGAATGTCTAATATATATATATATATATATATATATATATATATATATATATATATATATATATATATATATATATCCCTCCAAACCCTAAAAAATAAAAATCAATTGCAATTCACGTTTCTTTTTTTGTGGAACTAATTCCCGTATGTCATGCTTCTCCAGTCGATAGACTTGCTTGCACCAGGAGCGAATATATATATATATACAACCTTGTAAACCGTTAAAAAAAATCAATTGCAATTCACGTTTCTTTTTGTGGAACAATTTCCCGTTTTTGTCGATCAAACGCTGGGTTCTTAATAGAGTTGCTTGCACCAGGAGCGGCATATATAGAGTGCAGCAATTCCTTCATCTATTGTAATAATCGACAAGTCTTTCCTCAAGCAATCTTGAACAATCAGACAACTCTTCCCTCTCCAATACACGGTTTAAGGTAATCGATTTGTGTTTCTCGGTTTTTGTTGCGAATCGTTAATACTTTGGCTTATCCTAATAAGAATTATGCCGTATATTTTATCGTTGTTGTCTCATAGCTAGATGTTGGATTGTGGGTTGTTGTTGTTTTTGAACCAATTCGTCATATGATCCCTTAAACAAAATTCCATTACTCAGCCGATCACGGGGGAATGGTGTATTAAAACACCTATTAATCTTTATTCAGTGCTTAGTGCTTAATTAATCGTACCAGATGTTCGTGTCTGTCGATTTTGAATCGTTATTTGAAAGATGTGGTTAGTGATATATGATTCATTAAGTGAAACCTATAAATGTACTGCTTGTTAATATTTGTAAACTAAGTTATACAGTGTTATGAAGCTTCCTTATATGAGCAGAATCGGGTATGAGATGGATGATGATATACATATAATGATACATATATGAGCCTTTAGACCAAGACATAGCATGAATTGTCTCATTTTACTAATAATAATTTCAGTCACCCGAAATCATGTATGAATAATTATTTATAATCACATCAAATATACACTATATATCATTGGAATGACTATATTGATCACGTAGTGGACTGATACACACTATAACCAGATGAATGAATATACGAGTCTGAGACTTTTGATGGCCATGCCATTTCTTTTATATTGACTTCTAACTTCAGTATACCGTTTTTTATCAAATGAAACAAAGACTACTAGTGTAACACCCCGAAAATTCAAGAATGGTATAAAAGTAAAAATAGGAATTTTTTTAGTATCTTCCTATTTTTTTTTAGCCTAAAAAGAAATGAAATTAAAGGGAATGAATTATTGTAATTAGGATTTTTAATTATGGCTATTTTCCCAATTAGCACTTTCTGCATTCTCTGCTTTTTTTATGTTGCTTATTTGAAACAAATAAATAAATGAAATGACATACTACATACCTATATGATTTTCTTCATTTTCTCTACTTTTTTTTTCATACATTTTCTTTGTTTTTATAACGACTCTTTTTTTTTGTTTACATGCAATGTTGTGCGGATCTATGGGTTGTTTTTTTTATTTCTAACTTCTTGGATACATTTTAGGTTTTGTGCATAAAAAGTACATGTATAAGTTCGCTGGTAGCATGTGTGGTACTTACCGAATCCTTCCCATTTATGAGATGTATTTTAGTTGCATATAGTTTGTTGTAGCTCTAAGTGATTTGCTTATTGAAATATATTTCAATTGCATAAAGTTTCTTCAATTCTTTGTGTATCTAAAGAAATATTGACTAAGTATGGTTCTTTGTAGGTTTTAGACAGGTTGAACTTTTAGAATTTTCAAGGCCTGATCATCTACGAAATGGATAAGAAATGGATGCATCTTTCTTCAAGGTTTCATTTTTTTTTTCTCATTTTACTATTTTTCTTAGCAAAAATAATTGTGCGTTCACTCATATCTTTTTACCTACAATTGATAGGCTTGTACCTGAGTATAAAGACGGGGTTGAGAAATTTATTGAACAAGCTCGATCCTATAACAAAATGCGGGAAGTAATCTTATGTCCTTGCAACCGTTGTAAAAACAAGAAGTATAAGGAATTCGACCAGGTGTATGAGGACTTAATTATGAAAGGGATGGATCCATCTTACACTACTTGGATCTTTCACGGTGAAACAACTCGCCTCGAAGCTCAAGATGATGGGAGTGAGAACGAGAGAGGCATATCACTTATTTAAGGATGCCTTTGTTTCGGATGAAGAGGTTGGGCACAATACGGGTGGTGCAAGAGATCAAGAGTTCATTGATTCATATGAAGATGCAGAAACCCCCTTATACCCAGGTTGTACCGCATACACAAAATTGTCGGCATCTGTCACATTGTACAATCACAAATCTACTAATGGTCATTCAGATAATAGTTTGGATGAGCTTCTTGATAAATTAGGTGACATGTTACCAGAAAAAAACACTCTTCCAAATCTCTCTATGAAATGAAACAGCTGCTAAAACCCTTTGATTTAGGTTATGAGAAGATTCATTCTTGCCCCAACGATTGTTGCCTATTCAGAAAGGAGCTAAAAGATATGGACTCATGTCCAAAATGTGGCTCCTCAAGATGGAAAGTGGACAAAGTCACCAAAAAAGTCCAAAAAAAAGTTCCTGTTAAGGTTTTACGGTATTTTCCTGTGATACCACGGTTAAAACGATTATTTAGATTGCAAGAAAAGGCTGAACAGTTAATTTGGCACTCTAATAACAAAAGTCAGGATCAGAAAATGCGTCATCCAGTTGATTCGGTAGCTTGGGATACAATAAATCAAAAGTGGCCTACTTTTGCATCAGATCCTAGAAATATTCGGCTTGGTCTTTCTACAGACGGGTTTAACCCTTTTGGTGATTTAAGTTTTAGACATAGTTGTTGGCCTGTTATTTTGGTTATTTACAACCTTCCTCCATGGATATGCATGTCAAAAGAAAACCTTATGTTGACGTTACTAATTCCAGGGCCAAAACAACCGGGGAACGATATAGATGTATATTTAGAACCCCTAATAGAGGATTTGAATGAGTTGTGGGATAGAGGTGTGCAAGCGTATGATGCACTCACCAAGACACAATTCAATTTGAAGGCTATTTTGATGTGGACAATAAGTGACTTTCCAGCTTATGGAAATCTAGCTGGATGTGCCACTAAATGGAAATTTGTATGATGTGAAGGCGTATGTTCTATGTGGCTTAAATATAGTAGGAAGTTTGCATACTTGGGCCATAGGAGATTTCTTGCACCTGATCATCCATATCGACAAAAGAAAAAGTGGTTTGATGGGAAAAAAGAGAGTATGAGGAGGCCTAGACCTTTAACTGGAAGGGAAGTCTTGAATGCATTGAAAGACATTAAGAATGATTGGGGAAAAAAGAATAGTTGTGAACCTATTGGCACTAAAAAGAGGAAGCAAAAGAAACAAGGTTCGTCTGGTTCGAAAAAAGATCAAAACAGTGTTCCAATCTGGAAGAAGAAATCTATCTTTTTCGACTTGCCATACTGGAGTGTAAGTTATTCCCAAATTTTTGTTTAAACTTTGATAAATTTGCTTTTTTCTCATAAAAAAGTATGTATAACTTTGAATTGTAGTTTGACATGTTAAAGTGACAATTGAATATCTTTATGGCTATTCTTAGGAGCTTGTGCTACGTCATAACTTGGATGTGATGCATGTTGAAAAGAATGTCTGCGATAATATCATAGGTACACTGTTGAATTTGAAACACAAATCTAAAGATGATATTAATGCTCGGAAAGATTTGGTACATTTGAAAATACGGAAAGAATTACATCCTCGAGAAAAAGGAAAAAATACATATCACTTGCCTGCGGCTCCATGCACGTTGTCTAAGAAAGAAGCAGAAGTATTTTGTGCCAGGTTGAAGAAAATTAAGTTACCTGATGGCTATAGTTCAAATATTGGTAATTGTGTATCTCTAGAAGAGCGTAAGATACTTGGGATGAAATCTCATGATTGTCATGTTTTAATGCAACAACTGCTCTCGGTAGCTTTGAGAGGTCTTTTGCCGAAAGGCCCACGTAATGCAATATTTTTGTTAAGTGCATTTTACAATGAATTATGTCAAAGAGTGATAGACAGGAATCGTCTAGAACAACTCGAGGAAGGTATTGCTGAAACTCTAAGCATGTTCGAAAGGTACTTTCCGCCTGCTTTCTTTACCATCTCAGTTCATTTGACAATTCATTTAGCAAGAGAGGCACGTTTATGCGGGCCAGTTCAATTCCGCTGGATGTATCCATTTGAAAGGTAATTGTCATTAATAGTTACTCAGCTATTAATAAAAAAAATTTAAGAAATTTAGTTTTGTTATGTTTTTTATCATGTTTGAAATTTATTTCATGAGCAGATTTATGAAAGTATTGAAAGCACATGTAAGGAACCGAGCAAGACCGAAGGATGCATAGCGAATGTTATCTTGCGAAAGAACGTTCGCGATTTTGTAGTGCTTATTTTAAGAAAGCTTCTAATATTGGTGTACGTCCAAATCGAAATGCGGACTTTGAAAACGAGTGACACAAGAAGGACATGAAATTTCTCAAGGGAAGGAAAAGATTTTGGAAGACCATATGTTGCAAGTTTGCACATCGATATGTGTTGTTCAATACTGCAGAAGTTGAACCATACTTACAGTGAGTTTGATCATTTGTGAAATTTAATTATCTTGGTCTACTATATATTAATTTCATATTGTAACATCATTGTTCCGTGGATCTAGGAAACACATTGAGGAACTTAAACGAACTGATAGTCGCTTTTCAAGCAATGAAACGTTGTTACAAAAACGACATGTGGACACATTTGCAGAATGGTTTTCAAAACATCGACCTGATAGTGCCTCAAACCGAATCATTTGGCTGGCATATGGTCCAAGGAAGCTTGTTCTATCTTACACGGGGTACATTATTAATGGGCACCGCTTCCACACAGTTGATGTTGGAAGGTCGACACAAGATAGTGGTGTTTCAGTTGAAGGCGATACTCTTACTCAATGTAGTTCTAAGGGGGATTCACATACAATATCAAGATTGTCATATTATGGGATTATAAGGGATATTCTTTTACTAGACTACTATTCCTTCAAAGTGCCCATCTTCCGATGCGATTGGGCCAATCCTAGCACTGGTATCAAAATGGAAGATGGTTTTACATTGGTCAACCTACACCAAGGACTAAAAGCTTTTGAGAGCGATCCTTTCATTTTAGCGTCACAAGCAAAACAAGTTTTCTATTCTAAGGATAGTGATGATTCCAATTGGTATGTACTTTTGAAAGCGCCGCCTAGGGGTATTCATGACATGGATTTGCTTGAACAGGATGCCTATACGACGTCAGCGCCTCTAGATGTGTCTAAACTTGAGATTAACGTGTGTGAAAAAGAACCTTATGTAAGGGATGAATGTGAAGGGATTGATGTGACTGGTTGAGGATAAGAGATTGGTTGTTCATATTTAGTCGATCGAATGCTCAGAGGTCACTCAGGTAATATATCTTTTTTTACCTTTATCTATATCCACTTGATCTTAAGTAGTAGTGTTGTTTTTCCCTGAAAGACAAGCAATATTATCTCGTTGATTGTGAATAAATGCGATCGTGTGCTTATATAATTTTTGAGGTCTTGTAGATGATCTTATATGAAATTGTTCCTATAGCTTGCTCCAAATAATTATTAATTAATTATAATACTGGAAAATTTGCAGAAATGGGTATCCCACAAGTGGAAGCAAGGGTTTTCCAATCACAGATCCATGGTTTCAAAGGTCCATGTAGCATAGATCACAACTGTGCTCTGGTCTGCTGGGTAGTGACTGCCTTGGTCTGCTCCACCGCTGCTTTGCACTAAGCGTAGTTAGCTAACAAAAAGATCAGCTACTCTAGCATCGGCATGTCGAATAAATCTGTTTTGCTTTCAGCTATTGTGTTCATCAGATCATGTTAACTTTCTTGTATTTTCTCTTCAATTTTTGTTCGTTCCCTTAGTGAAAATGTTATTCACATATTTTATCTTTTTCTATTTATTTTATGTGAGCACCTAATGCATTTCCAGGTTTCAGGAAATATAATGATCGGCACATGTAAGTTAATGTATTGCATTTCACATTCCGTATGATAGATAATTCTACTTCCACATTAAAACACACAATGAAAACAAATGAGCGGCATAGTCACAACAATTTTACAAAACACATTTTTTCACTATTAATATTGATTCATTTTTGCATTGAGCCGAGCTTGAGTTTGGCAACGAACTTATCGCGTCCAGTAGGTTTTGAGACTAATTCAAAAAATAAGTTACATTTTCATATTATAATAACAAAAAATAAAGTATTTTCATGAATTTTTATAATTTTGTGCGAACTCGTGTTCGAGTTTCGAACTCGTGTTCGAGTTTGACATGCTAAATGTATCTTTGTCTCTCAATTCGAGTTTGACTTGTTAAGGTATAAAAAATTAAGTTCATATAAATAAATAACAAGTTTCTTTCTTCGCAAAAAATAAATAAATAAATAACGAAATACAAAGCAATATTATAATAATAAAAACATTATGACAACTCCATCAACATTCTATTAAATTACTTTAGATTATCTATTAGATAAATAGATGTTTTATCATCTTATGAATTAAAGTTAGGTTGTTCATTGATTTATCTCTATAAGAAGGTTTGCGAACATAATCGAACGTTCACGAGTAAGTTCGTTGAGTTTACGAGCTTAAAATATTGTTCAAGCTTGGTTCGTTAAGCTAAACGAACGAACGATCACAGATATTAACAAGTCGAACACGAGTTTGTTCGTGAGCGGCTACGTTCGTTTAACATCATTAATTGGTCGTTAATACTTTGACTCAAACATATTTCGATTTTAGGATGATATAAGTCGAGTCGAGTCAATTTCTGGCTCGAGTCGATCTTGAGCTACTTACGATTAACTTCACACACTCTCTACCTGTGTCATTTCTGATTCCTTGCTACTATGTGACAATTTGAAATCCATAGAGTGTAACATGATTTGGATACACGGGTTGGATATATGTGGTAGGGTAGTATTGGTGGCGGACCAAGGAAAATTCCACAGTGAGAGCACCAAAATTCGATAATCCATTAAGGGGTGAGCAAAAAAACCAAAAAATCCAATCCGAACAACACCGGCCAAACCAAACCAAAAATAACCAAACCAAGAACAACCAAATGAATCGGTTTGGTTTGAAACCAAACCGAATAATATTGGTTTGTGTTTGTTATATATAATCAAAACATCATCATTTTATTATTGATATATAAGCTTATATATATCCTAACTCTAAACCTAACCCAGCTAATTCTTCATAGTTGAGATATGTCGGCGCCCCTCCCTGTACCACAGAATTCTCTGCTCCATGTCGGCTTCCATTATAATTGCTCATCTCATACATCACGTTAGTGACCCTTCCAATCTGCTCTCATCATCAGTTATTGTGCTACCTTCCCCCTTCTTAGCAATTTTATTATAATTTTACTTTAATGAATTCCGAGTCCCCTTCTCCAAATCTCAATAAGGGCAATGACCCCTGCCCTTTTGAACCGCATAGGTCCACCCCTGGGTAGTATGGTAGTGTGCGGTAGGGTAAGAGGGTGGAAGGTAGGGTAGTATCAATGGCAGACCCTGAAAAAAATCATTTTTGAAGGCACCAGCTCAAATGGTATTTTTACATTTTTAGCAACAAAGGTAAATTGTTTTATTAAATTTTTTTTACAGATCTCAATGAAAGCACTATCCCTTGAACCATATATATAGGTCGGCCCCGGGGCAATATTGAAATATAGGGTAAGAGGTGGTAGGTAAGTGCGGAACCAGGTTCATAGGGCACAATCATTATCGAATGCATAAGATAAATTTAAAAAAAATGCAAAATTTAAGAGGATGCAGGAATCGAACTCATAACCATCGTGTAATTCAGGAAAAACAGTAAATTATATATATTTTTTTTTGAAGAAAACAATTATTTGACGAAATTTTTTTAGGATTGGCGGAAACAAAAATTTCACCTTCCCCGCGTTTTTTTTTCACCGTCCCCGCGTTTCCTATATCCATCAACCGCGGAACCAATTTCATACGTGCATAATCAGTTCGATCTGCCAGTTCACAAGCACTTCATTTTTTAATTTTTATTTGAACGACCTCACCAAAGAATTCTTATAATTTTCCTCAATTCTCAAGTCGGTTCAAACATAAACGGTAAGCCGTAATCGCATTATTTTTCATGGAAGATGATTGAGTGATTCGCGAAAACAAAGTTTGATGGTTGATTGATTTCTATTCAATTCTCAGTTGTGAATGATTTTTGTATTCTATTAATCCTACAGAATCATGTTTAGTGATGTGTTCTCCTCAATTAGCCATTGGGTACATTTCGGATCGATGGGGCAATTCAATTTAGTGTAGGGTAATAGTTGTGATTATTTTTTATATATGTGGATCGGTGATTTTCTTGTGATTCTTTTTCAATAATCAAGCTTGTTATCCTAATGTTCAACATACGTATCATCAGTTCATGACTCAGCCATTCATGAAGCTAATTATCGTGACATAGCCATAGATGAAGCTGATATTGTAATTTTTTTTAAAGATGACAAAACCAAGCAGGTTTGGAGGGCTTGAACATTAATTAATAAACCCTATTTAGAATAAGAGGGCTGGCATGGGATTTCTCTTCAGAAGTATTGTTGATAATGATAGTGTGCATATAGTAATGGGAATATTTGCAGTGTTCGTACTACATTTCCTATATGGACATCTGCGTTCATGCTTTACCCTTTCTCCCTTGCTCTTGTCTATGTCCTTGACTATCCTTTTGGTTGGACTTAAGATTAGTACCTGTTCTGGGATATTATGATGACTTGTTGGTTACTGACCTGTTCTAGCTAGTGGTACTTCTTCAAGTGTACAGTACCACTTTGCTTGGCTTGGATCAATAGTGCAACATTTTTCTGTTTTTTCTTTTATTTAAAAATCTTTATCTACTTTGTTTTAAGTACTATTGCTTCTTCGATTTTGTGTAGATGTATCACAACAATGTATAGCAAAACAGAATAAACTTAATTGATCGGTTTTTAGTGCTGTCTTATAAGCCTGCGCGCATCCTTGGGTGTTTATTTATTTATTTATATATTTTTTGGTTCTCCGATTATGTCATAAGGCAGATCAAAGATGAAAAGAAAAAAGACTAAAGTACATGAAGATGATGTTCAGGTGACAGATTTTCAGTTTCATGTTATTAGTGTTGAATATAATAATAATACTCATTTTGATATTGTTTTTCCTCTTGTTTATTTGTAGGCAAAACGACCTACTGTAATGTCGGGAATGGATTCCAATTCATCTCAGAATACAGAAGAATCCTTTGATGAAGGATGCAATGATAATGACCGAAGGGATAAGAAAAATGGGCGCGGTGCTACAAAGTTTAGAGTGGCTACTCCGGGGCAAAAACCTCTTGAATTTTTGCGCAATGAACATGGGCAGCCAGTGGGAAAGGTGTCAAAGAAGTACTCTTCATTTCTTGGTTGCCTGACCAAAGAAAATTTGTATCTTATACATTAAAAGGTTGGAATTGTCTAGATGGAGAAGTTAAGAATAGAATGTGGGATTGTCTTCAGGTAATATATTTCATGTCTTTTTGCTTTACAAGAACAATATCTTTAGTTTGAATTTGTTTTCTTTGTTTTTTGCCATGGTTATGCTAATTGTCTTTTGACTAATTCGTTTTAATGTATAGTCGAAGTATGCCGTTAATGATCACGAAAGAAAAGCTATCTTTCAACATGTCGGAAAGTTATGGCGTGACAGAAAGTCTAAACTGAGAAGTCGCATACGAGATGTTGATGAAGGCAAGACTAGGTCACGTGATTTTTCTCGTTTGAAGCCTGATTTTATGGGTAAAAAACAGTGGAATGACTTTGTCACAGAGACATTATCACCCATATTTCGAGTAAGCGTGCATCAGTAGATTTTATTGTCTTTCATAGTGAATAAATCTTCAAAAATGTCAAAAAAATTGTTTTTTTCAGGCTAAGACTGAAAAATATAGACGAATGAGGGCAAAACAAAGCCATAATCACACCACAGGCCGACGGGGCTATGCACGACTGGAGCGCAAAATGGTACATTTTGCTTATAATGTTATATACATGATAGTCTAAAAAAATTCTTTTGTTTATGTAATTGTATTGCTTTTTATGGTCTACTCTATATCTTTATATGTAATATTTTATGTCTCATATTTAAGAGGAAAAAAACAAAAGCCCGGAGATCCACCAATCACACGGGTTCAAGTTTGGGTGCAAGGTCATATGAATAAAGATGGACAACCAAGAAATCAAGCTGTTGCGAATACAATGGTAACGAAAACACCATTTTTGTTTATGTGCTTGTGAATTTTTATTTGTCTTATAATTACTTAGTTCTTTTTTCTTTGCAGAATGAAATACTACAATGCCCACCCGAATCACAAACCACAACTACGATTTCTGATGATGCACTTAGTCTTGTATTTGGCAAGGAAGCTCGGGGCAGAGTGCGTGGAATGGGTTTTGGTGTTACACCTTCAAAAGTAGGAGCACAAATCCAAAACAATGTTGTGGTCAATCAACTTCAAGACGAAGTTCATAGTCTTAAAGAAAAGTATGATGAATTGATGTCCATGTTGTTAGCCCAAGCATCAAGTCAACAACCTTGTCAAGAACAGGTCAGTAACCAACAAAAAAAGCATGCTTATTATATACGTTTAATTTGTTGGATCTACGTTGAAGATGACTTAAATAATTTGGTTTCATAACCAGAATGCTAGTGGTGGTGGTGGTGGGAATGAAGTTAATGGCGGTGGTGTCAATGATGCTACTGCTACACCTCAGGTAAGTTTTATGTGATCAAAACCTTTAATTTGGTATTATCGTTTGATTAACTATTATACCAATTGCATGCATAGAATTGAACAGCCCCAATGTTTTACGTCAATAAGCTATGCTAACACTCGGTCACTTGTTAGTTTGTATGTCAACATACAAGCTAGTGTCCCATTTCTTGTAAATCAACCTTTATTGTTTATTTATTTTTTTTGTGAGGAAAACATCCTTTCTATTAACAGTTTTTTTTGAATCGTGAAAATTTTGAACAAAAATAATTTGTGAAAATAGGAATTTGTATTTTTTATGATGTGTAATTTAATGATATGAATGCAAGTGATTATTTATGTATTTTTTTTCGTGTACAGTCAAATCGTGGAATTCGTGAGAATAGGAAGTGTAAATTACTACACCCGTCAAGTGGTGTGGTTGTTGCTGAAGGAAGAATTGCTTCTACAGATCCTAAAGCTAAGGTGCATCATATAGCTGTTGGCGAATATTTTTGGAAAGTTTGGGTCGATAAAGTTCTAGTGGAAGATGTGGCGTTAATTCGACAAAATGATGAAATGACTCATTTGGAGCACGCAAGGGGAAGTACAGTTGCATGGCTATCAAAATTTATAATCCTTGATGATTGATTAGTACTAGGAACTCTTTTGTGTGGAAGACACAGCTATTTGAATATGTTCATTGTACGAAACATATTGTCGAATTTATGTTATTATGTAATTTCTTATTATGTATGTTGGTATCTTTTAAACCTCAATAGTTTGTAATTAATGTTTTTTATAACTATAATATTGAGTATTTATTTTCTCTTTACGGTGTTTATTTAAATTTTATATTTATTTGATATATATATATATATATGTCTTTGCGTAAACATGCTGCGAATAAGATGAGTGTGTTGGCGGCGTAAGAAGAGATGTCGTGTATATTTATATGGCAGCGTACGCGGAGTATCGCCAATTACACTGAACAAGTGGATTACCAGCACACATTTACAAGCTACCAAAGTGTATCGGCAGCGCACCTATACATGCCACCAAAGTGTATTAGAAGCACACACACATACAAGCCACCAAAGTGTGTTGGCAGCACACACATACAGGCCACCAAATAAACATTTGCAGCGCACAAGATGAGTCGTTAATTACTGGAGTAGCGGCATGTAAAGCGTGCTGCAAATTAACATTAGCAGCACACATAACAAGCCTTTAAAAGATCTGTCACGACGTGCAATCGTTGCCGCAAATAAACTTTGACAGCGCACAAGCGGAGCTGCTAAAAATTCTGTCAGCGGCGCGTAATGAGTGCCGCAAATGACGTTCGGCTTTTAGCGGCTTTGAACTCTGCAGCCTACCATGTGCGCCGCAAATGATTGTTTTGCGCGCCGCAAAAAGGCAATTTTCTTGTAGTGGTGGTACATTATGTTGGTCAACAGGATCATCATCAAGATGTTCAAGTTCTTCATTATCCTGATGTTGCTCCACATGGTCTTCACTTTGATGTTCAAATTCTGGTTCTTCATTATCTTGGTGTTGCTCCTGTGTCTGATCATCAATTGTTGGTTCCTGCACTGAATCTGGAACAGGGGAAGTTTCTGTACAACAGTCTGAGAAAGTAATATTCTGATCAGAGTGTTGTATATTCATTTCATCTGAATCAGGGTAGGCAAACATTTCAAAAATAGACTCAGTGTCCACAAGAGTAGTTCCCTTAAAAGGGAAGACTTGTTCATTAAAAACAACATGTCTGGAAATATACACCCGCTTGGAAATGGGATCCAGACACCTATATCCCTTATGTACTGGACTGTAGCCTAGGAAAACACATGGATAGCTTTTCTTCTCAAACTTAGAGTGTATCTGGTTCCTCAAGGAAGGGAAACATTGACATCCAAACACCCTTAAGCCACTATAGTCAGGATGCCTTTTATACAGTTTGTAATAAGGAGTCTCAAACCTTAAGACAGAAGAAGGTAACCTGTTAATGAGATAGAGTGCAGTCCTGAAAGCTTCAACCCAGAGACTCAAAGGTGTGCCTGCATCAAACATTAGTGTTAAACAAGTCTCAACAATATGCCTGTGCTTTCTTTCAGCCACACCATTCTGTTCTGGTGTGTAAGGACAAGATATGTTCAACTCTACGCCACAGTGATGTAGGTGATCCAGGAAAGGAGTGGAACTGAATTCACCACCACCATCACACTGGAAAATCTTAATTTTCGATCCAGCTGGTTTTCAACCAGTTTCTGAAACCTGACAAACACACCAAAAAATTCTGATTTCTTTCTTAAGGGGTATAGCCAGGAGAATCTTGAAAAATCATCAATAAACACTGCATAGTATTTGTAGTTTTGATTAGATAAAATAGGGGCAGGTCCCCATAAATCACAATGAATTTTCTCCAAAGGGAATTTGGAAACAAAAGTACTTTTATTAAAAGGATGTTTACATCTTTTTCCTAACTGACAACTAGTACATAATCTTTCTTTATTCTTCCATGAGCTAAGATCTATCTTCCCTGACTGCTTTAGCTTGATCAACAAGTTCTGATGTGGATGTCCCAACCTTTGATGCCATACAGTAGAGGTAGCCTTCCCTGACCTGACAGCTGCTAGGGCTTCCTGAACTCCTTCATCCAGAGCATATAAGTGGCCTCTTTTATGTCCCTGAGCTATGACCTTCTGGTTTTGATCCTTAACAACAAAACCAGACTTATTAAATACAAAGGAGCACTGATTATCAGTAGTATACTTGCCAACATACAGGAGATTCTTAGTTAATTCAGGCACAACAAGAACATCATTTAAATATAAGTTACCAACTTTTGCATTGCCAGAGTGTGAGATATCAAGTCATGTGCCATCACCCACAAACACCTTATCATAACCAGTATATTTATTAGCAGAGATTAAATTACCTTCTGAATTTGTCACGTGTGAAGTGGCACCAGTGTGTGCAAAAAACTGTGTGTCAGTCTGATCTGCTGTTGTGAGTGAAGCAAAAGCCTTTTGTGTTTCCTCTGACTGATAAGCATAGTCAAATCTATGCCAACAGTCAATAGCTGCATGATTGGATTTTCCACAAATCTGACATACAGGTGGTGGAACTGATGACTGATTATGTTTGTTGTCTGATGTGCTCCTTCTATTCTGTTCATCAAAGTCAGATCTCCTTTGGTTTCCTTCTGAGTTTCCAGATCTTCCAGCAGGGGCAAATCCTCTTCCCCCGGAGTTGTACTGGTTTCTACCTCCCCCTCTTCTACCTCTGCCACGGCCTCTTTGTGTGAAGAAGGCCTGCAATTGATCGAAGAATCGTCTTCTCTTGGAGTCTCTGGGTTTGCAGAGTCTGTTCATGCCCTTGGAGAGCCATGACAAACTGTGTGAAGGTAGGGTATGGAGGTTTTGTTAACATGGCTGTACGGAAATTGGTGTATTCATTCCCTAAGCCATGAGCAAATTGGAAAACCTTGTCCATGTCTGCCACTGGTTTCTTAATGGCTGCTAGCTTGTCACAAATTGACTTGAATTCTCTTAGGTACTCATCCACTGTTTTTGTACCCTTTTTTTATCCCCATCGGCATGTTCTTTAGGTTGCCCTCCTTTTCAACAGTGTGGGGAAGGAGTTGTTGTTCAAGATTCTGCCAGAGTTGATGTGCAGAAAATTCTTCTTCATGTATCATGCTGATAACTTCCTCCTTTATTGTTCCAAGAAGCCATGAAGTCAGGAGACCATCATTGATCAACCAGGTGGGATATTCTGGATTATCAATCTCCTCTCCAGCCTCGTTTTTAGTCTTTTGTGCAGGTTGTTCACTGGATGAGACATGGTGATAAACACCAAGGCTCTTGATCAATGGAATCACCTGTGATCTCCATAGTAGGAAATTCGTAAAACTCAGTTTGACTGAGATCAAACTCGAGCATTGGTGAAATTGCTGTATAGTTAATCCAGATTCTTTTGCCATGATAGTGTAATGAAGGTGGAGAAACAATGTGATCGGCTTAAGGGTTTATAGCTCTGATACCATGAAGAATTGAGGAACACAGTAGAGAGATATAATCGTATATATTATTGATCATCATAGACCGAAAGTATTACAGCCTTTAAATAGGAACTACCAATGTAGGAAGAAACCCTAATTGTAACCTAATTGTGGTAATGACAATTATACCCAAAATAATTAACATAAGACAATAAATATAAATTACATAAAATATAACTTGTAATCCTTATTTCCTTTTATTCGTATTTGCCACTTTTCCTTTTTCAGAAGCATTACTGACCGCTTCATCTTCCTCAGGTGGAGATGCAAGAGAGTGCTTCCGATCCAGCTTCATCTGGTTAACATTTTATAATGCTTCTTTGTTGATTTTATGTCTAGTTTACGAGAGGAATCTATTTTTGATAGGTTGATGAGACAGCACTGGCGATGCTGGAAATCGTCTGTGTGATTATCTGGGCCGTAATACCTAGTGACAATGAACAAGATCTAAAACCCTAAGAACAAGATGTAAAACGGAGGGAGTGTTTGTAATTTTTAGACTGAGCCTGAGATTATAAATCCCAAGTTGCCTACGTATAATGTGTATGAGTCAGGAATCAAGTCTGTTCGTAGTTCTTGGGATCGTTTAAATAGAGGACGTCGCGTCCATGGCAAGCATGTGCCATGTCCATTATGGACTACTTTTCGTGTTGGACAAGGATTATGACTGTATCAACCCCTATTATTTATGAGATAATTATGGATATTTTGAATATTAGGATCAGAGTCTTAATGACTTGAGATTATTCCCATGTTTATCTTGTGACTTATGCACGTATGCAGTATCGGATAAGGAAGGCTCCGGCCGACCTGCGTCGAGCCCTCACAGACCGTCTCGGCCCGTACTGTATGAACCAGAGCTCCCCAACAACCTAGACGACCTACGGTGGTTCTGTTCGGGAGAACGAATAAGACCTCCCACCTGGGGTTCATGTCTACCATTAGGCATGAAGTGGGGCTCTTAGCTCTTAATGTCTATATTTCTCCGTCCTCATTTATTGTTGGATCGATAAGAGAATGATACGTGGCGAGGCTTGGTTTAACCTCCGTCAAGCACCTACATTCACAGTTTTGGCAAATTTTGGCACATGTGTAATCGATATTAGCTGCTTTTGGCCATTTCACAAAATATTTGTTTACCAAGTTTTTGTCATATGATACGATAGACATAAACACCACAACGAATTTTATTTCGGCAAATCACTGACATTCAACATTTAGAAAGTCGAATGTATGCTTAAATTTTGACTTTTCAAAGGTCGAATATCTATTTTCGACCTCTGTAAAGTCAAACCTTATCAGGAGTGTGATGTCACGGTACATTCATTATACTGTCAATACAATCCTCTTGATATTACATATGCATTAAGCATTGAATTTTGTCTATGGATATCCAAAACAAACGGCATTAAAGATCATCTCTATTCCTTTCAAAAAGGCGAAACTTCACCACGAGAAAAGAACAACCCAGAAGGACCATCATCAGGCAACAAAGCCAATTTCACCGGACCGGCGGCACCTTCTTCTACGGTCAATATGCCAGTGTTGTAGTTTATATCTGTTTTTACATAGCCAGGACAAACAGCGTTAACCTTGATATTTAGGAACTTTCTTGCCAAAATCCGCGTATAAGCATTCATGGCAACTTTTGAGATTGTGTATGCTGACCGAAATACCACCCTTTTGCTTCCAGGGTATCATCTTTGACGTCTTTTAGAAATTCGTCAATCACTTCATCAATTTTCTCCACTGTTAGGTTGTCTATATCAGCTAGTACTTCTTTGCTCTTTCCGGTCTGTACATACTGAAATGAGGAAACAAGTGAGCAGAAGGGATAAAAACATATCTTCTTTTTGTTTCATGATTAATGTATAATAAATTTCATTTCAAGGGATAAAGATGTCAAGATAAAACATTAAAGATAGATGTAACGCATCATATATCAGGTCTAGCGCGGCGACTTAAATAATAAAGAATCCACAACTATTTAGGCACGTTATCATTGGCCTTTCCAAGTTACCAAATTCATCATTTTCACATTATATCACAATAATATTTCTCTCACTTTTTCAATGTAGATATTACATTTTCCCTCTTAAAGAACTGGTGTCATCGCTAGAACCCTACCAGACAATTCTAGATGTAGTCACACTATCTCTCATGGTGTAACTCGTAATTCTGTCTGATAGTAAGCTCTTATACCACTTTTAATTTAACGCCCCAAAACTCGGGTATAGTGCTGCTATATAAGTCATAACAGATTTGGTAACCACTTAGACACATCATCCAAGTTCATTATGCTAAAAAGTTGTGTCATGTTTATTTATTTATCGGGGGGAGGGGAGTTTTGTTCTATTTTTCCAATACAAATATTACAATAAAAATACAAAAAAATCGTGAAACAAAATGAATCAGAAGTTCGTTAAGATTCATTACATGCCATACATAGAGATACATTTCATTCAAGCACAAATTGAAGTGGTTAAACTTGTCATACATACCTTCAATTGCCCCAAACCAGAGGAAACATTCACAATTCTTGGCGATTTGGATTTTTGTAAAAGAGAAACAAATGCCTCGATCATTCTTTTTGCACCGTAGTAATTTATATTTATGCATTGTGCGGCGGACTCAAAATCCTGGATCGAATGTTTCAAAAAGTTTGACCCTTCTCCTGGCTGCATTTATCAAAATAATAAGGAAAATGGTTTTTAGTACCTTTGAGTACAAATATATAAAAGCAATGGACCATCTTATTCGGAGAAGCCATATATAGTTGTAATAATTGTCCGTATGTATGGATGTATTGGAAGGGGAAAAAATCATTCTATTGTTTGAATATGATTATAACCCCTCAAAAAAAAAAAAAATTTATGATTATAGGATAATATGAAGAAATGAAATTTCATTTCAGATATGAAAAGCCTTACGTTTTTTCCCCCAAAAGGACGAAAGATATTATTAAAAGCCGAACTAACGCCGCCGGAAGATACAACACAACAAAACCGAACAAAACGCCGGACACTGCCGGAGCACGACCGGACATAGCCGGAGCACCGCTGGCCAAACACAAGAAAAGGAAAAAGAAACAGAACCAATTACTTGTCAAGAACAATATCTAAAAAAGAAATTCTTGACAAAAAGGGTGAAGAAGCCCATGGAGCCTAACACTTCACCGGAGACAAAGACCAAACACACAAACACAAAGACTAGCAACAAGATTAATCTCAACAAGGATCTACAGAAAACTGGAAAAGCAACAATGAGACAAGCCACCGGTTGAAGATCGCCACCCTCAGACAGAAAGAGAAGCCTAAAAGAAAGACTAGCTCCTCCGCCAAACGAGCAGCTACCATGTTGGAAAATAATAGTCAAACCACAAAAACAGCATAAAAATGAAGAGAAAAGGTTTGAAGCAGCAACAACTAAATAATAAACAACAATAATAAAGTACTTAAAATAATAGAGTTAAATATAGAAAAAGCCTGGGTTGAAGCACGCAGTGGCGCTATCTTTAGAGAATAAAACGCATTCACTGCACTGGTAAATCATTTAATAGTGCGTTCTTCCAAGATTCGACAGCACTGGTAAATCATTTAATAGTGCGTTGCTCTTCCAAGATTCGACAACCCGTTGATACTGTCGTGTGCAGCGAGAAGTATCCCAAACCACTATATTACTCAATGCTCAATAGTTGAAACCGTAGTAGTAAAATAATATAAGTGTATGTTTCCCTTTGATACTATTATGTGAATAGTAGTTCTGCTCAAAAGCAAAACCACAATATGACTAAGAAGAATGAGGGTGAAAGGACTCTTTTCAGTAAGTGATAAGTGATAACCGAACGCATGTGTATATAAATTCTTACAGGGAACTTGCCCTTTTATATATAAAATATAATTGGACTTAGTCCATCAATTATCCGTAAAGATGCAGATTTTTTGAGATACAATAAACTACCATTATCCTATATCTCCTAATTTATAGGAGATTTTATCTCAATTCCTTTGAAAAAGTCACTCTAGTAATTAAAGAAATATAAGGTGTATTATTAATTTAATGTATACCCTAAAAATAATATAATATAAGTTTGAAAATCAATAAATATTTCCAACACCATAGACGTCGTCGAAGAGCCCGAAGCCTTGGTGGGGTAAAAGATTTGTCAGACCTATTAGTAATGGTTGTTGCAGTGTTTATGGGTGGTGATACATCCACCACATAATATATGAACTACATATTTACTATACAATTTTATCTATTGATTATGATAATAAACACAATTTTAATCAATGATCTTACATTTTCATCTATGGCTTGAAAGCATGTAGTGGATGTTCACTACATAGTGCACATATCATTTTCCATTAAAATATGGGTTCAATCCCCGACCCCTTCCCCGATATAATAAAAAAAAATTCAATCCCTTCCCTCTATGGAAAAAAAAGAAAAGAAAATGTATGTTTATTACCTTCAAAAAAATGATACGAAAATATGCAAGTAAAATTTACAAAACATGCCACTGTCCACCTCCCTCACCGACCCCACTATGCTTCCCCATGCTACCCCCATAACCCCACCCCATGTCCTTACCACCTCCACACCCTAAATCATTCCACCCTCACCATTCCTACCCTTACCTAACCCTTACCACTGCACCCCACAACATCCCACCCTACCCACACCTCACCATCTTATCTAACCAATACCTCAGAGCATATGTAATAATGTAATAACTCATATATTGAGGCTTTTTTTTTTTTTTGACAACAAGTAGAAATAGAGAGCGGATAGAATTGTAATTTGGGTAGTGGTTATTTTTTTTTTAAATTTTTTTTTTAAATTACTTCCGTCTCCAATGGCTTCGACAAATAGAAGTGGCATTAGACTCCCTCTAATAACACAGAGGCCATTACGGCACTTTCTCTTCAACTTGCTTCAATTATGAAAATAAATGTATGCCACATCATTTTTTTAAGTGGACCAAACACCATTTAGACATGGTTTTCTTTATTCACCATTACCGTTGCTCTTACCACCCCTACCACAACACTCTTACCGAGAAATTATAGAATCGGAGTTCAGTGGCCGATATTTCGTGTCGGGTCCGTTCGGACGCAGCGTTTTTTTTCGAGTAGCCCGTGGAACGGAGCACGGGACCGTGGAAAATTTCCACCATCTCACGTGAAATTTAAATCGGTCACGTGGAAAATATCGAAGAGGATGTGCAAGCGGCTTGAAGCCGATTCTTGTGGAAGCTTGGTTTGGGATCGGATTGCTCCTTCGAATTTGTCGATTAAACCGTGTGGTTGTTGCCCGAGGATGGGTGGTGTATGGCATATATGTTGGCTTTTGCACGAAGAAGAGAACGACGTATGAATGAAATCGAAAAAAGACTGAAAACGAAATACAAGACTTTGACTTGGACCGGAGAAGATTAGAAGAAAAAATAAAAAATAAAATCGAGGGGTGAGTGAGACAAGGCGGAAGGGAGAGCGGAGAAGAGCAGTGGTCGGAGAAGAAGGGTTGTCATGATCGGAGAAGAAGGGCTGCAATTAACAAAGACATTTCATTTCCCACGAGCGCGTGGTAATTTGCCACGCTGCGTTTCATTTTTCCACGGGCTATCATTTAATTTCCCCTAGATCACGTGGAATTACAACTTTTGACACCACTTGATTTTTCACGTGACCGGTTTAAATTTCACGTGAGATGGTGGAAATTTTTCACGGTCCCGTGCCTATTCCATGGGCTACTCAAAAAAAAATGTCAGATCTGAACGGACCTGACATGAATATTAGTCACTACAGTGACCTGATTCTATTATTTCTCCTTACTCTTACCATCCACCGCCCCTAGCCTAATTTTACCTTGCATCACCCCTAACCTCATTATATCACACCCCACCTTACTGCATGCCTCACACCTACATCATACACACCTCACCCCATCATCAGGGGCGGACGCAGGATCCCAAGTGAAAATGAGCGATAATTCTAAAAAGATTGCAATAAAAAAAAAGATCAATTATTTAAAAGGACTGATTTTCAACTTATTAGGGGTAATAGGACATTCCGAAATCTTATTTAGTTATAAGGACATTCTAATTTTAAGAAGGAAACTTATTTAGTTATAAGGACATTCTAATTTCAAGTGGATAAAAAGGAAGAAGGAAAAAAATGAATGAGGAAAAAAAAAGGCTTCAAAGTAATATAAAATAAATTAAAAAAAACATAACAAAACAAAAAAAAAAACTTACTGTGCGTGGTTTTTTTTTTGTTTTTTTTTTGTTTTTATAATTCACTATATTTTTAAAGGTCATATATTTTGATCTAAAACTCGGATCATCATAATTTTTTCACTAAAATTCATATTTTTTTTCGTCTTCTTTATTCTAAAATCAAATTTGATATTTTTTTCGAATAAATTTCATAAAATCAATTTTTTTCTTCATAGAAATCGACGTGACGTATTGATCACCGTCATGCATTGACCACCTACCCGGATGTATCGGCCACCGGGATCCATTAACCACCCCGATGCATTGACCGCCGCGATTCATTGGCTACCATGATGTATTGACCGCCGCGATCCATTGACAACCTTGATCAGTGACATCCCATTGTAGCGATTTATGTAATGACGTCTCATTGTAGCGATTTATGCAGTGACTTCTTATTGTAGCGATCTATGCAGTGATGTCTTATTGTATCGAATTATGCATTGACGTGTTATTGTAACGATTTATGCAGTGACGTGTTATTGTAACAATTTATGGATACCTTTGGTTGTAAAAATATGCATTTAAACCAAAAAAAAATACAGTTATTTTACAAAGTTATCGAAAATTTAAACCAACACTAATCAAATAAACCAACATCAATCAAATATTTAAAGTTAACAAAGAAATAAAGTTACTTTACAAAGTTATCAAATGTGTGTATCAAGTTGTATATGCGGTGACATCAATATCATTGCATCAATTATCTAATTGTAAATACAGTCATCAATGTCACTGCTTCATACATCAATGTCACTGCATAAGTCATCAATGTCCCTGCATCAGACATCAATGTCACTGCATAAGTCATCAATGTCACTTGACGATACCGGGTTTCACTCCCTCCACGTGTCGTCTATCGATTGGTCATAAAACAATGTCATGGATAAAACACCAAGGTAATCATGTCGATGCCCAGGCTCGAGGCTAAGGCCATCTAGTGGACGCCAGGCTACGACGATCGAGTATCGAGCAGTGTTAGACGGCAAGTCCATAAGGACAGAGTCCACACACCGGTAGCGCGTGTGGGACCACGAGTCTAGAGTCGATCACCGCATGTCGGAAGTATCGACTCGAGGACAGGGTCCACACCAGCTGTCCAAGCCCATTAACAGTGATAGCTTGGGCAAGGGTTTAAGGCCCATTAAAGGGTAAGTTTGACAATAACATAAGCCGGCTTAACCTTAGGGTTTAGGCAAGTGTTGTCATTATAAATAGCCCAATCCAGGAACTACGTAAGGCTTGATTCCTGGAAGATAACAGGATACGTAGGCAATCTAAGACACAGTCTTAGACTCAGCCGCAATACCAAAATCCACGACCTCATTCCTTTTGGGCATTAGGGTTCTTGAGTGTTCTTCATTAGATTCATATTAGGGCCCGGGTTATTAAGGTGACATAATTTGTCATCGTCATTCACTGCTTCAGACATCAATGTCACTGCATAAGTCATCACTGTCCCTGCATAAGTCGTCAATGTCAATGCATAAGTTGTCAATGTCACTGCATAAAACCTAACGTCAATGCCATTGCATAAGTCATCACCCCCTGTCCTTGTACATCACCGACCGTCGATGTCATCAATGCCACGCATAATCGTTTCATCAATTTCACTGCTTCAGACATCAATGTCACTGCATCTAAATAAAAAATAAAAAATAAAATCAGCTCCAGCGCTTCATCTTTTTTTTTTCCCTTCCTTCCTTAATTAAAAAACAAACAAACAAACAAAAAAACATCAGCTCCAGCGCTTCATTTTTTTTTCCTTCCTTCCTTAATTAAGAAAAAAAAGAAAAAAAAATCTTCTTTTTTTTTTCTTTTTTTTTCCTTCCTTTTTTTCCTTCTTCTTCTTTATCCACTTGAAATTAGAATGTCCTTATAACTAAATAAGTTTCCTTCTTAAAATTAGAATGTCCTTATAACTAAATAAGATTTCGGAGTGTCCTGAATGATCATTAAGTCTCTAGTGACGGCCTTATAACTAATTTTGCCTAAAAAAAATGTATAGTGGTGCTTTTATGTCCCTTCATATCCAAAATAAGCAGTACATCTCTGGAAAAAATACGACTATATTTTTACATATATAATAGAAAAGAAACACTATTATATATCATAGAATCTGAACACATTTACCTTTGTATTCCTATTAATAAGGTTTTATAACACTAAAAACAATGTTTTGACGGAAACAAACTTTTCAAAAATTAATAATATTTGTTTATATGTTTCACTTTGGTAATAACTATGCATTTTTATTTACAAGATAAAAGCTTTAAGTTAAATTATCCGATTATTATAGGTGATAAGGGCAAATATAAACTTTACGGGGGTGAAAACAATACATAAGGTTCCGCTAAAAAAAAAAAAACATACATATATATAATAGAGTTTTCTCCGGGCTCCGAGGGGGGGCGAGTGCTCCCCTCCCCTTAAGGTACGTCCGCCCCTGCCCGTTACCAGCCTCACTCTACCCACCATCCATCATCAACCAATGTATCAACTATTATAAAATATGATCCACATCCCATTAGTTCGTGTGTCGAATAAAGTAATAAAATGTCTGCATATCTCATTACATTCATCTTATTTGATTATATTTCATTTTATTACCTTCAAACAAACGGACCATTAAATGAATCTAACATTATACGGTGGAGATAATCCTTCCACTCAACCTAGTATGAATATAATTCAATACCAGAAGATGAAAAACATATTACAGAACACAGAAAAACGACCACTTTCAAAAAGAAACAAGATAATGCTCACAGCAGCTGATTCTGAAGCTTTCGGATAATCGATATCTACACGCACTGCACCGATCCCTGCATTGTTGACCTGAAACATAAAAAAAAGTACAATGGAATTCTGGTCTAATAAGTAGATAAATTACAGAGTTTTACTATATACGATCTGATTGTTTGCAAATAGGACTAAAGTTAATGAAGGTGGTACCAAAATATCAAGCTTTCCAAACTGAGAATTGATGAATTTGGCTAGAGATTCAACACTAGATGGATCTGCAACATCAAGCTTATGAAACAACACTTTCTCATCAGAAAATCCCTTGTCTTTTTTAAGCTTTTCAAGTGCTTCAATCCCTCTTTTTTCATCTCTAGCAGTTAAAACAACAACAATTCTATTTATAGCAGCTAACTGCTCACAAATCCCATATCCAACCCCTTTATTTGCCCCTGTCACCACTGCATACCTACAACAGTATTCAAATCAGATACTTTTAACATATTCTTTACAGATTTATTAGTATTTACGGTATTAATTAATGGAAGTGCTCTAACAAATTCAATATATTTGTTATGAGACAATTAATTGCCATTTGTATGATAAAAATCTTCCACGGCACCACATATATCATCTGAGTCTGTCACTAAAGACGCCATCGCTCTTACCTTTTGGTGTTGGCTACGGGTGATTCTGCCATGACTATGAAAGAGTATAAAAAAAATGTTTAAAAGAATGGGTGAAGGAGAGAGAGAGATAGATATTGTTTTGGGGTTTTCACTCACACTTTGAAGTGGGAAGTATTAGCACAATAAACATGTGCAAAACGTGTGTAAATATAAACTCATTTATTGCATTGATTGTAAATGATTCCGTTACCGTAAATACTCTCCGGGGCCGGCCCAAGTGGGAACCATCCAGGGGCCCGAAAATACTTCATTTACAAACAAACGATAATTAACAACAATAAATATTATATGTTCAAAAAATTTCTAGTTATCTACTGTAGTCAAGTTAGTTAATAGACCTGAGTTCAAGTCACTGAATATGCAGCTTTTTTTTTTGACTCATTTAAAACACTTGGGCCTTTTTTTTGTCCCGGCAACATCGATTTTTTATTTGACTTTTTTAAATCACTTTGGGCCTTTTTTTGTCCCGGCAATTCCAATTAATTTATTGATTCCCTTAAACAACTTTTGAGCGCTTTTAACCCTGATATATTAGAACCCTCCAATATCTATGTGGTTTCTATTGCCACCACATAATTACTACTCACACCGTTTTTCTATTTTGTTTTTATTATTCCATCTAATTCATTAACTCATTTAAATATCTTTTGGCTCTTTTTTTGAACCCCAATATATATATATATATATATATATATATATATATATATATATATATATATATATATACTTCGAACTAAAAGACCTAAATATTTTACAGAAGAGATGATTAATTTTACTATTTTATAGGTATGTTTTGAGTCTATCAATGAATTGAATTTTGTATCTACGGATGTTAAAAACGCAATAATGAAGTAATATTTTATAAATATGTTTAAAAAGAAAAAAAAAAACCTTCGAACTAGAAGGCCTAATTTGCCGATTCGCCGATGGCCGAAAAGATTCCAGGGCCGGCCCTGATACTCCCTTGACTATAGATTCTTGTAACTATATATACTGTATTATACCATTCAATTGGAAGTGTGAATAAAAGTTATTTTATTTTATAACTCTGTTATGGTATCAGAGCTCTAAAAGATCCCGATTTTGTTTTACGGTTACCGCCACCTACACGGCCAAAACCCTAAATTTTTCATCCTCCCCACCGGCGTTAATGGCCGACTTCCGGCGCCTCCTTCTCCGATCGGCTCCTTACGACCACCTTGGCATTTCGGTGGCCATATGAGCGGTACTCGGCATCTCTCGCCGCAATGCTTAGCCACCTCGCCGCCACTCTCATCTCTGCCGCAATTGCACAGTCTGAACAGCTCCTCCGGACAGAGCTCTTCCGGTCACTACGCCTTCGACAGCGGCACTTATCAGCCCAGCAGCCGCATTTATCAACAGCCCGGCTCCTCCAGCCACCTTTATCAACCCAGCAGCCGCATTTATCAGCACAACGGTGGCTCCTCCTCTCACCAATTTAGAAGCAACGCTGCCATTTCTGAACGCCGCAGCAGCAATTCGAATTTTAATTTTAATAAACCACGCATTAATCATGGTAAATGTTCCTGCACTCGACGTCCTTATCTCGGTACATGTCAATTATGTTATGTGCCTGGACACTCAAGTCGCACTTGCACATTATTTCATGCTCACTCAGTTGGCCAAAGTGTTAGATATAATATCGCCGGATGGGTCAAGATCCACCCGATTATGCAGTGGAATAGTATAGATCTAGATCTAGTCAACCAAAATACATAAAATAATAGATCTGACCTACGAGGGGGGTTAGATTTCCAACCTTTTTATGGTGCAAAACGCCAAGAACAAAAGATCAATCCAAGCTAGTTGAGAGCCTAGTTGAGAAGCCAAAGTCTTCCAATGTGTATCTCCAAGCACCACCAGGTGGATGGTGTTTCAAGCCGCCGAACCTCCTCGATATGCTACCTTACAAAAACCCGAAGTTTTTCTAAAACTCGAAACCCTAATGTTATAGCCGAAATCTCTAAGCTATAACACTCCCAATATTTCAAAAATAAGTGTGTCTATAAGGCTTGGGAGAACTCTCTTTATATAGGAGAGTAATCCTTGTCTTTCAAGGATTTAATAATTAAGAGATAATTATTAGATTAATCCTTATTCCAAATAAAAGATAAATAAAATAATTATCCCAAACAAATTAGGATAAATAATATTATTATCTAATATTTCATGAATTATCATTTAACAAATAAAAGATAAATCACACATTAAATAATTATCCAAGAAAACTAATTCCTTAATAATCATTTAATCACAAAATGCGCCCCACCCTAATTAAATAAACGTCCATGCGCATTTTTTGACACATTGGGCCGAGTTCACGAAAAAATTCTTTTCCATGTATTTAATTATCTAATCCAACTAAACAATTAATCCACATATCAATTAAATAGTCCAATCCAACTATTTATTACAATTGAGGTGAAACGACGAGAAATCGTATATGCTATATTAGGAGCCACGTCGGGGACCATGGACCCATATTCAGTAGCTATAATAAATTAAATAAAATTATTCGTCAGACCTAACAATAATATTCAATCTATTAATTCAGGGATTACACCACCATAAACCCGAAACTGAACTCTGCCGAATATAGATAACTTATACTCAACTATGAGTTGATAAGCGTCCACTGATATAATCATTACATACGGATAAATCCTCCATAAACTGTTCATTTCGATTCGGGATATCTCCGTAGACCCTTCTCGAAACATCTTATCATTATTTACCATTAACCCCCTAGTGACCAATTAATTCATAACTAATATAATATGAATTGGATCCATCGATCAGTTTCTAGGATTAACAAATAAGGGAATTGTCTGTCTACTTCCCGCAGGAAGGAATTGATTCCATATCTATGATAGCACAGACTACTCACTCATCCTAGAATAGAGCCAACGAGAAGTGTTGGACCACATACTACGAAGTGATCCTTACTAACACATCAAACCCTACCCTAGTCTAAGCAGTCGTCTGTGATCACCTCAGGATTGAGATTAATCCATATATGATCATCTTGTGATTCGATAAGACTTCCGATCACGGAATTATATCGAGAACTCAAATCAAATCGGTCCAAATTCCTATATGATTATCATCATATATAAATGCCCCACTAGGTACCCTATTACCGACAGTCCGGATAAGACTGTCACACCGTAAAGTGTTCTGGGCGCATTATTTGCATATTAATCATGAGACCCGTACTCAGATTAATCAACGCTACGGACTAAGTTAATTTTAAGTACATCTCACTAACTCAATCCTCTTGTGTATAGCCATACACTGAGTTATGTGATTACATAAATGAGGTACTTAGGGTTTTCAGTAGTGTTGTAATTATAAGCATACATGCATATAATAAGATGAATTATTAATTCTGTCCTAAAACAATTATATAATTGTCTTTCGGGCACTACACCTAACAATCTCTCACTTGCACGAAAGGCAAGTGGATTAATTGTTTTAGAGCACACCCTTTATATCTATATCTACAACATTCTCCCACTTGCTCAAAACAAGTGAGACATACCCTCCAACCGCATCTTAGTAATTCATCCTTCCAAGCACGACCGGAGTGTGCCGCCGCAGGGTAGGTCAGTGACCCGGCGCGTACTTAGAATCCGAATACCATGTGACTTGGTACACTGATCAGGTAGGTTGGTGGCTTGAGTCAATCTTTGGGATTGAAACGTCGCCTTTCCATCTAATCCGGTGGTACACTTTCAATATGCCTTTGAGTCAACACTGAGGACATGATCGACTTAACGATCATCCTTAATCCGACCTAAAGCCAGAATCAGTGTTATCACTTATATTCTTGAATATACTAGCATATTATTCCTCATTCTCCCGAAGAGACTTAAGGATTCACTAAACATCCCATTTAGTATTCATCCGCAGGTTTAGACAGGCATTTCTGAGAGGTAGGGTAGACTACATCGTTGAATGTTGCATAAATGCAAGAATATCTTAACCAGGTGAATGGATGGGATTGCCAATGATCGATTCTTGCAAATTTAAGCGAATCAAATCCTTTAGAATGAATCCCGATGGCATGTCAGACTCGGACTTCAGATAACACACCCATGTTGTTCCAACTGTTTCAGTGTTACCATTCACAAACACTAATGTTCATACTACTTTACTAATATCGAAGCCCAGTCTACGAAAGACTTATCAATATTCTGGTCAAGTCCACATATTAAAATATATCACTTTGAAATGACCTAGAGGTTTGCTTTAATCCCCAAAGGATATAAGCTGTGGCAGGCATCCTACCAAAGGTTCTATCTGAATAAATTAAGATACCGTTAGTCTCGCAAAAAGGTCTTAGGGAATCACCCCTATTTTCTGCTTTATAACGAATCCGTTATTTGTTCTTAGCTAAAACCCTTCTGTTCTGAATGAATTCAAATTCCGTTGTGGGCAAGGAAGTCTTAGGGAATCACCCCTATTTTCCGCTTTCTGACGAAATCAAGCAAGACTGAGTGGTAAGAGAGATCACGGTCTGGTTAACTCTCTACCTTTTAGGGAATCACCCCTAAATTACTCAGCTTTGCGTTGAAAGTTTAAACTTTCTTATTCATTCGACTCTTCTCTGTGTAGTTCCAATTACTCCCACTGGGCCTGAGATACTCAGGTGGTTCTACAAGAGTTTCAACAGAACTGGAGTATCAAACTCCATTCACAGGGTTATGGCTTTTAAACCAACCTCTATGATCTGGATCCTATACAGCCCACGAAGGACTATAGGTCATCAATCTACCCTATAGACCGTAAGGTCCTGCAATAGGTAATGGACAAACCATACTCCCACTGCGTTCGGGGTGGATTGATATACTGATCTAGTTTAGTAGTTTTTTTATTAGTGTTATCACCAACTGCCGGTGTTGGATGTGGACTGAACAAATCAGTTAGTAACATCTTGAGTACAAATACTTCAAGATCTAAGGTTGTTATTTATAAACTCTATCAGACCGAGTTTGACATTATAACCGTCATTCTCTGATTTTACGAGTTTTATAATCAACCTTTACTCAATTCATTAAGATATTTCATGACCTGAACGTGTACGCAAAATTTCCAGTCCTACCTTCAAGCACTAAATGCTAAATGTCTATATTTACGGAAGTGGGGTGAACCGAATTCACTCTTTATCCACAAATGCGTAGGCATCTTTTAGGTAGAATTCTCGGTTTTTCATTACAACCGTTATTTTGCAACCAATATCTTAAATGAGTTCAGCAGCGTATCGTAGCACATCAATAACTATATAAGGCAAATTTATGGTGTATCCCTTAGTGAAAACATTTCACTGGGAGGCAGGCCAAGCATCAGTCCCGAAGACTACGCAATAACATATTTCTGAGTATGGAATACTCTATCTCTGGTGAAATCAGAGATTTCCTCCAAATATTTTGGATAAACTTACCGGAGTTTCGAGTAGTTATCAGACAATATGTCACTACTCAGAAGCTCCCACTAGCTTGTATCTTTCATATGACCCCGAAGGTCGATATGAACAGGCTATGTAACTTCTTTAAATCTATTACCCTTTCCCGATTGAAAGGAAACTTAGGCATTGTTTCTTTGAGACAGTGTTCCTTTGACTGGGAGATAAGAATCACCCTAAGCCAGTCTTCAGATCTTGTCTTTAGGGAATATGCACTAATTAATAGAATAGAAAGAAGCGTTTATCGAAATACGGAAACCATTTGCGTTTATATAGTTTAAGATGTGTTACATATACCTATTCAGCATTTCTTAGTGGTTCTGACTTTATCAAACAAAAGTCCGAGTCTTGGGTTCGTGCTACGAATGTTATATTTATCGTCAATAAGACAAACAAATTATCCTATTGAAAATGAATACGTTCGTTCCAACGAATCCGAAAACAGAAAATGAATTTTCTGTGATACTAAAGAATTGAATCCGAGATTCATTTCCTTATATCACTCCCACTAGTCTATCTGAAATAACTGTCCGTTGTCTATTTTATTTATCGTTTAATGCAAAGCTACCTAGTTCTTCCAAAGAACTTTAGCTTTCGAGAAAATTGCTAAGGATGCATTGGTCAGTGATCCAAAATCACTTTCCTTATCCTCTAATTTCCAATTTATTAATTTTCCGGTTTAGCCTTAAAACTACTTAGTTTAGATGACTAACACATATAAACGTTCTTTCCCATTCTCGACTTTTCTTAGATGGAAACAGTCTTGAACTAGCAGTTCGTTTGAGTAGACACTACTCTTGAACGTGGATGTTCAAAGTGTTACTTGCTTGGACTATCGATTTTTCTAATCGTCAAATCATAAGACCAAAGCTCCCACTAGTTTATCGGTTCCAAATACCGTCTAAGTAGCAACACTTTGTATTTATGATTTTTGAAAGATTAGAAAATCCCCCAGAACTAAGCTCCCACTAGTTTATCAGTTCCAAATACTGTCTAACTAGCAATGCTTTGTTCATGATGTTTCAAAAGATTGGAAAAAACTCCAGAGCTTGTTTGTCATGGTAAACAGATATGCGTTTGAAATGTGTTGGTTTCTGTTGTTTTCAGGATTTGAGAACCGAGGCCGATCGTCTTTCTTGAACGTTTTTGAATGTTAGTGATTTGGTTCATGTGATTTTGTTTTTGGTTATTAATCTGCTATTGCTTCGTAAGTGGAAAAATATATCTAACGTTCTGTTTTTTCTCTCCATTTGCTTTTTCTTGCAATCAGAGAACGATCGTTCAGCTATAGATCTTCAGAAGTCCGTTGAGGTAATGGCCAGCCCAATTCCAGTGTTCCTCCTTGCCTATATAAGGGGTTATAAAACCCAAACCTAACTACATTACACATTGCAGCCGTCGATTAGTGGATTGCAGTTCACTGTATTTGTAGTCTGAAATGGCCTAGGGAAATAGGAAGGGGTGGTATTCCTCTGTAGTAGTGGCGGAAGTGATAATCCTGGGATTAAAAGAAATTGGTATAGAATTCTGTAGTATAGTTGCTGACAAGAAAGCAGGTGCAACGTGAACTGCGCTGTGCTCATCAAAGTGTATGCTGAATGCGAGGATCCCAAAACTATCTTAATATGGATCATATCAAGCGTGTAGAGTATTGCCCTCTTTATATGGTTCACACTGTATTTATTCTGATTGACACTCCTAAAAAATGATTTGCAGTTTCAGTTTCATTTCTTATTTATTCTTACCCTCAATCATGTGTACGAACTTCTTGATTTGGTAGATTAAAATGCTTGTTTTTCTCGCTCTCCGCTTAGAGTGCTCTCTTATGTTGGTTTATTGATCTCAAGCGGACATTTTCCACTCGTTTACTGATTTGGATCTCACCGAATATCCCGGGGAACGATATCGAACTCGTATTCGACGGATAATGATGATGTAGCGACGGAGACAATCAGGACGAGGAGGAATTTGCAATGATTGAAGAAGCAAATTCAGGTGTTGATTGTATTCAAGTTTGTTTACTTTCCTTTTGCCATATGACTGAGCCTCCAATGAATGATGAAGATTTTCAAATTCTTTGGGTTCATTTTGAA
The DNA here is from genome assembly GCA_036785695.1 of Gentiana straminea. NCBI lineage: Eukaryota > Viridiplantae > Streptophyta > Magnoliopsida > Gentianales > Gentianaceae > Gentiana > Gentiana straminea. The sequence goes on along the minus strand of JAVUPR010000462.1, from coordinate 2,686,188 downwards.
TTCAAGTTATGTTTGTTGATATGGTTGGAGTTGGAATTCTCCAGATGTTATGTTAGCGATGTTCGTTCATTTATGAATTTTGACATGTCACGTTTGAAGTAAAATGTGAATAATAAATGTTTATAAGAATTTGCAGGATGCAGCATGATACTCATAATAATCATTAAATTGTGCTCTATAATACGAATTAGCATTTTTTTCCTTTCAAAAATGACACCATTACTTTGTGTACCTACATTTTGTCTGTTGTGTATCTTCAGTGTTGGATTCATCTTTTATTTATTGCACTCTGAATAAGACTCATACCTTATGCCGGTGATGAGGCTCCGAATAATGATGCTTTCGGCTGTGAAAATGATGCTGTAGTGATTTTAAAAATTATAACATTCCACATCAGCTCTCCTATATTAGCAGCAAAGAGCCCTCTCTTTTATAAGGTACCAATATTATTATATCTCAAGTTTTGCTTATAGAGCAACAGGTGATGATGTCTTTGGCGCTTCTTTATGCAGCTCTTTTCAAATGGTATGAGGGGAGTCTGAGGAAAGATATGTCACTCTCCAGATACAAGCCTTCACTAGCTGTTCGTTAGTTGTGCTTTATTCTGTTGTGATGTACTTTTAGCTGTTTTCCTGAATACTGCACAGGTGGCAACTCTACTGAATATCCCGAGGAACGCTTCGAACCGTATTCACCGATAATGATGATGTAGCAGCAGGAGTCAATCGGGCCATTTCAGCTCGAACTAAGGTTCCTGCTGTGCAAATCTATTTTTATTCGATGCCCTTTCCACAATTATGCTTTTTATATATAACTTTTGCTTTGTTCTTTCTCTCTGTGTTTTGTAGATATTCTCTTCTTCTTTGTAGAAGAAGATTTTTAGCCCGATTTTTTTGTCTTTGAAGTACTACATTTTCGCTATTTTATTTTTGGCTCGAATTTGTTTACTTATTTGTCTTTATTATTTTGCTTTTCCTCAGATCATCATAAAGAATTCATTCCATGTCATACTGGTGAGTATTTGATCTGTGTGTGTTTTCTTTCTCTGCATAATTTGTTAATCTTCCACTTTTAGGCTTTCACAATGGTACTATTACACATTGATTTCATTTCTTCTCATTTGTGTTGTTTATAATTTGATTAGTGCTCAAAAATTGGTTGGAATCAACTTCTGGGTGAGTTATTTGTCGGTGAGAATGAGTAACAATGGACATAATGATTTCACTGTTTACCATTTTCAAGATATTGGAATTGTGGTGTGGTGACTTTGTTGATTCTCTGTTTAAGAAAAAGCTTGTGTTAGCTCTTTTGATATATGATTCACTTTGTATTTCATTTTATGCTTTCTAAACACTTATTCCTTTTTAATTATCTAATCTTAGTTTTGCAGCTTCATAGTGCATTATAAACGGTAGATCTATTCCTTTTTTTTGTTTTTCATTCCTTGGTTTATTTCTTATTTACGGATCTTCATGTTCCGTATTTAGCCGTCTGTTTAATTTTCCAGCTACATGTTCAGGATGATGTAAGGAAATAATGAGATTTGAAATCATGGGTAATGTGAATTGTGAATGTTCAACCATTGTTAGCCGTTTCCATAGGTTTTCAATGAAAATTTTGTGCTCTAAACAAATATTTCTCTGTTTTTTTTAATAAATTCTTTCTTTTACTTAGATTGTAAGTACAGTATGACACTAATGATTTTTTTTAGATTTGATTTGACATGATGATGCATAAATGTTTTGATCACTATATGTGAAGTGATCGAAAATTCATCGATATTCAGTTGAATTGACAAATGGTTCAATTAAATGGTGTATCGACATAAGAAATACATTTGCATTTACCCTTATTTAGTAACTTCTAAAATATGACATGTCATACGGTCGATTTTGAGTGTAGCCACAGCAGCTCAATGATTGACAAAATACTTAATCACATATTGTTGGTGATTAAGAAGAAGAAATTGATCGCATCATGTTTAGGGATCAATTTAATGCATATTTTAGCTGCAATTAAAGGGTGATTGACATATATGAGTGAACCATATCATGTTTATGCATTTGGTGGAACTTAATAATGAACTCGGTTTGATCTAAGGTTTGTAGTCTTTCCCTATCGCTATTTGATTGTTTCTATTAAATGGAGAGACTATATAATCAAACCGTATGTGTCACATTAAGATATTATTTCTCTTGCATCTCTTGGAGTAGCCACAGCATCCGGAATGCATGAGAAGTAATGCAACCATTAATCACATAATGTTCGGTGATTACATGAGTGACTCATACATTTCGGACCAATTAGTTCATTTAGATAATGCTCGGCCCCACGGGGAAGCAATTATCTTTATGAGACCGATTGAAATAAGATGGAAATTAGCATAAAGACGAGGGGATTTATCTTATGCCCACAGTACGGATGGTCTCACTCTATTCGGTTAATTCTCCGGTCTTATTATTTCGATAGTAAATTCTATGTAGTGTTTACGACCTCTACCCACGGGAAGGCCGTGAATTTACTTTTAAAAGAATTAACATTGGTTGATTCTCGTGCTAAGGCAACTCATATGATTGATTTTGGAATGCATTGGTCAGGATCTTGTAATTCGTATGGGTGCTCCACCACTCACTACGGAATCACATTTATCAACTGATGGGTTGATTTATAAGCATTTTAGCGAATCAATCGCTTATGTTGGTGCTCTTAAAATAAAATTAAACCATTTTTGAAATGCATTTCCATTAAGGATAAATTTTATTTTGACCACCCTAATATTAGAGTTGTCCTCAATGACATATAATAAAATTGTTCAGTACGTACTTCTCATAATAGAAATTGGGTTATTAGTGTTGGTTTGTAGATCATTTTGGATTACTAATATTATGATTTTCCTATGGTCTTGGGTGATTTCTATTTGTGATAGTGTAATTAAATACATTTGTCATGTTCAGTGTGTTCATAATTTTATGAACATAGAGAAACACGTGGTCTATAGTGTATTTGATCATTTGTATTCTGGCATGATGAGTGAATTTTGTGAGACATATAAGGAATATCGTATTGTCTCATTTTAAGAAATTACACTTGGAGGTAATCTTAGTTAAATGTCATCTTAATTTGGTTAGGGACATTAAAGTATGTTACCTCATTGGTACGGAAATTGCTATGTGTTAGATCTCATATTTAGTTGTGATATAAGGTGAAGTGTTTCAGATTTTTACTTCACATTGTCAATTGTATGTAGGTCAAATTTTCATCATTAGATGAAAATATGAGGCTATCATCTTTTGGATGGTGAATCTCTCGTGCTCAACTTAAGATTTCAAATCTTTATTTTGTAGAGCACGATAGCCCATTAAGTTATATCTAACCTACATCAGATAGTTGACGTCAATGAATATATCATTGTTTCGACACATGAAGTTACAATATACTTCTTTAAAGTAAACTAAAATTGTGGTGAGTTTTAAGGCTTAATAGCTTTATGTATAGCCATGATTGATTTGTGGGTTTGTATAAAGTTTATGACAAGCCATAAAGTCCACATATATAATGTCGAATGTTCATTGAGATCTTGATATTGTAAATGTCTTTTGTTCCGAATTTGGGATGGTTTGAGAATTAGTCTCATATTTTGATATCATCCATTATTGTGGCTTATTATCCTTATTAGAACTTATATTGTTCACAAAGTTTTTATACTTGAGGATAGAGTATGCTATTTATGATAGTATAGAACGAAAGATATTCAGGGCACGAAAGTATGTGTCATTTTCTCCTTGAATTGTCCAATCACACTTGTTTGTACTATCGTGTGATTGAGTGGGAGAATCTCGTCGAAAATGACATTTATTAGTATCCTAAGGCGTTAGAATCTATTTGAACAATGTGTAATATAAGTTCTATCCTTCAATGTGTAATATAAGTTCTATCCTCTCAATGTGTAATATTGTTAGATTCTCTTCAAGGTTGTCGTCTTGACAACATTGTGTTGTGGAAAGAATCATGCTGAAATATTATACATATGGTATCTACTCATTTCTAAACCACTAATTACGTAAAATAGTGGGAGTAAATTTCTCGATTATTAAAACCTGATTTTATTTTGAGTTGTGTGCATTAATCTATCCGACAATTGGTTGGATGAATTAGTTCTTTTGAACATTATTATATTATGAGCATTAGCTGCATTATTACATCCAAAGAAAATTCATGTTTGTACTAGTCTTTGTTATTCATTATAGAGTTCCATATTGATGATTTGATAAATCACTTGGGAACTCATTCTTGTTATGATGAGCAAAATAATGCTAGATTTGTTGATAAGAATTTTCTCTAAGAGGCACTTAAGATTATCAATTCTTTTATATAGTTAATGAAGAATTGTGTGCCCTATTTTGTTGATTGCAGCTCATGATAGAATTATGGTTTATTTAACCACTATAGTGGTTGTCATTTGTGTGATTAACCACTGAAATGAACACAACTGTGTTGGAGAACAAAAGCACTGAATAATTGTTTTCGGTTAGCAAGTATTTATATGGATTTTGTAAGCTTCTGATTTGTTATACTGGTTTACATTGTAATAATGTTTACGACCAGTGGGAGTATTAACCGTATTTTGTTAGAGATATACTTATGATAAATAGTTTCCTTTAAAGTATATGTTGTATGATTTTGGTGAATCTCATATCGATATAAGAGGTTCAATGAGATCATCCATGTCAGGATCTCGTTAAGCTTGTATCAACTACCTTTAGAGGTGAACTTGTGTATTGATTGAAGTAGCTCATTATGGATGACCGAAAATTTTGTATAGTTAAGTCACATGCTTTATGAGTTTTGGCCTATGGTTGTTGGTCGATGTTGCTTCTGGCCAAAATTTTGACTCATCGCATCCTCACTCATATGAGGAATGATTTTGATGATGAAATTAGCAAATCGACATTTATGGGACACGTTGTCAGAGGTAAGCTAGCTGTAAGGCGAGTGTCGAGTAAGTAGAATAATATGAGAATAAAGATTGTGTATTTTGCCGGCTTATGTTATCTCACAATCATATTGTACTCATATTTAACTTATTGACACATAAAGATGATTCGTCTGAATTCTCTGTAATTTGTCAAAATTGGCATCATAGTGATGTAGCAATTACATGAAAGTGCACCGAGTTCATGTATGAGTGAATCCATTTGGATTCGGGACCGTAATGACATTTTGATTAGTTCATTCATAAAAGGTTTACTTGGTCAAGGTTGATATTGCACATTGTAATTTTGGAAGGGAGTGTTTGTTTTTATTGAGCATAACCGCCATAGTTCTTGTGTTAGTATTGATCGCCTTGAAGTTGTGTTGATAAACCAAAGAGTGACATTTTGAGCATGCAAATTCGTTGTCACTCATTAATGATGTGCCGACATAACTTTTCGGGCCAAGTGGGAGAATGTAAGAATTATCATTTAGTAAAAGATAATTATATGTGGCCCTTAAGTTATTTAACAATTATGTCGGTAAATATATTATTGGTTTATTATCTAATTAAGGGTATTATGGGAAATCCTATGATGGTTAGGGTTTCCATCCGGAATATTCCATAATGCTTTAGGTCCCTAGTCTTGCCTATATATAGACTGCCTGTGTACCATCGGTTGGTGATCATACAGAAAATAGGCATAGACCAGAAGACCTAATAGCACCATATGCCACCACTGTGCGTATGGAGTTCTTCTTTTCTGTTCTAGGGTTTGGATCCTAGCGGCAAACTGTGACGGAGTCGAATAACAATGGATGTAGGAACGGTCCTCATGATAGAAAAACGATATATTCAGATTACCTGAATAAGCGGAAGCGGAAGAAATCAATAGGACCGTTCAAGATAAGATCTCTTTTGAGATGGACACGACAACGATTATTTGCTTTACAAAATACTATGATAAAGAAACTAATGGTGAAATGGTTAGGAGGTTTCCTATCTTGAAGACCTACATGAACTGAACAAACTTTAAGAAAAGAAACTAGAAGAAACTCTTACAGATGATACATGTGATCTGTAAGATGTTGATACAAAGCTTTGCTGTTGACCAAGACCTTGCATCAGAAATTCGGTTCTTTACTCCTAATACTAATAAACTGATCGAAGAAATTGGTTCGTAAACTTCACAACCAGAAAACAACACTGTTCAACC
>JAVUPR010000462.1:1660000-2052500 GCA_036785695.1 Gentiana straminea | reverse complement strand
ACCCTAGAACTTTCTTGAAGCGGCCAAACTTCATACTCATATATGTGAATCTTTCTAATCATGTACCTGAAACACTTTTCCAAAAGATATCACCTACACAACAGGTAATGCACATACTTTCGGGACTTTTTCATGTGCCAAATCTTCGAGAATGGGCCTTCCACATTGAATTCTGCCTATGGCGTTGTACCATAAGGGAATTGGGTATCCCACCCCAAAGATTTAATGGGTTTTACACATCCCGATAACAAACTTTTTACCAAGTTTCAAGTCAATCTATATTTGGTCAAACAAGATTGACTAAATCATGAGTACTCTTTGAACAACCACCATCATCCTTTGAGTTATAAACTCACAATCCAAACACATTGGATAACTAGGATGAACTTGGTTATTAATTGCAAGGGAATTCCGAACTTCTAAGTCATCAACAAAGAAATCCAACTCCATAGTCCAGCCGAAATTTATGCACTTAAGCTCATAAATGATACTTCATCCTAGCACAAATTACTAGTTAACCGAGGATTCTTCTAAACCGAAGGAATCTCATTTTACTATAGAGTTTAAACCTCCCCCATGTCCGTAGTTTAAATCCTTGATGACAATACCGTCCAATTATGAACAACATGATTTGGTTAATACCAAAATCAACATGTCAACAATGTAAACTACTACATCACCTTATATTCCAAGGCAAATCCAATCTTTTGTAGATCGAGCATGTTTCACTTTTAGTATCATGAATAGATACTAAACCAAAGCAAAACACCAAACATGTATTCAACATACATCAAAGGACAAAGTCACTTCCTTAGACATCAAACATATATAAGACATATAAAGTATAAAACATATGTAAGATTTGAATAGTTACGAACAAGGTATTACAAACAACTTTAAATTAAACTAATCTTCAAGCTAAGATGTCTATCAAGTTTAATTAGCACCTTGAACCAAAATAGCATATACACTCCTATAGCATAGCAACATCTTATATGCATATAAGTATCACTTAAGCATACCAATAAACATACATGTAAAATTATTTCAAATCATACAAACCATGTACAACTAATGTTTAAACTATATACTTCCAAGAACCAAAGGATATACTTAAATCTCTTAACAATGACAACCTTGACTCCTTTTCATGAATGTCACGGATCAACAATCCACCGGTTCAAAACTTCAAAAACGAGTTGATCCTTACACTCACAATTTTCCAAACCGGAGTCAAAACTCAAAACAACATTTTATTAGTTGTTTCACCAAGACTTAGTTTACTTGTCATTATTCTATCCTTTGTTTGATCTTACATACTAGGCATTCAACCTAGTAAAACAAGTTTTCCGTAAATCTAAATTTCTTTAGATTTGCAAACTCTTCATTACAAGTGTTCTATCAAAGATAGACATTTAAAAACATTATCTCTTCAACATGATTTCCATCTATTTGTACCATTAGAAAACATCTAACTACAATAGACATCAAGCTTTCCAAGAGATAACACTTGATTCATCCCAACATTAGTTATACACAAACACTTAAAATTTCTAAACATTAACATGATTTTATCACCAAGATCAATGAACATTAAACATTAAACACGCAGCAAGTTTCATCATTGATTCAATCATGTCTAGAAAAATCAAGCCAAACAACATATATGAATAATCAAATAACATCCAAGAACAAAACTAGACACTACAATCAAATTTTATATTGATTGTAGTTACTGTTCTTGGACACCACAAACTTTCATGAAATAATGTAAATAAACATACATACCATTCATCCGTAGTCATAGCAACATCACAAAGAATTTTTACAAAGTCATTCCAATGAACTTTTACTTACCAAAAGATTATAATCGACTTTGCATCAATCAAAAAACCGCAGTAACTTCTCAGAATTTCTGACAACTGTCAACATCGAACCAGACCGCAAACTTGATATCACTGCGATCCTCGTCTCGCCACGATTCTAACGGTATCTCCGGATTTTCAAACCGATTCCTGAATCAAGAGTTATGCCCAAAATACTAGGACACATCCTTTGATCAAGTCTGCCATCTTCTAAAGTTCACTCCCTCGAACTCTTCCTTTCGAAACCGACATTGTAAACTAAATAACTTTTGTAGATTGTTGTATAAATATGGCTTACAAGGGAACAACAATGTCAATCAACACGCAGAAAACTCAGAAAACGCTGAAAAATTTGATAACTTGATATGAACGTAGAATCGTGAAAACACTTTCCTACAAAAGTTATTTGCCCCTTACAGAATGCCTAGGGTGTCACAAATACTTTTGTGAGATAAGACTACGTTTTCCCTTCATATTTAGGCACCAAAAATATGAAGAATGCTCTTGGAGATAGTATATAAGTGTTTTTTTAACTCTCAAAGATGAATGTGCTATCTTTCTTGTAAACTCTTCTGTTTAAAGCACTTAAAATGATCATTTATATTGGTGGAAAAACGACCTATTTTATGTATGCAACCTTTGGAAACAAGGTGCATACAAAAAACAGTTGAAAAGAGTGAAAAAACACATCACTTCGAAATTTCGGGCCACAGCGCGGCGCCGCGGCCGGCCGGCTGTGAAAGCCAAAAAACCGACCAAACTCTCTCGTTCAAATTTATACACGAAAAAAACCCCACAAAGGGCGGGCGCACGTGGTGACAGGCGGCCGCCTGTCACCTGTTTTTCCCAAACACAGATTTTGGTCCTTTAAGTGGATTTTCAGTCATTTAAGCGATTTTCCCGAACTATACTTGATCATTTAAATCCGTAAACTCGTTAAATACTTATATGAGCATACACTCCGTATCTCCAAACTCATTTATAGCATTCCGAGTTCACCCATCTTTGTACCAAACTCCGATTACAATAAATGTACATGGTAACACTTAAATTACCAACACAGACCGGTAAAACAGCCGTAGCCACAGATACGATTCTCAATCAACAAGGTCAAAATGGAATATGTGTTTATGTAGCTATTGGTCAAATAGCATCTTCTGTAGCTCAAGTAGTAACTACTTTACAGGAAAGGGGAGCGATGGAATAGACTATTAAGAAGATGGAAGTCAGTCAACATAGCAAGTATTTCTGCGAATTTTGTGGAAATGTACATTGTTTCCCGTCGTTCTATTTATCCCCCCTCCCCCTCCCCACACACCCCGATAGTATTCATGTGCACACCGACCTGTTAGATGTATGACACATGTGCGAAGGGAGAAAATAAATTCGTCTTTGTGTTGATGTCTCATTCATCTAATGGATCAATGCACTATGAAGGTTGCGGGTAAGAATTTGACGCTGTGTGTTTAAAGAAAACCTAATATTGCATTATTGTGTTGGCAGTACTGCTAGTGCTGTGACAGTAAGAAGCACCATCAGAAGATTAAGGGAGCAAACCGAGAGCTAGGTTTCAGTGGTGTGTTCACAGGATGAAGGACGCACTTTTGCTGCTTTATTTATTTTTAACATGCAAGTACTTTTATTTGATGTGCAATGTCTCATGAATCTGTACTACCCTCCGGTTGTTTTAGTTTGAGAAATCTACTTTTTTTGTTATTGCATGAAAGATGATGCAGTTTTGTTTTATGGTTGTCATGACTCTGATTTGGGACTATACTTGTGGGTTAGTTACTGGTGTGGTGGTGCTAGGTGGATGCGTGGTGCCGAGAGTGGTGTGATAGGTGGATTGTAAGACGAGCGATGGTCGGACTACAACGTCATAGTGTTTGGATTATGTCGTGGCCGATAGTGGTAGCAGGGGTGGCGATAATGGTGGGTAGGTTATATTGTTATTGTATTTGGAATTTGTGGTGGCTAGGGCGGAGTATTAGCTTTTCGGCCTTCAAGGGCATACATTAAATCTATCATTGCCTTTAAAGACATCTCGGTGTATTTTTAAACATTGTTGACGCGTCCGTAACAAAACATATACATGTGAAAAGAATGTAACTTTTTTCCATTCACATATACTCTTTGCACCAAACATTCAACTTGGCACAATTAGTCATTCCATACCAAATTATATAGTATATGAAATCATTCAATCTAATTTAGATTTGTCTTTAATCTCGGCTTACTTTAAAAATAAATCCCTATAACTAAATTACATAATAATCAAATCTTCATAAGTTGTTTAAGTTATGATATTCTTAATTGCACACTTAATTATCAAATAACTTTTTTTCCATAAATTATCGAATTTTCCCAACAATAAGAATACAACTAATTCAATGTGACATGACTTTTGATTTACCTATTTTTATTGGAAACTCTAATAAAAAAATGATCCCGTTGGATTTAACTGTCCACTTTTTATGAAACGGAAATTTTGTGGTGGTCCTGGATCACTAAGTCATACTTGGTGATCCAGGACCAATAGAAATCCAGAATAACACACGAGCCCCAACCGTGTAAAATATAAATGTCATATTTTTACAAATTTGCCCCTCTTTTAAGAAATCATATTGGAGAACCAAGTATGACATGGTGGTCCTGGACCACCATAAAACTACTCTTTATGAAAATATCCAATTCTGTGAAAGAATAGGAAATACGTATTATTTCAATTTAACTGTCTACTTTGTATCCAATTCCGTAAAAGAATAGAGAATACCTACTACTACTATTTAAGAAAGGAAAAATACAAATATAAAAAAAAACCTTCAAAATTCTCAAACACAATACTTTGAATTCGTATACGCCTACCTGAATACACACTTTTCTCTCTCTTTAAGAAAATATCTTTGTAGAAACACAACATAATGTTTCAATAGATTCAACACACACAAAGACACACTTTGTATTAGAAAGCTTTGTTCTTAAGCTTCTTACTTTGGTTGATACAATTACAATCACAAACACATGCTATTTATAGGATACAACACTCACATATGAACACATGTGAATTACATTTTCAAACTAGCATACTTGAAAAGTCTTTGGACGGTGGTGGACGGTGGACGGTGCAGCCATTGATACAGAAGGCTAGCTACACACATAGATTTTGTTCACATCTCTACATTGCATCCCTTGAACCAAAATCTTCAAACTTCATCATTCCAAGCATCTTCGCCAGTTTAGTAAATGACTTCATCTTCAATGGTTTTGTGAAGATATCTGCAACTTGTTCTTCAGTTGGACAATAATCAATAACAATCTCTTTTTCACGAACCAACTCTCTTATATAATGATATTTGATATCAATGTGCTTGCTACGACCATGAAAAACAGGATTCTTCGATAGTTCAATAGCTGATGTGTTGTCACAATAAATCTTCGTTGGTTCAGATTGTTGATGATGCAAAAAATCAAGAATGCGCCTCAACCACACTGCTTGCGTAGCACTACTTGTGGCTGCCATATATTCTGCTCCTGCTGTTGACAAAGCAATCACCTGTTGTTTCTTCGACGACCATGAGAAAACGCCGGATCCCAAGAAAAATGCATAACCTGACGTGTTTTTTCTTTGAACCGTGTCACCGGCCCAATCACTAGCCGTGTATCCAACAAAAGAAATATCATTGACACACGAATAAAATATTCCACGACTCTGTGTACCTCTGATATATCTCAATATCCGCTTAGCTTCTTGTAAATGAGATTGACGCGGCGACTCCATGAAACGACTTATAAGTCCAACACCATAGGTTATATCCGGCCTAGTCGCAGTCAGGTATCTCAAGTTTCCAACAAGTCTTCGAAAATATGTAGGGTCAACAAACTCACCGGTGCCATCTTTTATCAACTTTAGTTTTTCTTCCACTGGAGTTAAGATTGGTTTAGCACACTCCATCTTAAACTTCTTCAAAATATCACCTGCATATTTCTTTTGTGAAATGAAGATTCCACTATCCATTTGATGAATCTCCAAGCCAAGAAAGTAAGACATCAAACCAAGATCAGTCATTTCAAAATGACTAGTCATAGCCTCTCTGAATTCTGAAATCATTTGTGCATTATTACCAATAAAAATAAGATCATCAACATATAAGCACACAACAATGATATCACCTCCATCAGAATATTTGACATATAAGGTATGCTCGTAGGGGCATCGTTCAAACCCATGATCAATAAAATAAGAGTCAATACGAGTATACCATGCTCTCGGGGCTTGTTTGAGTCCATACAACGCCTTTTTCAAGCGATAAACTTTACTTTCATGTCCATCAAAAATATATCATGCAGGTTGATCCACATAAACTTCTTCTTCAAGAACACCGTTGAGAAAAGCATATTTCACATCCAACTGATAAATTTTCCACGAACTTTGTGCAGCAAGTGAAATAACCATACGAACTGTATCAAGTATTGCAACAGGAGCGAACACCTCAAGATAATCAATACCTACCTTTTGCTTGTATCCTTTTGCTACAAGTCTGGCTTTATAGCGATCCACCTCGCCATTGGCTTTATACTTTGTTTTGTACACCCATTTGAACCCAATGGGTTTCTTGCCTAGTGGAAGGTTTGTCAGCTCCCAAGTATCATTTTTCTCAATTGAATGAATCTCATCATTCATGGCTTGTATCCAGTAATCATTTCTCGAAGCTTCATCAAAGCTAACTGGATCACAATCTGCAAACAAAGCAAAATTAACAATTTCTTCATCAGACATGTCATTATCATTTCCAATGACATAATCCTGCAAACGAGCTGGTAACCGTCTTTGTCATTGTGGACAACTAGACGAAGATTCAGTAACAATTTCCTCTCTTGGTGGTTTTGTTTGTTGTATACTAGAACCAACAACTGGAATAGAAGCACTGTTGGTTTTTCAACTTGCTTAGGTGACCAATCCCAAGCTTCTTGTTCTTCAAATATAACATCCCTGCTGATTACAACCTTTCATGTTACCGGATTAAACAACCTAAACCCTTTTGTTAGATGAGAATATCCAATAAAAATACACTTTTCGGATTTATCATCCAATTTCTTCCTCAAAACATCAGGAACATGGGCATAAGCAATACAACCAAACACTTTCAAATGTCCAATATTTGGTTTTCTCCCTGTCCATACCTCATATGGTGTTTTTCCACCTGGTACACTTCTGGTAGGACACCTGTTTAAGACATAAAAGGCACAAGCAACGGCCTCTGCCCAAAAATATTTAGGCAATTTCTTAGAATGCATCATAGACCTTACCATGTCCATGACCGTTCTATTTTTCCTCTCTGCCACTCCATTATGCTAAGGAGTATATCTGGTTGTCATCTGATGTTTGATTCCATTTTCCAGAAAATCATCACAGACAATAAACTCAGTTCCTCTGTCTGTTCTCAAAGTTTTAATCTCGTATCCACTTTGTTTTTCAATGTACTTTTTAAAACTTTTAAAAATGTCACATGCATCAGATTTATTTCTCAGAAAATACACCCATGCTTTTCGACTGAAGTCATCAATGAAAGATATAAAATACTTACTACCTTCGTTGGAAGGTTCTTCAACATAACACAAATCCGAATGAATCAGCTGCAGTGGTGTACTTGCTCTCCATGCCTTATTCTTTGGAAACGGATCTCTGTGATGTTTCCCCAAAGTACATGACTCACAAACTTTATGAGGAAAGTCAATATCTGGCAATCCCAATACTGACTTATTCCTGGCAAGAAACTTTAAACTTCCAAAGTTCAAATGTCCAAATCTTAGATGCTATAACCATGTATCATCAAAACTCACAGAACTAAAACAAGGTAAACTCCCACAATTAATTTTCAGCGGAAACAAACGGTTATTACTCATGTTTACCTTTGCAAGGAGTCCTTTCTTTGGATCACTTACTGTGCAGGTTCCTTGATTGAAGACTATGCTATATCCTTTCTGTGACAACTGTCCAATGCTCAACAAATTATAACGTAAACTAGGCACATAGAATACATCAGAAATAGCATAAGAAGAACCATCTTTTAAAGTGTAAGCGATTCTCCCTTTTCCAAAAACTGGTACCTCGGCATTAACTCCAAATTTAACAGTTGACTGTATAGAAGTATCCAACTCAGAGAACAATTCTTTGTTCCCACACATGTGATTATTACAACCTGAATCCAGAATCCAATCATTTTTCTGGTTCTCATTAGTTTCAAATTTTGCCAATAATGAAGATTCCAAAACATTATCATTATTTTCTACAACCTTAGCATGATTTTCTTGATTATTTTTGTAACGACAATGATTTTGATAATGCCCATATTTCTTGCAATTATAACATTGATTTTTTGATTTGTCTTTTTTCGAAAAATCATTACTTTGTTCATTATGACCTGAATCATTATTATTTCTCTAGTAATTAAAATTACCTCTGCCTCGGCCTCATCCTCGACCACGGCCTCTACCATGAAAATTTTGACCACATTGACTGAATTCAACATGATTCGATGATCCTGCCTTTCGATTTGACACATTTAGTTGTGCCTGCAAAGCTTCCTCAACAATAGCAATAGATTGTTGATCAAGAGAAATTTCATAGGATAATAACTCACCTTCCAATTGATCTAAAGTCATTTCATCAAGATTTCTGGTCGCTTCAATGACCGTTTTCTTCGTATGAAATTTTTGCGTTAATGATCTGAGGATTTTCTGCACTACCTGTGCCTCCGTCAGACTCTCGCCATTCGCGCCCATTTTGCTGGCGATATCTCGTACCTTTGCAATAAAATCACCAACTGACTCAGTTGTTCTCATCTGAGCCAACTCGAATTGCCTCCGCAATTCCTGTAACCGAACCTTTTTAACTTCAACATTACCTCGGTTCGCGTTTACGAGGATCCCCCATGTCTCTTTTGCTGACTTGGCGTTCATGAATTTATTATAAACGCTCAACTCAACCGCATTATTGAGATAATGCCGAGCCAAACGATCATTCCTTCGATTCTTCTCCAGCGCTTTTATCTGTGTGTTAGAATAATTGTAAATAAATAGATTATATTTATTGTAGATTATTTCTGTAATTATTATTTCCTGATTTACATAGTTGTTAGAATATACAGTAGTTAAGATTTCCCTGATTTTAGGAAATCAGTTACAATGTATTCAGTATATATCATTCCTTCTTGAAAGGAAATAATCAAGGAAAATAGTTCTAAACTCTTTCATGGTATCAGAGCGGTACGAATCCTAACTGCTTTCTTCC
Source organism: Gentiana straminea (assembly GCA_036785695.1). NCBI lineage: Eukaryota > Viridiplantae > Streptophyta > Magnoliopsida > Gentianales > Gentianaceae > Gentiana > Gentiana straminea. The sequence goes on along the minus strand of JAVUPR010000462.1, from coordinate 2,043,344 downwards.
GCTTCTCTGCTTCCTCCCTCCTCCCTTATTTTCCGATCTCCTTCTCCAGCCATGGGGGATTCCAAAGCAAATTCCACCCTGCACTCTCAATTTCCAATGTCAAGTCTTTATTTCCAATCACTTTGGATTTAAATTCCAGTGAATATCATTCCTGGTCAGCCTTATTCAAGGTCCAGGCCCGGGTTCATGATGTCTTGGATCATATCATCCCGCCTACTGATGATGCTGAGAAGGCCGCTTCTGAAAAAGCCAAGTCGGAAAATCCAACACTGTGGAAGCGGCTGGATGCCGTTGTTTTACAATGGATTTATTCCACAGTTTCAACTAATGTCCTCACTTCTATATTGATTGAGGATGACACTGCTGCGAATGCTTGGACCCGAGTTGCAGAGCTTTTTCATGATAACAAAAATTCACGTGCTATGTATTTGCACAAAGAATTCACGAACACCATGCTATCGGAATTCTCTTCCACCAACGCCTACTGCAACAGGCTTAAGAGTCTGTCTGATCAACTACACAACGTTGGGGCTACGGTCACTGATCACGCACTGGTATTGAGAATGCTTCAGGGACTGACGGATCAATACTCAAAATTTGTAACGGTAATGCAAAATAAGAAAACTTTACCGTCATTTACTGCAGCTCGGTCCAAATTGGCTCTGGAGGAGAACGGTCCAAGACTGACTCGCCGCCGGTGGCTCTTGCAGCGTCCGATGAGGGGTCGTCAATGGCAGGCTCTTCCTCGTCAAACCGCAGTCAGAACCGGAGCAACAATAACAAGAGCAACCGCAACAGCCGTCATAAGACTTCAGGTGGCGGCGGAAATCAGCGTGGAAATCAACAGCAGGCTGGTGGTGGTCACCAGCAGGGCTCTAGCCGCGGCAATCAGCGTGGGGGTGGTGGAGGTAATCAACAGGTTGGCACTCGTCCTTTCTCCGGCCAGCCGCCGCCGTGGTGGTTCTCCTTCTAGCAGATGGGGTGGACGCCTCCACCTTGCCCTTACCCGACGATGGGGTCTGTCAATTGGGGAAGACAGCCACTGGACTGCAGCAGGGTGTATTAGGCTCATCTCCATATGGGCCGACTGGGGGTATGCCAAATGGGCCTCAACAGCAACGGATGTCTGGGCCACAACAGCAGGCTTTTCAGGCTCAACAGTGGGCCCCCACGGATATAGAGGCTGCGATGCACACGATGTCTCTTTCTCCTCCGGATCAAAATTGGTATATGGACACAGGGGCCACGTCTCACATGACGGCAGCACAAGGTAATCTTTCGTCCTATTTTAATACGAGTATTAATAATGGTATTCTTGTTGGTAGCGGTCAATGTATTCCGATTCGTGGTTATGGCGATGTTGTATTACCCCATCCCAACCCCCTATTGGTATTAAACAAAGTCCTCCATGCCCCAAATATTGTTAAAAACCTCGTATTCGTTCGCAAGTTTACCAAAGATAACCGTGTCACTATGATGTTTGACCCGTTTGGTTTTTCTGTCTTTGATATACAGACGGGGAACTGCCTCATGAGGAGTGAGAGTACTGGTGACTTGTACCCTATCATTTCCGTTCGGTCCAATAATTGTGGTCCTCCTATGGCTATGCTCGCGTCATCCCTATGGTATGATCGTCTCGGACACCCGGGTCCTTATGTTTTAAATACCCTTAGGAAAAATAACATGATCGATTGCACTCTTGTCCCTCGTTCACCTGTTTTGTGTCATTCTTGTGTTCTTGGAAAACAGATTAAATTACCATTTGTCGCGTCTGATTCAGTAACTCTATTTCCTTTTGATATTATCCATAGTGATTTATGGACATCGCCTATTTTAAGTTCGACAGGCCATCGATATTATGTTTTTATTTTGGATGATTATTCGAATTATCTCTGGACGTTTCCTATTACACACAAATCCCAAGTTTTTAGAATTTTCACTATTTTCGATTATCATGTCCGTACTCAATTCGAACGACAAATAAAATGTGTTCAATGTGACAATGGACGCGAATTCGATAATAAACCTTTTTGGGAATTGTGTCAGTCTCGTGGCAGTTCTTTTCGATTTTCGTGTCCTCATACATCATCCCAAAATGGAAAGGCCGAACGAAAAATACGCTCTATTAATAATATCATGCGGACACTTTTGTTACATGCCTCCTTACCTCCCTTTTTTTGGCCTCACGCCCTACAAATGGCTACCTATCTGTTAAATATTTCTCCAAGTCCATTGTTGACCAACGAAACCCCTTTGAAACGCTTATACCACAAAGACCCCTCCTATTCACACCTACGTGTCTTTGGTTGCTTGTGTTATCCTCTCTTCCCGTCTACCTCGATAAATAAGCTCCAAGCTCGCTCTACTCCGTGTGTGTTCCTTGGTTTTCCCTCTAATCATCATGAATATAAGTGTTACGATTTATCGAGTCATAAAATCATTACGTGTCGTCATGTTCGACTCGATGAGTCCCGATTCCCGTTTTCGGAATTAATCAAGTGCCCCCCCAGAGACTTATGATTTTTTCGGCCCAACGTTTGATCCCATTGCCCTGCAATACCATCAAGCCCAATCGGACCGGGCCCAAAATCCTACGGCCCAAACTCCGGCCCCCTCTCTTCCGTCCTCCCCATCCCGCAACACTCCTACCCATCAGCCGGCCCATGCATCTCAGGCCCAACAGCCGACGGCCCAACATCCCATTATCCCACCAATTCCCAATTTACGTCAGCCACCCCCCCACCTTTGCCATCTCGGCCCACGACTCGCAGCCAAACGGGTGTCTTCCGGCCCAACCCAAAGTATTTTTCGGACCAGGCCCTTCTCCACACACTTACAAAATCTCACTACCCCTACCCCTGTCGCCGCTCTTCGTGACCCGAATTGGAAGTTGGCTATGACTGACGAATATAATGCTCTTATTAAAAATAAGACGTGGGATTTGGTGCCCCGTCCTCCGGATGTTAATGTTATACGCTCTATGTGGATTTTTACCCATAAAGAAAAATCTAACGGTCCTTTTGAGCGGCATAAAGCCCGTCTTGTAGGTGATGGGAAGACGCAACAAGTTGGGATCGATTGTGGTGACACTTTCAGTCCGGTGGTCAAACCGGCGACGATACGTACCGTCCTTAGCCTATCGTTGTCAAAACAGTGGCCGATCCACCAATTAGACGTGAAGAATGCTTTTCTGCATGGTGAGCTGAAGGAGACGGTTTATATGTATCAGCCTCTTGGTTTTCGGGACTCGGCTCATCCAGATCATGTTTGTTTACTCCGTAAGTCACTATATGGTCTCAAGCAAGCCCCTCGCGCATGGTACAAGCGGTTTGTTGATTTTGTTACCTCTATTGGTTTCACCAACAGTAAGTCTGACACATCTCTGTTATTTATCGACATGGCACTGATATGGCATACTTGTTATTATATGTCAACGATATTATTCTCACGGCATCCTCCGACACACTCCGTTCGTCCATTATGACTAGCCTTGCTTCTGAGTTTGCTATGAAGGATCTCGGCCCACTTAATTATTTTTTGGGGATTCGCGTCACTCGCCATAAGGGTGGCATGTTCTTGTCCCAGGCTAAATATGCGGCTGAGATCATTGAACGGGCCGGGATGTCTGCCTGTAAGCCATCCCTTACACTTGTGGATACGAAAGGGAAAACGAGTGCTTCGGGTGGTGCTCCTTATGATGATCCTACTTTATATCGCAGTTTGGCTGGCGCGCTTCAATACCTTACTTTTACGCGCCCCGATTTTTCATATGCTGTGCAAAAGGTGTGTCTTCACATGCATGATCCCCGTGTTGACCATTTGCATGCTCTTAAGCGCATTCTACGATATGTACGGGGCACCCTTCACCTCGGGCTGCATTTATACTCTTTATCGATCTCTGATCTGGTCACTTATATAGATGCGGATTGGGGTTGTTGTCCGGATACTAGACGATCTACTTCGGGATATTGTGTATTTTTAGGCGACAATCTATTATCATGGTCCTCGAAACGCCAGCCTACTTTGTCACGTTCTAGTGCCGAGGCCGAATACCGTGGGGTTGCGAATGTTGTCTCGGAGTCATGTTGGCTTCGGAATTTACTTTTAGAGCTTCATTGTCCGCTTCGCAAAGCCACGATTGTTTATTGCGATAATGTCAGCGCTGTCTATCTTTCGGGGAATCATGTTCAACACCAACGGACCAAACATATTGAGATGGATATTCATTTTGTCCGTGAGAAGGTCTCTCGTGGGGAAGTTCGAGTGTTACACGTACCTTCTCGTATCAGATTGCCGATATTTTTACCAAAGGGTTACCACTAGTTTTGTTTGAAGATTTTCGGACCAATCTCAGCGTCCGCGAGCCTCCCGTTTCGACTGCGGGGGTGTGTTAGAATAATTGTAAATAAATAGATTATATTTATTGTAGATTATTTCTGTAATTATTATTTCCTGATTTACATAGTTGTTAGAATATACAGTAGTTAAGATTTCCCTGATTTTAGGAAATGAGTTACAATGTATTCAGTATATATCATTCCTTCTTGAAAGGAAATAATCAAGGAAAATATTTCTAAACTCTTTCACCGTGTCTCATTTGAATTTGCACTGACATCGGGAATGTCAAAACCGTTTTCAACGACATCCCAAATACCGATAACCTCGAAAAAATCTCTCATTTTTCTACTCCATTGATCAAAATTATTTTTACCGTCAAAAGTAAAAACAGGGCAAGATTGTATGATTCTTTCTCCCACCATAAAAAAAAAAATATTTGTTTACGAAAAGAGTGCCAAATAATTAATCGCATAAGGGTTTCTCTAATGGAAGCTTTATCTTTTTTTTATAAAGCTTTACGAAAAGCTTCCAATCATTGGAGATGTGCTGATTATGCAAAGGTTTTTTTTCTACCACTCTATCTGCACAAACCGGTTGATACAAGTCCAGCTGGAATTTTTTTTTCCCAACCACTCGCTGCAGCTTCTCATCTTTTGTTTATTTTGTTTGTTATTATTTTTTTTGTTCCCTTTCATGTACATGTACGATAGTCTTTAGTCTATCTATTTTTTTAATTATTTTTTATGTGTAATAATGTTATGTATCCCTTCTATATTAATAAGAAGAGGTTTTTGGTATATTGGTGATACTTGTCATTTTTCCATGGTTTTTTTTTTTTTTTTCACTGTTTATGGCCCAGCCCAAAATATATATATTTTTATTTTATTTTTACTGTTCATGGCCCAGCCCAGAATAAAATTTTTTTTTTTTTTGTCGAGAATAAGAGTTTGAGTTAAATTGTTTCATTTTGGATGACTCGATTGTATCACCTTTTAATGTGCGAATGTATGTAGCAAAGGTATGACTATTTTCAAAATATAAGGCCACGATTTGTTGCCGACACGATCTTTGTATCATACTAAAAAAACTGCGTTGACGTTTACATGAAATCTTATAAATTTCTTAAAATAAATTCATTTCATAAAAAAACATATCGTTTGTACACGGCGATATGACTTATTTCAAGATATAAGGCGCGACGTACGCGCCTACACGATCTTTATATTATGCGCTAAAAATAGTTGGTTTGACGATTACGTGAAATATTAAAATTTTGAAATGAAATTTTTTTCGTAAAAAAACATATCGTTTATATAAAATATTAAATATCCTGAAAAAAAATTATTTCGGCCACAAATATTGTTAAACTAGCTATAGTGTATTGTTGATTTAATTTCTATGGAAATTCGAATTGTGTAGTTACCATGACCGTTAAAATTAGCCTAGATCTGAGAATACAAAAAAAAGGGTTCGGTAGTGTCGAAAGGTGTCGATTTTGTGTCGTGGAGTGTTGACAGTGTGTTAGGTTTTAATTAAAATTTTAATTAATATTCATTTCATCAACCGACACCTGTTGGATATGGCTCGGGGTGTATCGAAGCGTGTCGTGTCGTGTTTTTGCAAATAATGTCGAAGATAGCTTCATTTTTTCGGTTAGAATTGATTTAAGTATTAATTGAAAAAAAAATTGTTCAGTAGTGTCGAAAAGTATCCATACGATGTCGGGAGTGTCGAAGATGTGTCGGATATTCATTTCATCAACCGACTCGTGCCGGACATGCCATCATAATGTATCAGAGTTAATTAAATACAAACTGGGACAACACTCGTGCGGAGCACGATTGTTTATCTTCCTAGTAATTTTAAGGAAAAAATTAAATTTATTTTATGAAATAATAAAATATTTAGACAATGGGTCCATTATAGAGTTATAAAGCTTTGACTGTTTGTAGATGTGTTTGTAAAGTTGTATAAGGTTTATGTAAAGATTTATAACATGATGATGTGACACTATAATAAATTTTATGACTGGGAATAAAATGTTATATATAAAAGGTTTATAAGTGGTATGACGTGACGCAGCTTTATGAGTGGAGATACTCTAAGGCTGCAACACCAAACGATTGGAGCAGGTGCCAAAAAATTCTTCCTCCTCCTCAACTTGGTGCCGTTCTCGTAGGGGACTCCTAATAGGGAAGCTACGATACGTGGCGGGATCGGGCACACGAGCGCTTCGAGGTGGAATACACATGCGATCTTGCGTGTGTGGAAATTGTGTGTTCCAGATACTGCCACGTAGACAGTTCCTAGTAGGGAATCCCTAGGATAGAATTTTCCCCTCAACTTGCTTTTGCCCAAACTTTTCATCAATGATTTTCGACTGCAAAGGTTCGAGCAGTCTACTCTTTCAAACAAGAGCTTCTTTTTTGTTCGGCAACTTCAACTCTTTTTTAGAGAACCAAACAGCTGGGCAATTGCTTTTAAAACAAAGCAAATGATTGGAACAAAATGAAGCTAGCACAGCTCAGATTCAAATGAATCAAAGGAGACGATTTCGAATATTCGTACAGGAAAGAAAAGAAGGAGAAAAAACGAAGCTTGAATACAAGCTACGTGTTTCTGGTTGCAATTTTTTTTTTCGTTATGGTTCCCGACACCCGCCGGTGGACCCATTGAAACCCTAGTATCGGTTTTCGCGCTTTTTTTTAGTGTCCACACTCTTTACTCCAGGTCTGTAATTTAAAGAAATCAGTGTGTTTGATGATTACAATTTCAGTGATTTTATATGGTTCTTGCTGATTTATTTGTTGTTTGTTTTTGAAATTGTTTAATTGGGTTTTTTTTTGTGGTGATTTTGTATGGATCTGTTTGGGGGAATAGATTAAAGAAGCGGTTTTTGAGGAATTGAATATATGTCGAGCAACCAATCAAGGCTTGGCAGGACCGAGTCTCAGCAGTACAGAAATTCCGGTCGATCTAATCGTAATTACACAGGAGGCGGAGGAAGTAAAGCTAGCGGTACCGGCAGTGGGGTTGGCGCCACTGCCGCTGATCCATCTTCCGTTAATAGTAACAGCAGCAGTACTAAAGCAGATGTTATTATGGAATCTACGGTTCCCGATAAGGAGGTTGGTCTTGCTTCTAGTCAAACTCCTCCAATAGAAAATTTGAAAGGTGAAGATGAAACTGTTCATCATAATGGTGCTGGTGTTGCAACTTCTTTGTCCGCCGACGTTAAAGAGAAGTCCTCCCAAGAATCACATGTGGTTAAGAGCCCTGTACCTGAAAAAAAGGGGAAGAAAAAAAGGAAGGAATTGTTGAAGAAAATTGATAATAATGCACCAACTTCTGATTTATATCTTGCGTATAAGGGCCCGGTTCAGTTTGGTGGTCCCAATCCGCAAATTCAGGCTCAGGCCATGTCTTCATCTTTGCCAATGTCGATGCAAGTACCGTTACAAAATCATGCTTTACCACATCAGATGTTTGTTCCTGGTTTACAACCGCATCCAATGCAGTCCCAAGGCTTGCTGCACCAGGGACAGAATCTGTCTTTTACATCTCATTTGGGTCCTCAGCTCCCTCCTCAATTGGGTAATGTTGGAATGAATATGCCACCAGAATTTCCTCAGCAACAGCCTGCCAAGTATGTACCTACTCGCAAAGCTATGAAGATTACGCATCCTGATACTCATGAGGAGTTGAGGCTTGATGGGTCTCCTGGCCCAAGATCTCATTCAAACGTTTCTCAATCACATCCCATTTCGTCATTCTCACCTGCCCATACAATGAATTACTATCCCACCCCTGGTAATTACAATGCCGGTCCCATTTTTTTCCCACCTACAACTCCCCTCCCGCTCAACAACTCTCAACCTCCTACCTCGCAACCTCCAAGACATTATAGTCAGGTTCTTATTTCACTCATATTCTTGTTTGTCGACAGATTTGTGCATCGTTGTCATGGCATGGACCTTAAATTTGGTAAATCTGCTTTGCATTTTTTTTTGTTTTGACTGAGCTTGATGTTCTTTTTTGTAGGTGACGGTGAAGCCTGCTACTGGCTCTAATGTCGAAAAAGATCTGGCTTCTTCATTAAGTTCCCCTCGTGCTGATAAAGTTGAATCTGTGAAAGTCTCAAGACCATCTCAGAAGGATTCCCATACTCCAACCCATTCTATACAGCAGCAACTGAAACCTGATCTTGGACATGCATCTTCATCACATGTGGTTAAGAGCCCTGCAGCTTCTAAGTTGGGGAAGAAAAAAAGAAAGGAACTGTTGAAGAAAGTTCAAAATGTTACCGAGGTTTCCGAGAAGGACCTCCATGATGTCGTAAAACTTTCTGAACCCAGCCCAACAGATTCTTCGAAAATTACTAGCGTCGCTGAAGAGGGATCATTATTGAAGGGAACGTCCATCGGTAAGGAGTCTGATGCACAAGATTCTAAGTTGCCCCTGCCGGGAAAGCTGGAAATTAGTGAGAAGTTACATGATGGAAATGGTGAAATTGCCTTGTCAGCTCTTAGCGTAACTGGTGGGGTTGATACAGGTTTGAGTCTGGAATCTGAAAGTAATTCGTTAAATACAGATACTAAAGCAGATGTTACTGTGGAATCTACGGTTCCGGATAAGGAGGCTGTTCTAGCTTCTAGTCAAACTCCTCCAATAGAAAATTTGAAAGGCGATGATGAATCTGTTCATCATAATGGTGCTGGTGTTGCAACTTCTTTGTCCGCCGACGTTAAAGAGAAGTCCTCCCAAGAATCACATGTAGTTAAGAGCCCTGCACCTTCTAAGTTTGGGAAGAAAAGAAGAAAGGAATTGTTCAAGAAAAAGAAAGAGGTAGCTACTCCTGCAGAAGTATCTGATTCAATCTCCTGCAGTGTGGATCAAGTTCCTTCACATGCACTGTCTCACTCCGAAGCATCAAACGAGAATGCTGCTCAGAGCAAGGTGGAGCCTGAAGACTGGGAAGATGCTGCTGAAATTCCTACTCCAAAACTGGAAGCTTCTCAAAGTGGGAACCAGCTTCTTGGAAGCGGTGAAGATGCAATCGGAGTAACAAAGAAATATTCGAGAGATTTCCTACTTATATTTGCTGAACAGTGCACTGCCCTTCCTGAGGGCTTTGAGTTTGCGCCTAATATAGCAGAGGCCTTAATGGCTTCTAATGTTAATTTTTCACACGAGCCATACTCTAATACCGGTAGAAACATTGATAGACCCAACGCAGCATCCAGACTTGACCGTCGTGGAAGTGGAATAGGAGATGATGTCAAATGGAATAAATTCCCTGGCCAGCTTATGTCTGGATGGGATATGCGGGTAGATAATACCCATGGGCCTAATGTGGTAGGTTTTCGGCCTAATCAATCCGGTAACTATGTGTTTGTTTGTGTCGGTATATACATGTATACTGGCACAAACGGATATCATAAGAGTTCGGGTTTTGTGTGTGTTTGTTTGTGTCATGTATATATATATATATATATATATATATATATATATATATATATATATATATATATATACACACACACATATAATTTTTTTTAATATGATGAAATATTTATGCATGCTCGTTATATTGTCAATTGCAGCTTGTAGGCCCACACGGAGAGAATATAATCGATCCTGTGCGTCATTTCAAGGGACAATGGAATTATAAAGGGGAGAGCGCTAAGATCACAGCTTTTTTAAAACATTTAAGTGCGGTTTCGGTTCCGGGTGGTGTAGATTTTCAAGACAGATTTAAGAAGTCCATATTTAAGGATTTTGTAACGGCGCATAAAGATCGGAAGTTCTCAGGAGTGCTTATGCGATATCTTGGATTCAACATGATATTACCCGACAGGCCCGATGAACTACATTTTAGGTTTGAAAACCCGGGAGAGACATTCGTGTTTGGCAGGAGAGAATTCGCAATGATTTCCGGCTTAAAGTTTGGTGTTATTGATGAGGATGTTGGTAGCACTTCTATGTGCTTTGGAACGGGATGTTATTTGGAAAAATATCAAAATGGAGCAATTACCATAAAACACTTGGAGCGTGCACTTGGTCATCCTGTTGGAGACGGTCATCATAATGGTGAGGTTGTATACCGGTTAGGTCTAGTGTATTTCATTTATGGATATCTTTTAGGTTGGAATGACAATCTTGGAATCCCGAAACATATATTCTACCTCGTTGAAGATTTGGAACGTGTAGAAGATTTTGCATGGGGGGAGTACTTGTGGCTAATTACTTATGAGAAGATAGCACGTCTCATGTTGATTGTTAAACGCTTTAGTCAACAACCGGAGGATAGAAACAATCACACGCTTGCGGTTGAGGGGTGGGCACCTGGGTTTTTATACTGGGCTTATGAACTTTTCCCACGTTTGCAACAATCCAATCCTCCGTTTTGTAATCGTATAAGCCACGATGCCATTCCTCGGATGTTGAGATGGGACCCCGCAAATAGTACACCGTGTGGACCCATGATGGGAAATAAAGTTATGCCTGAGGTGATATTCATGTATTCCATTTAATAACATGCATTTAAGATTATGTCAATAGCATGATTAACGATTCTTTTAAATGTGTTGGTTATTTTTTTTTTCTTTTTCTACAGGTCGAAATGAATAAGGGTATGATGGCCGAGAACGGAGAAGTTGTATTACTACGTCGGCTCGGGCTATCTGAAGAGCAAATTTCACCTCCCCCACGTGTATTTCCAAAACCTCCCCAAAAGCCGCCCAAAGAACTCCCCCCACGGACCGAGGCCCCGGCCGCTCGTGGGAAGCATAAAGCAGATAATTCTTCTCAGATTGCCACGACTGCAGGTACTAGTCGATCCAATGTTCATCGTGTTGACCATAATGATACGCCTTCCACTCATAGGCATGGATCGACATCCGGGAGAAATGTTTTACGAGATGAGGGTTTGGATATTGACGGTGATGAAGAAGATCGTGACGTTTTACGGGATGAGGGTTTCAATATTGACAGTGAGGAACAAGATCATCATGACCCCGTGCATGCGCCTATGCAGCATCGTACCTCTGTTGTTGATGAAGGAAACGTTGTGCGAGGAGACCCGGTAATTGATGCGGTTGCTAAGATGATCGATGCGGCAACGAAGAAAATCCAAGAGGGAATCGATGCGACAAAGAAGAAAATCGAAGAGGAATTCGCTACCATTCGATCAAGGCTCGACGCGCATGACTTCTTGTTAAAAAATCAAACAGCTATTCTGAATCATTTCTATATCCAAGAGAGGAATAAACATGTATGATTTATTGGGTATCTTATTTACAAGTAGAATATTTGTTTATAACGAAATACTTATACAGTCGTTTGAATTATAGGGTCCAAGCGGAGATGGGTCGGGGCCTTCCGGTGGCGGCGGAAATAATACGGGAACCGGGGCCCACCAAGGGAGCACTCAACATGGAGCGAGAAACTTCACACAATCTACTTCAACACCTGCTCCCAAATCAAGTCAACCTCATGCGCCTCACCCCTCATACACAACACATACGACTAGTTGTCATTCAGTTCCTCATACTACCGAGTCTGTTGGATTAACCACACCCGTGCCCATTTGTTCGGCTGGAGAAGTTGCCTCTGAGGGTAGTTCATATCTGAGTCTAAGTCCCAGCGATTTTCCAGTCACAGAATCTGAAGCCGAACTTCAAGCGATGGGTGTTGTCCTTCCTGAAGGCCCATCAAATATTCCATCTAGCAGCACTCGGGTATCCAATGTCATTGGACGGAAGACTAACTCTAAAGTGAATAAACATAAGCAAGTTGTTGAAAGAAAATGGGCCCTCGTGCGACTACGAAGGCACCTGCAATCTTAAAAAAGCATAATAGCGAATGGGTTACGGCCAAAGCTCCGTTAGATAGATACACACCCGCCCGGAGAGTTGACGATGAGGACTTAAAACAACTGAAATTGTGGATGGCAGCAAAGACAGGCGATACCAGGAATTTAATAGGGGGGTTGCAAGGTGAAGCAGTTATTTTCGATTATCCCTGCGGAACGAGCCTTCTTTAGCAAGTTGTGGGGTGATGAAACACTTTTTAGGGAGGTAAACTCATTTATTTTGACTCATTACTCTAACATGTATTGCGATATTACAATAGCAGTAAACATGATATATTTTGACTGAGTAATAAAGATTTCACGTGCAGCACATTGATGCATATGTTGGACAATTATCTGCTCGTATGGCTGCTGTCCCGGGTTGCTATAAGTGTCACGCGTATGCACAATTCATCTTTCGCAATTACTCTAGTGCCTAAATTAGAAAAATGGGATGGTAACATGGATTGTGTGACTCCGGCAAATTTGGAATTAGAAGTCGGTGCATGGACCTCGAAAACAACTGCTTATGCTGTCTGGATGATTAACGAGCATCATTGGGAGCTTGTGGTCATGTCGATGCCGGAATGCTAACGGTATACGACAGCCGTTACGGATACGGTGACTTGGATCGCATAAATTCCATCATAGATAAGTGGTCTCGATACATGAGGGTCCTTTTATCGAAATCACCTGAATGCAGAAAGTCACAATGGATGCTCGATCCAGACCAACGCCCATTAAGGATAAATGGCTCAACGAGAAGGAGTGTCCACAGTCGAAGACATGGTACGTATAAAACCTTATTCACACTTGTTCATTTCACTCGATCAAATTTTAAAATTTATGTCTTTAATATGTAGGAACAACGGTAGGGTTTTCACGCTCAAGATTATGGAGCTGTTAATCATCAAAGGAGCATCGGTAGATGATATGCTTGAGGACACTGTATGGCGGTGCTGGCAACGAATGGCCGTAGATCTATTTCTTCCAAGGACAAGGGTTTAATATGTATCTTGGAAATTCTAAAATCGTTTAGGTTCAACTTTTATGAATGTTTTTTTAGTATTATCTCAACTTATGACGGTGTAATATTCATATTATGTTTTTTTAGTATGCTTTTCAAATCGATGCGGTTTTTTCTTATTATTTCGATTATTTTGAATATAGTTAAAAACAAACAATTATCGTGTAATTTTGGAAGCAAACGTAGTAGATAGGAAATGTTGAGTAAAAGCAAACCTATTTTAGAACATAAAAGAAAGAGCAATTATACATTGGCTTACATACGTGGCTTACAAACATAAAAAGAAAGAGTAATGATACATTGAGATAACAATTAGATGACGCTTAAATAAATCAAGGGTGATCATTAAATACGATAGGTGAGGTTTGCCAAACAATGTCATCTATTTTTTCTCGTTTTGCGTGTTTTATAGGATGTACCGAATCTGGAGCATTGGAGAATGGATCTGGATCGAAAGAAGTATATTAGGCCAAGTGATTGAAGTCCAAGAAGAAGCCTGCTGAAGAAAAATGAGTAATGTCGGCCCGGTTTACCGAGGGCTAGGGCCGGTAAACCGAGGTCGGACACGAAATTGATTCTACCGCATTATCTAGGGCGGTTAGGATTTTAGAGTGTCTTAAGTCGATCATTGTATCTATATAAGGCCGCATTAACAGAAGTTTTCATAAGTTCTGCATATTACATTAAATACATTATACAATTTTGATGAAATAAAGTTTCTCCTAGCTTTTAAGGAGTTATTTCTGGTTTCCTCCCTTTCTCCATCATCTCTAGCTTGAGTAGATCGAGCTAGATCTCCATTGTTGAAGGTATGAAGCTTTGAACGTTCCTTTTTGCCTTCAATATGATGTCTGTTCGTATTTATGTGTTTTAGTTAATCTGCATGTTTAAAGACCTTATGATTTACTTTTTTTAATCGTATGTGAGCAATGTAGATCCAGGAATAGGAAAATCTGACCCCGGTAACCCGGCGGTCTATACCGGTTTACCGAGACATTATTTTGAAAACCTAAAACTGGGATTCACTACAGCTACGTTGATCGACAAGTTTAATTACCAGTAGGTTAGATCTGGTCAATCTGCTTATTGTAATCGTAAACTGGCATGAAATACGAATAGTGAAGGGCTAAGTTTGGACATAGTCTTGAATGGACCCTAGGAACGTGCCGATCAATGTCGACAGCTGTCTAGGCGGGTTAGCGGTATGAGTTAGCGCTCGATATCGGCAATTCTAGTTCTATATGCATATGGGTTATTACGGACCAATTAAGGAGGGTAGCTTGCGTATAAATTGTCTACTACCATTGTCGGATTAGATAGGATTAAGAGTTGCACCCGTAGTTGATAATGATAATTAAAACGAAAGCTCATTATTAATTTAAGGAAATTATGTGGGGAATTAAACGTAACGATTAACTAATCCAAGTTAGTAGATCGGTGAGAAGAAGGGGAGAAATACCAAGTTTGTTTTATGTTATTGTTGGTCCATGACCGCCTCTATGTTGCTTCTTAATTAGATAGAATCGTTTATACTTATAGTTGCAGTGTCTCTGTGGGATCGACCTTGACTTGCATTTACTATACTACGATGTACCTAGTATTCTTGCTAGTAATATCGACGTTAGTGACTTACACGCGATCAACTGCGTATGCAAGGATGTACATATCCAAGTTTGGTTGAACGTGATGTATGGTACCGTGGACGCGATTTGTAAGAAACATAAGCATGACACGTACCCACTTGACATTTAATCTAGCAGGAATATATTCAACCAAACCATCATTTGTCCTTTCGTTAGGACCCCAAAGGCGAGTCCCACCAAATGCGTTAGCCAGTTCAAACATCAAATCCATCCCATTGTCCAGCACAATCCTAGGATGATGCCTGAAAAATTCTTGACCGTCTAGGACTTCTAGAAGGCCATAGTAGCGGATGATCCACCCCGCATCCAAACTGACGGAAACGTCTCGCAGTGTGCTTGCAGTCCTACCCTAAATTCTCCCACTCTCAAGAATTGCATAGTACTCACGAACGATAAACCGATTCATACTCACTGTTCCATAGGGGGTGTTTGCGAAACCACACCACCCAATTCTGGGTAATCTGTCTCTCAAACGTGTAGGAAGACTATCCCACAATAACCTCCTCTCTGCAACTACGGCTCTAGCAATCCAGTTTGTCTCAAAATAATATCTATCCCTTTCTTCAGTGAACCTACTTAAGAGTGTCTGCTCGTCATAGGACGCATCTTCCCTACCCTCGTTATCAAACACGGGGCATGCGGGTTCATGTAAAGAGGGAATAAATAATCCGAGTTAGACATTTCTATGGAAGCAAATAAACAAATGTATTTGTAAGGAGATTTTGAGTGAACAATTTGTTCGTTCTTGCATGAATATAGGGGATGTCTCATAGTATATATAGGGAGAATAGGGCGGGACTGAATATGTACAGTGTGAGGTCTATTCACCAGTCAAGTCATGCATGGGGTTTAGGGCTTTTACGTCAATAGTATTCTCGTCAAATCACCTCTTACGTCGATAATATTGTCATCAAATTACCTCTTGCGACGATAATATTGTCGTGAAATGCGATTCCCTGCCTTGTGTGGTTGTTATTTTTAGGTCCCACACGTCAAGTGGTTGTGAGTTATGACCGTAGGCAAGACACGTGAGTACAGTGTCTAGTTTTGTCATCAGTCGTGCATGGGGTTTAGGGATTTTACGAAGATAATATTGTCGTCAAATGGCCTCTTACGACGATAATATTGTCGTGAAATGCGACCCCTGCCTTGTGTAGTCGCTATCGGCGGGTCCTACACGTCAAGTGGTGATGAGTTATGACCGTAGGCAGGACACATGGGTACAGTGTCAAGTCTTGTCATCAGTCGTGCATGGGGTTTAGGGATTTTACGACGATAATATTGTCGTCCAACGCAATTCCCTGCCTTGTGTGAAGCAAGCATAGATGAGTTAATTGATGATGGTGATAACATTACATCCGGTTTAAGGCTTATTTAAGTAACATTTTCGCCTTATTTGTAGTTGTCTTATTTCCTTTGATGTTTAGAACATAAAAAAACTTTATGTAAAAGGGTTGGGATACAAGTATGAGCTCAATATGACATTGCTTGGCAATCGGTCGATGTCATCTTCAATAATCCGGTTAAGGGTTTATTTAAGTATTATTGTCTACTAATTTGATGTTGTCTTATTTCCTTTGATGTTTAGAACTTTAAAAAACCAAGTTTGTCTTGTATTAATGCCTCTAAATTATTAAGTATTCCTACTCAAACGATTACACGTTCAATAGTGACGAATACGACATTATAAACACGAACATCAATTTAATTCAAGAGTCATCGATCCGCTGAAGAAATTTATAGACTTTGTTGAAGTTGCAGATTTTGGCTTATGATTTTAGTTTTACTCTCTTCTCATAATTAGTATAACCGATACGGCACATTAAAGATAACGGTAAATAACATGTGAAATGGTTGCAAGATTTCTAAATAGCCATGTATTTCACTAATTTAGAATAACGAGCCATTGTTGAGCAAAAATTCTAAATAACCATGCAAGCATTCCAATAGCCAAGTGAGAATTCTAAATAGCCATGCAAACATTCAAAAAGTTGAGCAAATCATAAACGATTACAGACCATTGTTCTCGAAATGACAAAGCAAAAGTCGTAAGTATTTTCACATTAAGTTAGCAATCTAAATTATATTATACATTGAGTGGGCCAGCCAAATGAAGTGGTGTACGACATTTGTCTTTTATGTGTCCAGTAAGACCGCAAGTTGAACATTTTTTGATACGCTGGCCTACCGAAACTATCCTCCTAATCCTGGCAGCTTTACGTTCTCCGTTTGAACGTATCTTCTTCGTTCTGCGTCGGTCTCATTTTTGTCCATGCCGTATCCGGTCTCCCGACACATTATCCCTCTTAATAGGTGGAAGAATACAGTCCGTTCGAACATTATATGGGAGTTTCCAATGTTCTTCATGTTGAAATAGTGTGATTTACCCAATCGGGTTGAACCGGATCCGACCGGGTCGGATCATTTCTACTATTTCTTTATGTTTATACATATATTAAATGGCTTTTATGTTGTCATATATATGTTCTTTCAAAGAACCAATTGTGAATTGTTATATGATAACGTCCTTAGTATTAAACTGTGATAGAGAAACCATGATAGGCGATTATGGTTAATGAGATATCTAATCACTTTAATATGTTTGATACTTGAATGTCTCTAGGCTGATGTACTATTAAACAGGGCGTTGATAGTATAAACAGGCTAGCACGTATTAGATGTCTTCTGTCTTTAAGGGCAGGGATAGATCTCGTCTATCAAAGTGTAGAGATACTTGGACTGCGTGGACGTGTATTAGAGAATGCGTACGTTAGACTGACCCACTTACACTGTTAAGTGTCACACTATGTGGCGGTTGTGTAATTATCCTTAGGACCGGAGTCTACATGGCATCACGGTGTGGATTGTCATGCTTTAACACTATTGAGGTTTCCCCAAGCCATGGGACGATCATGCGGTAGTGATTGGGTGTGATACTGAAGCATGCGGAGTATACATGTTTGGTCGACTAGAAATCGCGTACCCTATCAGTAGGGTGAATATCCGAAAGGGCCTTCTTATAAGGAATGTCTTACTCTCGTGAATCTTTACAAAATAGAAGTAAATGAGTTACTTCGAGAGAGCATGATATCTAGATTATAATATACAGTCGTTGATGTTTGACACTCGACAAACGACCAAATGGATATTGTTGCAGCGATATGGATTCTATTTACACGGTAACTGTTTCACATGAAAGGTAGTAGTCATTGCATTTGACTCTTCCGATGATTGTGGGTCACGGTGTGTTGCTAGACGATATCCCGTGATCGTTAGGTATGAAGGGCATTTTCGTAATATGCACTTTGTGCCTACGACCAACATATTCGAAAGCCTATCGGGTCACACATATATGAACATCGAATCGGATTAATAGTTGATCACCAAATAAGGAAGGAATTTATCTCACGACTATAAAGGTTATAGTAGTAAATTAATATGGTGGTATTTATTTATTATGAATTAATTAAATACAAGATATTAATTATGTAGATTAATTAAATATGTATATTGATACATAAATTTCAATATATATATATATATATATATATATATATATATATATATATATATATATATATATATATATATATGATATACATGTATTTTGTGAATTAATTAATCATAGTATTATACTAATTAAAGAATATTCCGGATGCCAAAAATATTGGCTAAAGGTGGCGCCAATTTCATATACATTTGAGTTGTGCAATTTAATTAATAAGATTACCATAATATTAATATTAGATATTAATTGATTTTGAAAAAATAGATTTATGGTAATAAGATAAATATATATTCAATATAAGATATTGTCAATATATATCTTGAAATATATTTTATAAGATATTGAATATTAAATGAGATAAATCAATCAAAGGGATTTTCCTTATTTTATTAGGAAAATGTTTTCTTTCCCCTCAATCTAATAAGAAGTTAATCCCAATCAGATTGGGAACAACAGGGGCGCAGGTCACCCTATTTAAGGGAGGCTTGGCTAGCTCTTTTGTACATCACAATTCCAAGAGCTAATAGTTCTTGTGAAAATAGAGAGTTTCCAAGAGAGAGATTTATGAGAGAGAAAAGTCGGTCTAGCAGCCGAGTTTTTCTGGTAGCAATCAATGATGGATTCCGGCGAGGTGTTCGTGTGGATCACCGGTAGAGGCCGAACGCTTGGGCGGTTTCGTGCAGAAACTACAACCGTAGACAAAGTGTCGATCCAATTGGATCAACCAAGGTACTCTTTTGTCTACTTCTTTTATGCTTGTTGCTTAAACGAAGTCGATCTTAGGTAAAAGGAAATAAATTTTTAATTCCGCTGTGTTCCCGCGTAGATTTCCTAACACTTTAACATGAACAGGAAACACACGGCCTTCATAAATACGTTTGAAGCACTCCGCCTTGAAATAAGGATGACAACCATCATAAATATTCAAACGACGTTTTGAGACTGCTGTAGCGGCATGTACACATGGTAGCTTATGTGCTTGCCACTCTCCACAATAGCACGTCTGCTCATAAAGATTAATCTGATGCTACTATCAAGGTTCGACACCTGAAACTGAACGGCGTCGATGGCATAGAGCTTGAAGTTTATTCTACGATGAACGGTATTCATCACATTCTTTTCAACTTCTGGTGCTAATACACTACGACAACCATATGCTAACTCTCTCCGCTCATGATACCAACGTTGTAATGTCTTCCTAATGAACTCGAACATATTCATTATATTCATGTTCCGTGCCTCGAGAAGTACATCATTGAAGCTCTCAGCATAGTTGCTTGTCATGATAGCGTATCGTGTTCCAGGAAAATGTGCTCGTGCCCAGTATTTCACTCCATCATTCACCAAATAAGTATAAACTTCCTCATCTTTTTGCTTAATCTCCTCAAACAATATTTCGAATTCCCGGTCTGAACAAGTGTAAGCTGCTTTCTTCAATGTCACCTAACAATATCTCTTCTTACCGAAAGTGTCATTGACGTTCATGTCAAGGTGGTGGTAGCAATATCCATGGTAAGCATCTGGAAACACTCTTTCAAGAGAAGACTTAATTGCCTGATTTCTATCGGAGACAAATGTCAAATCTCCAAGATCCTCAAGTTCTCCGATTGCCTTCTTCAAGTGGTTAAAGAAATACGTCCATGATTCATTGCTCTCACCGTCGGCTACGCCAACAGCCAATGGAAACAAGTGATCACCCGCATCTACTCCGACAACAACTAATAAAGTCCCCCCATACTTATTTTTCAAATGAGTACCATCTACGCATGGTATAGGACGACAAACTTTGAATCCAACAATACTAGGTCCCAACGACATAAAACAATACTTGAACCTACCCATGCTATCCTTAACTATGTCTGTCAATGTATCGGCATTTGCTTCTTTCACCATGTGAAAGTAGCCAGCCAACTTACTGTAAGACTATTCTGGAGTTCCACCAATCAGACGTAAAGCCTCTTGTATACATATATAAGCTTGGTCATAACTGAGGTATAAGCCGAATTCTTTATTCACCTCAACTTGGACATTATTTGCTTTAAATTTTCCCTTAAGTTCAATAATGTCGTTCCTTACCAAACGGCCTATAGAAGAAGGTTTGGCTTGATCATGCTGATTCGTTATGTTTTCCAGTCCACGTGTATGTTATGCCTGATGTGTCCCTACTGGGTGTTCAGTCTAACCGGCAGTGTACCGGGTCAACTGTAGCCTAGTTGGTGAGTCAAGGTCGTATCCCACAAGGAGTGTGTTGATTAACCACCTATTAGGGACAAATTTTCGATCCAAGTCGCAAATTTTGTAATAAGGTAAATGTATCTAAAAATCTACTACTCAAAGAGTGATAAAATGATGAAAAGCCTAGCCAAGACAATGCATCGATCAAGCAAACCTCTATCAGCATCATGGGAATGAACTACCTACCAACCTTCAATGGTGTTCAAGTGTGTGTTACCGGTACACTCCTTAGCTAACAATTTCCCCTCATACGAGTATATGAAATTGCTCTATGACTCCTCCTTGGTCTTGACGATACCGGGTTTCACTCCTCCACGTGTCGTCTATCGATTGGTCATAAAACAGTATTATGGATAAAACACCAAGGTATTCATGTCGATGCCCAGGCTCGAGGCTAAGGCCATCTAGTAGACGCCAGGCTACGACGATCGACTATCGAGCAGTGTGAGACGACAAGTCCATAAGGACAGAGTCCACACCAGCTAGCAGTGTAGGACAACGAGTCTAGAGTCGATCACCGCAGGTCGGAAGTATCGACTCGAGGACAGGGTCCACACCACCTGTCCAAGCCCATTAACAGCGATAGCTTGGGCAAGGGTTTAAGGCCCATTAAAGGGTAAAGATGACAATAACATAAGCCGACTTAACCTTAGGGTTTAGGCAAGTATTGTCATTATAAATACCCCAATCCAGGAACTACGTAAGGCTTGATTCCTGGAATATAACAGGATACGTAGGCAATCTAAGATACAGTCTTAGACTCAGCCGCAATACTAAAATCCACCGCCACGTTCTTTTGGGCATTAGGGTTCTTGAGTGTTCTGCATTAGATTCATATTGGGGCCCGGATTATTAAGGTGACATAATTTTTCATCGTCATTGACGCTAGAAGGAGGGCCTTATATTGATCGAATACGTAAGAACACGATGCCTCCCAGAAAAGCTGCATCAAAAGCTGCCGATCAAGGCTCCCGCATCAACGAGCCGTCCGATCCCGATACGCAAGGGGAGAAAGATCCGCCTTGGATCTCGTTCAGCAAGATCCTCAGCAAAAGCAGGGAGGGAAAGATCCAGTCTTGGATCCTACCCAGGAAAATCCCCAGCACGAAAAGCAAGGACTTGCTCCAGAATACCGAGCGCTTGTAGATCAATTAGCAGGGGCGAACCTAGAAGTAATGTCTCGAATCATTGCAGAGGCGGTCACAGCACAAAGGCAAGCGGCCGCCGCCCAGAAAGACGCCACGGCGGAAGACGGTCGGAAAGATGCGGTAAACAAACCCAAACAGGCTCCTGGAGACGAAGTCAGTGCGTCCTCTAGCTCAGTCGAGAGGAAGAGGCACGAGATCCATCAGAAACACCAAAAAATGGATGATGATAGCGTCAGGGAGGAGTTGAATGTTATTCTGGGAAAGAACCAGGTCTCGTTATGGTTAGAGTCTCCCTTCACTAAGGAGATCGAGAGCTTTCCTAAACCCAAGGGGTTTAAGATACCGAAGATAGAGCCGTACGATGGTACCACCGACCCGCAGGACCATCTCCATAGTATCTATCTCGTGAGATTGGATGGAGCACCCGACGCGATGCGATGTCGGGCGTTTGAGACGCTACTCGTAGGTCGAGCAAGAGAATGGTTCACGAAGCTACGACCAGGGTCGATCTCCAGTTTTGCCATGCTCGCTCGCAAATTTCGAGATGCGTTCATAGTAAATAAGAAGTTTCATCTAAGTGCCACGCACCTCATGAACGTGAGGCAGCAAAAGGACGAAACAGTAATGGAGTATTTGAAGAGGTTTAATCTCGAGGCCATGCAGGTCAAAGATGCAGATGACCGACTTCTGATCACGTCGTTCGTGGGGGGCCGCGTAATACAAAGTTATACGTGAAGTTGAGCAGAGATGTCCCCCACACGATGGACGAATGTGTTAATGTGGTACATCGATTCTGTCAAGGGGAGGAGGCGGTGCGAAGGCACACCCAATCCGACTGGATGGATTCCAAAAAGGACAACCGAGGTCCGAACCGGAACCAATCCAAGAGACATGACATCGACATCAAGCCGTCCGTCTGGGACCGTATCGAAACACCTGCCTCAGACCGTGGGGGCAAGAAGGGACCCACGCGTGATAAAGATTTTATTCCACTCAATCGATCTCGAGCCGAGGTGTTATCGATCATGCTCTCAAAGAACTTGGCAAGGAAACCGCCACCGTTGAAGAAACCTCGAGAGAAGAGGAATGCAAGCAAGTACTGCGATTTTCATGAAGATATAGGTCATACGACAGAGGACTGTATCGACTTGAAAAAAGATATCGACGTTTGCATCCAGGAAGGAAAGCTAGACGAAGTTGTTGACAGATCTCGGTATGATGGGCCCAGGGGGCGTGGAGAGTATAAGAGAAAGAACTCTGATCAAGATAGGAATCGAGGCCGAGACGCCCAAAGA
Organism: Gentiana straminea; assembly: GCA_036785695.1. NCBI lineage: Eukaryota > Viridiplantae > Streptophyta > Magnoliopsida > Gentianales > Gentianaceae > Gentiana > Gentiana straminea. The sequence continues at coordinate 2,020,298 of JAVUPR010000462.1, read as the reverse complement.
CGAAGAGATCGATCACCTCAGAGGAACCGATCTCCAGGTCGGGATGGAAACAACAGAGATAATTTTGGTCGAGACAGATATGAAGATAATCGACCAGTGAACTACGTTAATACGATCTTCGGTCCTGGCGAGAGTGACAAAGACCAGACCAGTGAGGAGCCAGCTAGTAGCTCGAGAGAGCGCAAACAGCTCAGATTCACGACGAAAGTCGGATACGGCCCTCGCGATGATATCCCAAAGTCTAGAGTCATAACGAAGGGTTAGTTATCGAGGCCGTGATTAGCCGAGCCCGTGTATCGAGAGTATGTATCGATAATGGGAGTGCAAAGAATATTATATATTACTCGGCGTTTCGTGCGATGAAGTTGAAAGAGAAAGACTTGGCTCCCATAGCATCCCCTCTCGTTTGGATTTACGGGGCAAGCGGTTCATCCTATGGGCTCGATAAAGTTACTCACGACAGAGTTGGGGACGGAGAAAAAGGAAGAACACTTGAATTAAGCTATGTGGTGGTCAAAGCTCCTTCTGCTTATAATGTTATCTTGGGACGACCAGCTCTCTTCGATCTTCGAGCTATCATATCGACTTTTCATAATAGCATGAAGTTCCCAACTAGGAACGGTTCCCACGAAGTAAAAGGAGATGTTGAAGTCGCTCGGAGTTGTAACTCTGTCGTCATGAATGGGAAGATGGCGGTTCAACAAGTCTTAGTCGAGGAACCGATTCCGAGGAAGAGGAAGAGAAAAAAATTGGGTCTCTAGTGATGCGCTTGAAAACGTCCGACTCGGGAGGGAGAGGACGAACAATGTGTGCAAGTCGGGATTTGGATCCCAGAGAAGGAAAAACAGCTACTGATCGAGTTATTAATCGAGTTCAAAGATATTTTTGCCTGGAAGGCCACAGACATGCCGGGGTTGTCAACCGACATTGCGGTTCATAGGCTCGAAATTGACCAGGCTAAGAAGCCGCCAAGCGAAGAAGAGAAATTTCGCGTCGGATCGACTTGAGGCTATTGAGTTGGAGGTCGGCAAGTTACTAATAGCCCGTATAGTGAAAGAGGTATTCTATCCGAGTGGCTAGCTAATCCGGTATTAGTCAAGAAGCCCGATGGCGCTTGGCGCATGTGTGTGGACTTCACGACTTGAACAAAGCATGCCCGAAAGACTCATATCCGCCGCCTAAAATTGACAAAGTTAGTAGACTCGACTATCGACTTTGAAGTTTTTGGTTTTTTAGACGCGTATAAAGGATATCATCAAATTCGATGGACCCTCGAGACGCGGAGAAAACAAATGTTTATCACGGAATTCGGCACCTTCTGCTATGTGACCATGCCATTCGGATTAAAGAATGCTGGGGCAACATACCAAAGGGCAGTCAATAAGATCTTTTCAAAGCAAATTGGTAGGTGTATGGAGGTTTATGTAGACGACTTGCTTATTAAGAGTCGATCTATGGGTCAGTACTTGATCGATGCTCGAGAGGTTTTTGAAGTGTTGAGGGAGACGCAGATGAGGTTGAACCTGAAGAAATGTACTTTTGGAGTCAGGTCGGGTAAGTTCTTGGGCTATATGATTTCGAAGGACGGGATTCGAGCGAACCCGGACAAGATCGACACTCTGAAGAATATGCCCGCACCCAGGAACATAAAGGAAGTACAAAGGCTCACTGGCCGAATGGCCGCTCTCAACAGATTCCTATCGAGATCCGCCCAGCGTGCACTACCATTCTTCAAGATACTTCGCAAGGCCAGTCCTTTTCATTGGGATGATACCTGTCAGACAGCCTTTGAAGATTTGAAAGCCTATTTGTCAGAGTTACCCACCCTCACTTCACCTCGAGAAGGGGAGAAGTTGTTGGTTTATTTGGCCGTGTGCGAGGAGGCAGTGAGTGCGGTCCTAGTCAGAGAAGGGGTACATGGCCAGGTGCCAATTTATTTTGTCAGCAAGGCATTGCACGGTCCTGAAATCCGCTACTCACCAGCTGAGAAGTTAGCATTATCTCTTGTTCACGCCTCGAGAAAGTTGAGGCCCTATTTTCAGGCTCATCCTATTGCGGTAGTCACAGACCAACCTTTAAAGCAGATTTTGGCGAAGCCCGACACCTCAGGTCGATTGGCGAAATGGGTGATAGAAATGGCCCAGTACGACATCGAGTTCGTTCCTCGAACTGCGATAAAAGCACAGGCCTTAGCGGATTTTTTAGCGGAAGGGATCTCCATCCAAATCGACCACGAGAGAAGCAAGGTCCAGAAGAGAAATGGACTCTCCAAGTCGATGGAGCATCGAGCAAGGAAGGGGCAGGAGCAGGGCTCCTTCTAGTAAGCCCGAAAGGCGAAGAATTCCCGTACGCCCTTCGATTCGACTTTAAAGCAACGAACAACGAGGCCGAGTATGAAGCTATGATAACTGGTCTGAAACTTGCTCTGAAGCTGGGTGTCGAGGATTTGCTGGTGTATACGCGATTCGCAATTGGTGGTAAATCATGTGAAAGGGGAGTATGAGGCTAAGGAAGAAACTATGAAGAATTACTTAGCAAGCTTGTCCAGGGTCTCATACCTAAGTTCAAGACAGTTCAATTTGAACAGATTCCTCGAAGTCAGAACAAAAGAGCCGATGCCCTCTCAAAGCTTGCATCGAACTTCATGTCTAGTAAGAAGGTTCTAGTCGAGTTATTGACCGAAAGGAGTTACATCGAGACAGAGGCCCACCCGATCACTCAGCAGGCCACCTGGATGGACTCAATCGCCCTTTACCTCAAAGACGGAATTCTACCATCAGACAAGATACAAGCCAGAAAAATTCGACTCCAATCGGCTCGATATGCGTTCTTCGACGACATCCTCTATCAGAAATCTTTTGTGAGCCCATGGTTGAGATGTGTTTCGGAAAGTGAAGGTGAATACCTCTTAGAAGAAATTCACAGAGGAGCCTGTGGTAATCACTGTGGGGCCCGAATGTTAGCCCGAAAATGCAAGTTAGCTGGGTATTTTTGGCCGTCGATGCAACGAGATGCGAATAAACTTGTCCAGAAATGCAACTCTTGTCAGATTCATGATAATATTTCTCATCAACAAGCACAAGACATGAATGTCATTTCGTCAGCATGGCCTTTCGATCAGTGGGGAGTCGACATTGTCGGACCTCTACCCCGAGCCCCGGGAAATCTCAAATTCGTGGTCGTTGCGCTGACTACTTCACGAAATGGGTAGAAGCTAAGGCTTTGCCCGATATCCGAGCCGCAACCATCAAAAAATTTACGTGGGTCGATATTCTATGCGGTATGGAATTCCGAAGGCTCGATATCGGATAACGGTACCCGGGCCTTCGAGATCGGAAAGTTAGAGAATGGTGCAACGAATACCACATCGACCGGCCGATTCACCTCCGTGGCTCACCACGTGCAAACGGTCAAGTTGAACAAACTAACCGACAGATCAAGCTGGGATTGAAGAAAAGACTAAAGGCATAAGGTCGAGATTGGGCGACGCAACTTCCGAGCATCCTATGGTCGTATAGGACAGCTCCTAATTCATCAACAGGAGAAACTCCTTTCTCTTTGGTATATGGGTGCGAAGCAGTGATACCCGCCGAGATCGGGTTCCTTCTCCTCGAGTTCTAGCATATAATGTTGAGACAATGATCCCGAACTCCGACAGAAAGGGATAATGTCGAGGAGCGAAGAGAGATAGCCTCGGCCGAATGGCAAGGTATAAGCAAAAATTCTCTCGCATTACAACTCGAGGGTCGACATAGATACTTCAAAGTCGGAGATCCGGTTCGAGGAAGAACGAAGCAAGTCGACAGAAGCGGTCGGAAAGTTGACCCCGAATTGGGAAGGCCCATATCGATTCTTGAAGGTTCACCCCAAAGGGTCTTATCAACTTGGGCGAGCAGATGGAACCACGGTCCCTCGACATTGGCATGCCAACAATCTGAGGAAATATTATGTTTGAGATAAGCTTTGATGAACTTGTTTACTTTTCGCTTTTAAATCTTGTAATAAGTCCATGAGACAATTTATGAGTATTCTAATAGACTTATGTTTCCTCGAGATGTTTTGTGTGTATTAGATTTATAGCCAAAACAGTCCAAGTCCAAAGTGATAGAAAATGTTAAAGGCAAAATAATCAACAGCGAGTGAAGAAGTCCGCAGGTCGGACATCTCGATAAAGCCAAAAGCAAAGTTAGCCTAATGGGCAACAAATGCAAAGGCGCAAAGACGGTTCGCATGGTCGGGCCAAATGTCCCAGTCGAAAGCCGAACGAGCCTAAGAGGCGAAAAAGGCCTAGACAAAGGACGGTTCGCATAGTCGGGCCACCTGTCCCGCCGAAAGCCGAATAAGCCCAAAGTCGAAAAAGGCCTAAGGGCAAAGGACGGTTCGCATAGTCGGGCCACCCGTCCCAACCGAGAGCCAAACGAGCCCGAGGGGAGAAAAAGGCCAAGGTCAGACATTACAAGTGCTAAAAATGCTCAGCCTGAGGTCAAATAAGCCTGAAGGGCAAAAAGATAAGGCAAGCGAGTCGACCTCAAGTGCAATAAGAACCAAAGGTTCATAATACACTTGGGGGGCAACACAATATCAACAAAGCGAACAACAAATAAAACGAGTAGCGAGCAGCAAACAGAGCCAGAGGCTCGACAAGCGAAAGACTATGATACATCAAGACAAGCAAAGCAGTAAGAGAGAAAAGAGAAATCAAATTGCAAAAGCAAGTCAAATTCAAAACAAAGTTATTACACAACAGGGCCAGATCGAAAAGACCAGCCAAAGTTTCAAAATAATAATCATTACAAAGCTTCAAGTTCAAGTTACAAATCAACAAAAGATTTAAAAAAGACAACAATCAAGGGTTGGCTTCAGGGGTCGGTTCAGGATTGGCAGAGGTCGGATCGACATCGGTCGGATCAGCTGCAGGGGCAGAAGTAGAAGGAGCATATTTGATGGCCAGAGACTCTCCCCGTTGAAACTCTTCGATGTACCGATCGTATATCTTCTCCGAGTCAGGGTTGTAAAACATCGGTGTCTCGAGAGTCGACATGTCGAAATTAGGAATGACCGCCCTTACTTGATCTACGGCCAAAGTGTATCCACCCATCATCGAGGCACGCATGATCACTTCCAGATCATCTTCAAGGTTGCTCGACTTCCGATACTCCATGATCGCATCAGTTGTTGCAGTTTCGAGATGCGCGCGCGCTTGATCCAATTCGACTCGTAGCGCATCTCGGTCATGTCGAGCTTTCGCCACATCCTCCAAGGAAGCCTTGTGCCATGCCTGTACCTTCTCAAATTCATGAGCCAGCTTGAGCAGCTCCCTACCCTGGTCGTTCCTCTCAGCCACCAGTCGATCCAACTCCTTCTCAACAACCATCAGCTTGTCCTGCAGTTTGGCCAACTCTTTCTCAGCAGTCGTTAGCTTTTTCCTGCAACTTCGGCACTCGGCAACCGACTCGCTCTTCAATGTCTCATATTGAGTATCCATGGCGGAGATGGCGGCGTTCTTTACAATAAGGTCCCGCACCAACTTTCCGTTCTCTCTGCGCAGATCATCCGCCGACTCACTCGTTTTGGCCATCCGTCGAGCAGCCTCTCGACTGAGATAGTTACTCTGTAAAAAACAAGGAAGGGTCAGAAAATAGACAAGGCATGCGCGTCGAGAAAAAGTAGCAGTTAAAGAATGAAACTGTAATCGACTTACGAGACGATTCGACTTTCGGACCGCCATAGCCAAAGCTTTATCCTCCAAGGCTGCACAATCTTCAGGAGCCCAGTTCACGTCGACTTCAAGCTCGATAGGAGCCTCAGTTGCTTTGGCCCTCTTCGACTGTCGATGTTGCTCCTGCACCAACTCGGCAACAGTCGGCCTCTTCTTGGACCGAGGTGCCTCCGTCTCGACATGAAATTCTGTAGCCGGATCCGACTCGACTAGCACCTCTTCGTCCTCATCACGCAGAGAACCGAAACGGACCGTCAAACCACTGCTGGACGGAGGTAGCTCAGTAGATCCAGTTGGTACTGATTCGATGGCAGCAGGGGTGAGTTCAGGCTCAGTGGCACCCCCCTCTCGGGAAGAAGAAGGCACCCTGACTTCAGGCACAGCCAATTCAGGGGTAGCCCGACCCCCGGTAGGTGGAGCAGCCACGACTGCTGACCCAGGAATGCGTGTGGGATCGGTGACTTTGGTGAACCTGCCCACTGCAAAAAACGAAGGAAAAAGTTAGTTTTTAATCAACAAACGAAAAGTCGCCAAACTCGACAAATAGCAGAAGTAAACAAATAAGAAAGTTTCCTACGGTTCTCGTGATCTTGGCGATGAAGGCCGACGTAGGGGATCGGCCCCGCTTCCTCGAGATGGGCCAGATCGTACAGGAGACTTAAATCTCGAGTGACCACCTCGAAATTATGTCTGCCCAGCGTTCGAGCCTCCTCTGGAATAGGAGTATTCCCCCACTTGTCCTTCTTTGAGCCCCTTGACCTCCATTGGCCTATGTAGGGGTTCTCTAGACCATGTCGAAGGAAGAAGAATCGAGGCTTCCACTCCCCGTGAGAAGAAGGCCCTTTGGTCACGAACTCATGTCGGTTCGCCCTTCTCTGAAAAGTATACCACAACTTGTCCGGTGTGGAAGAGATCTGGTAGTAGTATCGAAACAGAGGTATCGAGAAGCAGACCCCAGCCACTCGACAAGCGAGGATGAACCCCATCATGGTCCTAACGGCATTCGGGGCGATCTGGGAGATGCTGATCTCGTAGTGTTCGAGGATCGCGAGAACGGCCGGGCAAAGTGGAAACCTTAATCCACTTGCAAGTTGATTCTCGTAGACGGCACAGAATCCCTCTGGGGGCTCGTCGGCAAATTTATGCAGGCCGGAAGGAAGACGAACCTCAAACGGGGGATTGATGATATTGTACTTATGGCAAAGCCTAGTAACCTCCTCAGAAGAAATCGAACTGAGGCATCCTTTGGCACCCTTCCCATCCATCCTAGTCACTAATTTCTTGGGTTGATGGGGAACAGGAGGGGAGGAAGCCGTGGGCTCGCCGGAGTCTTGCCGGGGAAGATGACCAGAGGTAGTAGGTGCCGGAGATTGGCTATGAACTGGCGTTTCACCACCCCTATCCGATTCAGTAGCACTACTACTATGGGACATGGGTAATTTAAAAACAAGATGAAGAATGCAAAGAAAAAGAAAGAAGCTTACTTGGTGTTGGAGACTGGGAGTTTATGAGGAAAGTAGCAAATTGGCTCTGCTGCAACTTCTATCTCTCTCCTTTATATGCTAGCAAATACGCAAATGATTTGAAAAGACAGGAGATAATGGGGAGTTATAACCCCTGGAAATCGCGATAATCAAGGCGATGACGCGTTTTGCGGGATACGAAGCGTCTGTGTGCCAGGATATCGCGCCACGTGGCAGTAGACGGTTAGGGTTATGAAAAGGCGGGCTTTCTCCCACCCAAAGGAAAACCCGACTCGAAGACGACTCAGTGACGAGCTCGACCTCGGACAACGGGAGTCGCCTCTCTCAAGTCCGGGGGCTTATGACGATACCGGGTTTCACTCCTCCACGTGTCGTCTATCGATTGGTCATAAAACAATATCATGGATAAAACACCAAGGTAACCATGTCGATGCCCGTGCTCGAGGCTAAGGCCATCTAGTGGACGCCGTGCTACGACGATCGACTATCGAGCAAAGGAGACGACAAGTCCATAAGGACGAGTCCCACACCGGCTAGCAAGTAGTAGACAACGAGTCTAGAGTCGATCACCGAAGGTCGGAAGTATCGACTCGAGGACAGGGTCCACACCAGCTGTCCAAGCCCATTAACAGCGATAGCTTGGGCAAGGGTTTAAGGCCCATTAAAGGGTAAAGATGACAATAACATAAGCCGACTTAACCTTAGGGTTTAGGCAAGTATTGTCATTATAAATACCCCAATCCAGGAACTACGTAAGGCTTGATTCCTGGAATATAACAGGATACGTAGGCAATCTAAGATACAGTCTTAGACTCAGCCGCAATACTAAAATCCACCGCCACGTTCTTTTGGGCATTAGGGTTCTTGAGTGTTCTGCATTAGATTCATATTGGGGCCCGGATTATTAAGGTGACATAATTTGTCATTGTCAATGAATCATAAATTAACATTCTCAATCAACTAATAGAGATAAAACTATCACAAAAACATCATCTTGGCTAGCAAAAGCTTAGCTTTACATGGCTATGAAGGTCAAATTGTCACTTAAGAACTTCATAACTATGAACATAAAACTAGAAATAATAAAAGAAGAATTACCCACAAGATTGCAAGTACTTCAAAAGAGAATAATTGCATTGACTCTTCAAGGTTCATCCATGGAGAAAAATTACATCAAAAGAGGTGGGTTTCCATCACAAAATCAACTCCAAAAGCTTCAAGTAGAGATTCTTCTAAGATTACAAGTAGAATTAATGTCTAAACTATTGCTATGGTTAGGCTAGGAGAGCCCCTTGGGGCGTGGAGGTGCCTTCAAGGGAGAGGGGAGAAATGGACAAAATGAAGTAGGGGTCAAAAAATTAGGTAAAAATCGATCCAAATGAAGTTTTTATGCTGAATTCTGCTTTCTGCGACTTTCCGGCGTACGCCGCTAAAGGTCTGAAACTCTCTGAATAGCTACAGTGACGTTCGGCGCGCACCGCTAAAAGATCCGGCCTGCGCCGATTTCACAGCAGCTCAGTAAAATCACCATAAATTGAGTTGTGGAGCTCCGATTGATGTGATTTAAAATGCGTTGGAAAGCTAGTTTATTTATCTACAACTCTCATGAAGAAGTCTTCTCCAGAAAATGCCTCTAAGATGGGTCAAATGTCCGTTGAATGTATGCAACGGTAGAAACGCAAAAGACAATTGATCCGTTTGAATTTGATAGCTTCCGGCATACTCCTCTAGCCATCAAAAGACGTGTTTAGCTCAACACGTGGCATCACTCGGGGTCTTGGTTAACCTATAATCCTGCAATACAACACAAAAATACCAAGCGTAAACCCGACACGACGCTCCGGTTACTATAACCGGTACAAAACTAATCAAGACACGATATTTTATATAATAATTACTATCTACACATTTGGATGAAACTAAGAAAATAATGATCCGAATTGATACGAGAACATCAATAAATGCATGAGAAGTGGGGACAAAACATCGTGAAATGCATCAACTAGTTGACTCACATCAATGCCTCATACTCGGTTATCTTGAAATATCGGGCAACGTCACCCTCAGACTTCCTAGCTTTCAAGTTCCATTTTCATGTTTTCGATCGCTTGCATTCTAAATACAGTTTATCCTTATCAGACCTTTTGAGTTTGAACTGATACATATTCTTCATTCGGTGATATCGTAATTTATCACGTAACTCATCTTTATTTTTGAACAACTTTCCAACATACCATCTTCGTCTTCAATGGTAATTGTCCATGTGCTAGGGCACAACGGTATTTCAATTGCCTGAAAATGTCTCCAAAATCACCTAAATCACTCCCTCCGTCACGACTGCTACTGCCATATGTGTGTCGGGATTCAACATGGTGTGCAACACTGTGGTTTAAAAATGAACCGCCTAGGCCAAAACTTTGTTGAACCGGAATAGTCGGAACACTACAATTCGTTGTAGGTGGAGCGTTATGACTTGTATTCAGAATTCGGTGTCCGCCACGGAATCGAGGACTTGTATTCACAACTGGTATAGTCGCAGCTGTTTTAGCGTAGTTAAAGGTTTTCTAGAGCTACCAAATAGTAGTTCAGTGAATGATGTATTCGGTACCTCACTGAGTCTATGATCAGACGAGTATGGTGTATCAGAAACCCTGTAATCTGGCATATGATCCGATCGTTCTCTTCCATTACCAAGAGGAGAAATTTCAGGATCCCTTGCTGAGAAAATCTCTGGTTGAGCACAACGAACAAGATTGTCATCGTTATTGGGAAAATCTTCACCGTAGTTTTCTTCATTTAAATCAATCGTGCACTCATTTAAATCAATCATGGTTTCATTCATGTCTCTCGGAGGATCATAACTAACCACTTCTTTAGCGTCGACACACATAGTTTCACGGGAATATTTGCTAATTTTTCACAAATGTAACCGTACCATGAGTCATCGTCGGAAATCTCAACATGAGGCGTTTGGTGTGTTCCACCAGTCGTGTACAAGGCTTTAATGTTCAGCTTATACCCAAGAGGATCAATACCAGCTTTCAGGTAAATTTTCTCCTTTATTTTGTCAAATGAAATATTCCTGTTCACGTTAGTGATATAAGCGGTTCCATTCGAATAAGACCATTCTTTAGCGGATTTGTGTTTCCACTGCCCATTCAAAGTAAATGAAATACCCAACATGTTGTCACCTGAGAAAAAATCAATAACCACTCGTCCATATCTAAGTAATTTGAAACTTTGAAATTGGTCCGTGTATACATATGTGCGTATATATATATATATATATATATATATATATATATATATATATATATATATATATATATATATATTTAGTGTGTGTATATATATATACACACACACACACACATATACATACATATATATATATATATACACATATATATACATACACACACACACACACACATACATATAAATATAATGACAACTTTTACGTGTATCTATTATGAGTCCTAACAACTTTTATGAAAAGAGAGATGACATTACACAATCCTAACACACACAATATCCGTAACAGTCTTGTCGTGTCGTCTCTCTTTTCATATAAGTTGTTCCGACTAATTATAAATATATGTAAAAGTTTTGTTTATGAAAGTGTGCATATAAATATACATGACACAAACAAACACATACAAAGTCCGACCCCTTATGAGTTATGATATCCGTTTATGACAATATATATTTATACATACCTAACACAAGCAAACACACACGAAATTCGAACCCTTATGATATTCGTTTATGACAAGTGTGCATATATATATATATATATATATATATATATATATATATATATATATATATATATATATGTACACACACACACACACACACATGACACAAACAAACACACACAAAGCCCGAACCCTTATGATATCCGTTTGTGACAAGATACATATACATACCTTACACAAACAAACACATACGAAATCCGAACCCTTATGATATCTGAAGTTGTAACAACATATATATATATATATATATATATGACATTAACAAACACACACAAAGTCCAAACCTTTATGATATCCGTTTGTGACAGTATACGTATACATACCTGACACAAACAAACCCACACGAAATCCGAACCCTTATGTTGTTACCACTTCGGATCGTAAGATTGAAAATTAGTATAGTCATTTATTATCCAAGTTACGGTGAGGTTTTGTTTGTTTGGATATTAGTGTGATTTTATTGCATTGTTGGTTGTTAAATGTTTAAGGTACGGCGGTGATACAATCGCCGTCATGATGGGAGGAGTGATGGAGATGCCGGATGAGTCCGGCGAAACATCACTTAAATACAGAATCTACATGATGCCTCACTTCCGGCTAAGGCTTTACGAAGCTGCTGAGTGGAGAGATGAATAAGAGAACCTACAAATCCTCTACGAGCTATCCTATTGGACCTAATTTCTTGCAGGCATGAGGAAGGCCATAACTGGTGAGAAGGAAGGAGTGGAATCGAAAACAACCTAGACCTACAAGAACCTCGCTTTCGGGTGGAGGCTTTCACCGTAAGGCAGAACGGAAGTCGTCGATGTTATTGTCGTTGTTTGTTCTTATTTGTGTTATGTGTTATTAGTTATTTCGTCACCGTCGTATTTTGTTAAGTTACATTGTCAGTAATATTGGGCATATACATATACTAAACAATTAAATTATAAAAAATGCTAAGGCAATTATATTATACAATGCTATTAAATATTATATTACACTAAATATTGGACATTACAAACTATTCAATAATAAATTATACTAAATATACAAGTCTAAATATGATACAAGGCACATCTCAAAAAAAAATTTGATACAAGGCTTTTATGTAATTACAAGGCTAAATAATGATACAAAGCATTTTAAATGAGTATGATGCAATGCTTATATGTAATTACAAGGCTAAATAATGATGCAAGACATTTTAAATGAGTATTGGCGTTAAAAAAATTCGTTCAATCATTGTTTTTGACATTAATCACTGTGTTTTACGTCACTATTATTGGCGTAAAACTATACCTAACACCAATAATGATCGATTCTCGTGCAGCCAATAAATGATTTTACGACAATATTAATGGCGTAAAAAATGTTTTACGCCAACAATATTGGCGTAAAAATCCTTGTAACGCCACTAATATTGTCGTAAATATAGTTTTTACGCCAATAACAACAATTATGTCAACACCTAACCAACTAATGACGTAAAATTGCATACTCAGCTGTTTCATTCATCACGTTCATAATTCATACACAATATACACATTACATCATATGAAGTTATTGCAACAAAAAAAAAGAATATTTACCCATGCCGAACTTCCTTGATGGAGCAACCTCTTTGTTTGATGATACCAACTTCAAGATTAAACCCATGATTTTGTGTATGATTTTTTTAAAGTAAGATTTTTTGTGGTAAGTGGGTGAAATTGGGGGGAATTAACAGAGAAATATCATTGTAAAACCAATATTATTGACGTAACGAGACAAATTTTACGTCATTATTAGCAGCGTAAAATCTATTTTACGCCAATATTATTGGCGTAAAACGGACATCGTTACGCCAATAATCAATTCATTGTCAATTCAAATATTAACGCCATTATTAGCATCGTAAAACTCATTTTACGCCAGTATTAATGGTGTAAAATGAGTCTCGTTACGCCAATAATGAATGCATATACAAATTAAGGTTGGGGGTGGTTTTACGACACTATTATTGTCGTAAAAACTAGTTTTACGACGGTATTATCGTCGTGTTACCTAAAAACGCATTTTGTCAAATGTGCAACTTTTTTCCCAAGCGAGGAGGGGGACAAAGCCTGAATCTCCAATTTCCCAAAAAAAAAAAAAAACTCAATCCAAAATACCCAAAACAAACAAGGGCTAATTGTTATCTTAATATGTGTGCACCACAAAAAGTAGACACTTTTGTGGGACGGATGTAGTAGTAATTTTTTTTATTAATTCAGTTTTTTCCTTTTTTGTTGATAGACTTGCTCAATGGCAATGAGCACGGGTGGGTACGGGTTTTGCAGTATTCATACCCTACCCATGCGGATATTCACGGGTTGATGGATATTTATGGATATTAACAAAAATAAATAGACTCTATAGGCGTCATAAAAACGCTTATTACGCCATTTTTTGATTTATTTTTTTACTACATACACTACAAAATTACTTTCAGCGCCCTTGTATTGGAGATTTTTTGTTTAGTCTATTTTTTATTATTAAAGTTGATTCAGAAGGCATAGTAGTCATGGACATAGAAAATATATCTATAACAATTCTTGTAATAACGAGTACTTGATCTCGTTTATTTTCTATAATTCAAGAAAACGGAAGTTAATTGATTTCATAAAAAATCATCATTTAAATTGTGGTTTAACTCGGGCTAAATAATGTTAATTTGAAGATATGTATGTATTTATAAATAAATATGTATAAAGTTGAAGATAATATATCATATGGTGGGTCGGATGGGTAATATGTTGGGTAGAAAATAGATATACATACCCTACCCTACCCATAGCAGGTTTTGAAAAATCAAATTCATACTCTACCATACCTTTAAAAATACCCCATCTTACGGGTAGTGTAGGGTTGATATCCACCGGATTGGATCAAAATTAACATCCCTGACTTGCTCATGCTTATTATGGGGGGAGAAGGGTTTTTTTTCGAAAACAATTATGGGGATATTTTTTTTCCTTCTACTAGAAAATTGCAGCAGAATCCATAAATATATTCAAATGAAAGGAAACCATAAAACAATCGACCAATTTTAAGCTTGCAATTGTGCGTGTGTTGACAGAGACAAACACTAATCCAAAACCCGGGGGCTGGGCGGGGCGGGGCGGGCCGGGCCTTCATCAACATCAAAGGCTTCAAAAATCCAGAAACGATAATTTCATTCATAAACATAACTTAAAAGTACATATGAAAACAAAACGTTTGAATCAGCCAACTGAAAAAATAGAAGGAAAAAAAAATTCCACGAGATATTCGCTTTCAAAAAAGATGTTAAAAACGCCATACAGAGCCCTATCTATGGGGTTGGCTAGTCCTGTAAAAATAAACCATAATAAACAAAATGAAAAATTTTTTATCGCGCCCTGCAAGAGAGATACGGGAAAAAATCCAAATTTCCGTTGGCATAAACCATACAAAATGAAAAACGCGCAAGAGAGACCGAACACCTGGCATACGGTACAAATTCATATACGGTTTCATGCAACTGGTTAAGCAATAATTCAGTTTTATCGTTGTCAACATAACCATCAAGACTCGTAGCATCCGTCTTTTGAGACAATTCATCGCCTCCACCGCCATTAGAGGCTGAGGCATACGACATGTAATTCTCGTCGTCAAGACAACCTATTTGCTTCAACACCTCCAACAAAGATTCCTTGCTAGCCAAGTCACCTTCTTGCTCAAAGAAGTTGAGAAACAAAGATACAGTTGTCGGTTTTGGTCTCCAGTTCTTGGGAAAATTGGATTTTTCGTCCGGTAACTTTATCGTTTTTCGATTTTCGTCCTGTTTTTATTCCGGCGAGAATTTTAGTCCTATATCTTTTAAAAACGTTGCAAAAATAGTCCTGTCTTGCCGGGAATGCTGACTGGACTCAATTTCCGGCCATACTTGATGATGTGGCTGCCACCTAAACCTAAATTCAACTCTCCCGTCAACAACTAAGCAGATTTTGGAGGGAAAATTCCCACAAACCTAATTTCCCTCTTCTTTTAACTCCCTCCTCGTCCCTTTTCGCCCTTCTTCGTCCCTCTTCTTCAATCTTATTCCTTTTTCATTTTTATTACTGCAAAATCGATTGGAAAACTCATTGATTTGAAAAGAAACCTGCAAGATGTCATCATAACTCATACACTGTTGATGAAGAGGCACTCTGTTTCTCTGTTGTCGAACGAAAACTTGACTAAGCCAATTTTGAGAGATTCTCAGTCGATTTCTTCTTATAATGAGCAACTGAAAACTTGACTGAGCCAATTTTGAGAGATTCGAATTCCATTCCTGGGAAAAGTTATTCTTTTCCTACAGTCGAAGAAGTTAATTTTTTTCCCTCAAGGCGGGAATTCAATTGATAGATAAGGTTGAGCAATTATCGCCATCAAGAATGGAAGCTGTGGAAGTTGTTTACCGAGTGTTCGATGAAATGCCCAAGCTATTAACAATTGAGCCAACCCATGAAATATATGCTGACAAAGATTATATAACTATTTTAAAAAAAAATGTTTCCTATATATATATATATATAACTATAACTATAAGCATCTATAGTATAAAAATAAAGAAAATGTATAAATTATCTTTAGTATCTCATTATACATTGACTGTTGATATTGTGCCATTTTTTACACCAATGATAAAAGGGAGGTCACTTAAATATAAACATATATATATATATATATAACTATAACTATAAGCATCTATAGTATAAAAATAAAGAAAAGGTATAAGTTATCTTTAGTATCTCATTATATATTGACTATTGATGTTGTGCCTTTTTTTACACCAAAGATAAAAGGAGGTCACTCAAATATACCTTATAAATAAAAAGGCAAAAATTCTTCTTCGTAAAAAATCTTTGATTCAATTTCATTTCTTCGTCTTCAACAATTTTAGTAATAAATATAATGACTTATGTGGTATGACTGTGATTACTCATACATCTTCCGTGGTGTGACTGCATTTTTTTATGTTGCATTGATGTTTTTTTTTTTTTTTTTTTTTTCTCTCTGTTGTTGATATATATAAGGTAATCAAATTATTATATAGTTATAGTTACTGTGTTTTTTTCTTCTGTCATTCATTTGTATATAGAAATCGAGTCATTACGGAAATGTAATTCTTTTCTCTTCCTACGGTAAAATAATATGTATGTAGAAGGTTTGCTTATGAATAATAATTATGTAAAGAAGAAGAAGTGTTTTTTTTTTTTTAGAAATTTAATTTTATTATTAGGACTATTGGTTGATGGTAATGGATATACAACAAAAATATTATGATTGTTGTGTTAAATAAAATAGGGTGAAAAAACAATATAAAAAAAGGGTACGTGTTTAAGGTTGTGTGGGGTGAGGGGGGGGGGGGGGGGTCAAAACCACCTAAATGCGTTCTTGAAACGGTGGGTAGTGGAGCAGTTTCCACTTTTCATTCTTCAATGCAATAACAGGTTTCAATAGCAGTTTCCAATTTTCATTCTTCAACGTAATAGCAATTTTCAATAGGAATGGAAGAATAGGGTCTGAGGGTCTGCTGTGTGTCATTTTTTTGGCTCTCAATCATCTCTTTTCTGAGCTATATGTGGTATATAGGATGTGATTTTACTGTCTGCAGCCTCCAAATTGTCAGGATCTGGGTTTCGGACCGCTGGATTTTAAATGGAATCGAAGAAGATGACGGCTTTCTCAGGTTTATCCGCCAGGTAATTTCATCGATTGAAAGATGACAACTTCTGCATCTTTATCTGTTGGATTCAAGACAGAAAGACTTTTTTTTTTTGTTACACAATAGATTAAGGCGTGTAAAGTGATTATATCCGGGTAAAGGTTTCTTTTTGTCGTCTTATATGCGTAGATTTCTTTTTGTTATATAAATCAACCCCTTAAGGTTTATGTCCCTTACGGTTCGTTTTTCTCTTGCACAAAAAAAAAAAACTCGCTTTTTGTAAGATCAATTCTTTCAAGCTTTTCTATCATAAATGATGTATTAAGTGTGTTTGCTTCTTGTTTGTGTATATCATCTTCACCTTTTATCGCATTTCATTCATTGCATTTAATACAAGTCGTTAATGTTTTGATGTTAGTATTAAATGCATACTAGGTCCAGTTAACATCTATTCCAAATCGGTATTCTTCTGCATGATTATTATGTATGAAAGAGTTGGATTTTATACTGTTTGTTCTCATCAATAAATCTATTCTTAGTATGATTACTGTGTTGAAAGCAGGCTTTTGTAGGTGCTATTTCTTTGTTACAATGTACTGTAGCTTATAATTAAAGCTAATGCAATATGACTTGAAAAAAAAAAAAGCTTCTTGGTATCATTCAAAGTAATATGATGAGTGCTTTGTTCACTCATACTCTTCGTTTAAGTCAATTTGTAGGTTGAGGGTGAGATAAGCTAAATTTATCCATGCATTATCAATTCGTTTCATCATACTTGTTTTTCAGTTTGTTTTCTGTTCTGTGAGATTATGGTTTTGGTGATTTCTGTTGTCTAACCATTCTGTTTACCTGTCTTTTTTTCATGTCTTTACACTGGCCTTGGATATAAGGAGGACATACTATTTGCCTGACTTATTCGCTGATGTTCAACAGCTCTTATGGCTCTTCAGCAGGTACACTATGTATAACTTAGCTTTTATTTGCCTGTTCTCTGCTTTCAATCCTGTTTGTGCAATAAGGCTTGCTGTTATAGGTTGTGTTGCAAGATTATTCCTTATTGTTCTTTGATTTAAGAAAACTTTAGATTTTTAGAAAGAAAATGAGCTCCTTAGATTATTAAACCTTTTCATGCTCCCATTCAACAATGGATAGTCTTGTAATAAAGAAGAATAACAGGCATATGGCTATTGCCAGATGGAAGAAAAAGAAATATAAACAGACACTCAGAAATAAAAAAAAAATTGAATCTGAAGTAAACAAAGAAAGGGCTGATTTAGGTTTATTCAACTCCATTAGTTCTACCAGTTCTGGTATTGGTGTTGATATTCCAATGTCATATGCCCTTGTAGGAGAGGAATTTGTAGTTGGTACTTTAGTGGAAAGTAAAAGGAATGATCAATCTGAAAGAAACACTAAAATAAAAAAATGGAAAGAAAAGTGTGCTAAACGAAGATTAAAAAGTACTTCCTCTTTAAATTCTTTAAAAAGGTCTGGTCTTTGTAATACATCAAAAGAACAGTTATTAGAAAATAATAGTGTTTTGGGCCTAGATGATGAAATTGAGGAATCATTAGAACAACCTAGGAAAAAAATGGCTTTATCTCAAATTTCTTCAACTATAAATCTTGATTCAGCTGGACACTCATGTCATGTAACTCCATCTTCCTTAAATGGTATAACATCTGAATTGAAAACTTCAAACAATAAAGTAAGAAGCAGGACAGCTAAACTTCCATATTTGGAACATAAAAAACTTAAAGATGGAGTGCACCTTCATGATGCTTTTATTTTGGATAAACCTTCTAATATGGTACAGGTTACTACACAGCATAAAAAAAAGAACAAATGTAGAGACTTATTAAGCATGATAGAAGATAAAAGTGATATTCTAGCTAAGGTCCATGGTTGTATATATTGTGGTGCTAAAAAATTTCCACATGAAACAAAGAACCTTTTGTTGTTCGGGTGGAGATGTGGTCTTGACTAAAGCACCGATTTACCTTCGCACTTATTGACCTTCTAACATCTCATGAAACAGAAGCTCTGGACTTTAGAACTTCAATCCGAACATATAATAATCATCTTGCATTCACATCATTTGGTGCAACCTATGATAAAGAATTAGCTAAAAGAAACAAAGGTGTGTATACTTTTAGAGTCCAAGGTCAAGTATATCATTTTATGAATGATCTTATACAAACCCCTGAAAAGAGTCAGAATTTACAGTTTTACTTCCATGATTCAGATCATGAATTATCAAACCGTCTTAAAAAATGTCCTAGATTGTTTGAAGCAACATTACAAAAAATTTTAACAGTGTTGTCCCATAATCCATATGCACGATTTTTTAAGGATCTAAGGAATATTCCCAATATTCATGAACTTGAAATTGTGTTGTTCTGTAATCCAAAAATTGATCAAAGAGTCTATAATAAACCCACTGTTTCTGAAGTTGCCGGGATATTAGTTGAGGGTGAAGCCAATGCACAAAGGAGCATAAAAGTATACACACATAGTGGTGTTTCACATTTTGTTGGATACTATTATGCTTGTTATGATCCTTTACAGTATCCACTTATGTTTCCATATGGTGATCTTGGTTGGCACCAAGGCATAAGTAAAATAAAGATTAATGTTAATCCACGAAAAAGGAAAAAAAATTTGGAAAATAGCAAAATGCTTAATCCCCGGAATGCAAGTACTGCTCCTCAACTTCTTGAATCTGAAAATACAACACTTTTAAGTGACACATCAGAAGATCCAACTTATGTGTCAATTAGAGAGTATTATTGTTATAAGCTACAAATTAGAGATAATGATAGGTCTTGCATATTACGGTTTGGTCGGCTTTTTCAAAGAATATGTGGTTGATATGTTTGTTAAATTAGAGACACAAAGACTAGATTACTTCGCATCTCAAAGAAAACAATATTAGACAAGAATTTCTTCAAGGTATAGTTGATGCTGTAGCGAATGGAGAAAACGATGCAAGTAAGATCGGTCAACGTACTATCTTACCTGCATCATTTACTGGTGGGCCTAGGCATATGAGGAAAAAATACCTAGATGCAATGACTTTAGTGAAAAAATTTGGTAAGCCAGATATCTTTCTAACCATCACATGTAACCCTAATTGGCCAGAAATAAAAGAGATGTTATTCAATGGAGAATTAGCTCAAAATAGACCGGATTTAATGGACAGGGTATTTAAGGCAAAGCTAGAAGAACTTAAAATTGAGTTGTTCAAGAAAAATATATTTGGAAAAGTTGCTGCCTATACATACGTAATAGAATTTCAAAAAAGAGGTTTACCACATGCTCATTTCTTATTGATTTTAAAGCCTCATTATAAAATTTATAGGCCTAAAGAATTCGATAGGTTTGTGTCGGCTGAACTTCCAAATAAAGAAGAACAGCCTCATTTGTACAATTTAGTAGTTAAACACATGTTACATGGACCTTGTGGAAATTTAAATCCTAAGAATGTATGTATGGATAAAAATAATCGCTGTAAGAAATCATTTCCTAAAACATTCTGTGATGAAACTGTTATAACAACAGATGCATATCCAATATATAGAAGATGAAATGATAATTCAAGAGTTAGGACTAGAGGTGCATGGTTGGACAATAGATGGGTTGTACCATATAACCCATATCTTCTTGCAAAATTTGATTGTCATATAAATGTCGAGATTTGTTCAACTGTAAAGGCTGTAAAATACATTTATAAGTACATCTGTAAAGGAAATGATAAGATCATGTTTAATATAACCGATCAAACAAGAGATGAAGAAATTAATGAAATTGAACAATATCAATCTGGAAGATGGATTTCTCCTCCTGAAGCATTATGGCGGATTTATAGATTTGCATTGGGAGATATGAAACCTCCTGTTATTCAATTACAAGTTCATCTTGAAAATTATCAACCAATTAATTTTAATAAGAAATATAAGCTTAAGAATATTGCAAATAATCCATTCATTCGTAAAACAATGTTGACTGAATTCTTTGAAATGAATAGGCTGAATACTGAGGCTAAAAAAAGAAACTGTATGTATGGTGATTTTCCAGATTTTTTTGTATGGGAAAATGATAAAAAAAAACGTTGGAAAATACGGATGAAAGGTGATTCAATTGGAAGAATAGTATCAATAAATCCAATAGAAGGTGAAAGGTATTTTTTAAAGATCTTATTGTGCAATGTTAAGTGTCCTACATCCTTTACTCATTTAAAATTTTTTAACAATAAAACATATGATACATATCATGATGCAGCTCTAGCACGTGGTTTATTAGAAGAAAATAATAGTCAAGAACATTGCTTATTAAAGCATCTTTATATCATATGCCTTATGAATTAAGAAGGTTATTTGCTACTTTGTTGGTTTATTCATGCCCTGCAGATCCTTTAAAATTATGGCAGCAATTTGAACCTTTTTTGTCTGAAGATGTGTCTAAACAAACACAACTTTCAAAATTTGAAATTAGAAAAAATGTGCTGCAACAAATAAATGTGTTCTTACAGTCTATGGGAAAAGATATAAGTTTATTTGGTTTAATACCTCAGGACATGAAAAACAGTGAATTTGAAGATTTAACTGAAGAATTAAGAGCCGAACAAAACATTGTAATAAGTGAAGTAGACATTAATTCTAAATTACTACTTAATAAAGAACAAAAAATAGCATTTGATTCTATCCTAACATCG
Organism: Gentiana straminea; assembly: GCA_036785695.1. Lineage (NCBI taxonomy): Eukaryota > Viridiplantae > Streptophyta > Magnoliopsida > Gentianales > Gentianaceae > Gentiana > Gentiana straminea. Next base: position 1,998,949 of record JAVUPR010000462.1, on the reverse strand, counting down.
CTTATAAGAATAATTCAAAGATCTTTTTTTATTGATGGACCGGGAGGAACCGGGAAAACCTTTTTGTACAGAGCTTTATTAGCAGATGTAAGGTCAAAAGGTTTTATTGCTTTAGCTACGGCTGCATCTGGTATAGCAGCTTCTTTACTACCTGGAGGTAGAACGGCTCATTCAAGATTTAAAATACCAATTGATGTAACGGATAGCTTTACATGTAGAATTAGCAAACAATCTTCTTTAGCAAACATGATTAAAGAAGCTAGATTGATTATTTGGGATGAAGCACCTATGTCAAAAAAAACAACAATTGAATCTTTAGATAATTTATTAAGAGATCTAATGGATAACTCGGAACTGTTTGGTGGGAAAGTCGTTGTGTTAGGCGGTGACATCCGTCAAACTTTACCGGTTGTTCGTGGAGGTACAAAAAATGAAACAATCAATGCATCTTTAATTAGATCTTATATTTGGCCAAACCTGATTAAGTTTAAACTTACTGAAAACATGCGGGCACGTTTGGATCCTGCTTTCACTACATTCCTGTTAAGTGTAGGTGATGGATTGACTCAAACTGAAGATGCTGAAAATATTGAACTACCTATGAATATAATTACTTCACCAAAAAATATTGATGATGGATTAGACAATCTTGTAAAATCTCGTGTTCTTAGAAAATACATCGACTTTAGTAATGTCGAACTCTCGATTAATGAGCTATATTGACTACTAAAAATCAATTTGTTGATGAAATAAATGAAATCATGATTGATAGGTTTCCGTGTATTCAAACAGTATGTAAGTTATGATAAAACAATTAATCCACAAGATCAAGGACTGTATGAAGATATGCTGAATAGTTTAAGCCCCAATGGTCTACCACCTCATAAGTTAAAATTAAAACCTAATGCACCAATAATTCTACTTAGGAATTTAGATCCATCTGAAGGATTATGTAATGGAACACGACTAATATGTAAACACCTAGATAAAAATGTAATACACGCCGAAATAGCAATTGGAGACCATGCCGGAAAAAAGTTTTCTTACATAGAATACCTTTACAAACCATCTAATGATGAATTCTCCCCAATCCCTTATAAAAGAGTTCGCTTTCCAATAAGGCTTTGCTTTGCGATGACAATAAATAAAGCACAAGGGCAAACATTAGACTATGTTGGTGTCTATTTAAAAGAACCTGTTTTCTCTCATGGTCAATTGTATGTTGCTCTTTCACGTGCAAAGACATCAAAAGCTGTAAAAGTATTTATTGTTCCTACATTCTTTGATTCTGAAAAAAATAACATTACACGTAATGTTGTGTATAAAGAAGTTTTAAGTGGTGCATGAACATTCGAAAAATGTGTTTTCATTCATAAAGTGATCACATGAAATTATTGTTCTTCATATATTTATGTTCTGAATATTATTTGTGGGATAGATAATAATGCATACAAATTATGTAATCTTCTTCATGTAGAGAACAAAAGATAGACCTCTCCTCAATGCAATGCAAGTTTCACTTTCAACTAAAGAATGGACTGTCATAGTTCAAGTTGTTGAAAAACATAAAACTGAAGAATCACGAAACAAGGCAACACTATTCAAGAAGTTTGTTTTAACAGACATGCAGGTAAATACTCAAAATGTATTGACTATATTGTATTCTATATTAAAATGTATGATAAATGATAGATTCAATGTCTTATTACTTATTCCATTATTTAGGGTACAAAGATTGCAGCTGTCACTTTTGGTGGAAGCATTGTACCTTTGGACAGACTACTCATTCCATTCAAGAGATACAAAATATCTAATGCTGGATTAAAAGTGGCAGAACAGAGGTACAGGCTTGGAGAATATGGATACCAATGGGTATTATCGATGAATAACCTGATTGAGCCAATACATGATGAAGTTCCTCATACCTTGCCATGCTCATACACTTACAACAAATTTTCAGAATTGTATCGATTTGTTGAGCGCAATGAATATGTTGGTAAGTTCTAATTCCTAAAATTTCACCATTAATATTGGTAATGACTGGCTCTGCAGTAAAAAAGTAAGAAAAGATTTAATAATGTTGATGTAGTACCTTCATTATCAACCTTCTATCTTCATTAATAAATGCATACTCTACTGTTTCATTTTTCATGAATCTGCAAATCTTGGTACTGTACTGTTTCTATTAGATATAGGCTATACCAATGACTTTCTAAGTTGTGCTTCTATGAATAACCGATTAACCTTAGTCACTTTATATGTTGTACTATTTACAATTTGAAGAGAGTTTGAGAAAGTAAATAATACTTGAGTAAACTCCAACTTATTTATTCATGTTGAAAGAATGAGTATAAATAGATACAAGAGAGGATCCTTACAAGAGAGGATCCTAGCTAGTAAAGTAAAAGTAACTAGTGAGCCGGCTACAATAAATGCTGTAGTCGGCTATGTCTATGCTATTACATAATAGGACAAAGGATAGTTACTTTATGACTATTAGGACATAATAATTGTTTATTCAATGCAATTAATATGTCCCTTGATAGAAAGTACCACGTTACATTGTAACATGTTATGAGTGTAATAATAATGTAATATTAACCATAGTATTTCCACACCCCCTCAACCGGGTTGTATATGTTTATACAAACAAGTTTGCTACTTAGTCCGCCGAACATAAGTGGTGGTATGGCCTTGGTGAGAATATCGCATTCCGATCCGCCGAGGGAACATACCGGAGTTGAATAATCTTGGCATCAATCTTCTCCTTTAGGAAGTGTCCGTCAATGTCCACATGTTTGGTTTTATCATGATGGACCGGATCCTCTCGCCATGCATAAGGCCGAATTATTGTCACAAAGCAGAGTGTGATAGGTTGTCGAGGAGGTTGCCGAAGTTCGCTGAGTACCCTTTTTAGCCACAGAGCTTCACAAATGCCAAGTACAAGTGCCCCGAGTTCACCCAAGATCGCTTTTGACACAAAGAGGTCGTTTCTTGCTTCTCCAAGTAACTAGGTTTCCCCATACATACGAGCAATAGCCTCGTGGTAGATCTTCTCGTCAATGTGACATCCACCCCAATCAAGATCGTGTAGACCTTGATTGATCTATCGTGAGACTTGGTGAAATGTAAGCCCCGGCCAGAGTGGACTTCGTGTACCTCGCATCCCGTTCACGCATCCCAATGTTGCTCGCAGGGCAATGCATGAATCAAGCAACTGCATCGACGCCATATGCACATCGTGTCTTGTATGGGACGATAAATGAGTTTCCCTACAAGTCTTTGATATTGATCCTTTCGACAAAGAATGTCACCATGCAAACAGGTATTACCGGGGTCTACTGGGGATACAAAGCAGGTTTGCATCCCAAAGATGCCGCTTTCCTTCAAAGAGTCCAAGACATACTTCCTCCGTGACACGTATATACCCCGGCGTTCCTAGCTATTTCCATACCAAGAAAGTACTTGAGGTAGCCCAAATCTTTAACTTGAAATACTTTTGCCAAAGGGTCTTCAAGTGTTGGATCTCAAAGCAGGTCATCACCGCAAGGATGATATCATCCACATAGACAATAAGAATGGACCTTTTCTCGGTTTGTTGTTTTGATAAACATTGTGTGATCCGAGTTGCATTGATGATATCCAAGCAGCCTTTAACCACAAGAGTGAGTTTTCCAAACCAGGCTCTAGGGACCGCTTTAGGCCATATAGAGATTTCCTCAATTTGCAAACTTTCCCTTGAGTGTGAGTGTTGGAAAACCAGAGGCACATTCATATAGACTTCCTCAAGGGTCACCATTTAGGAAAGCATTCTTGATATCCAATTGGTGTAGAGGCCACCAAGTTGGACAAAGAATTGAGATCGCACTCGACAAGTTGTTTAGTTTTGCCACAGTGCAAAGGTTTCCTTGTAGTCAAGGCCATATGTTTGAGTGAATCCCCTTGCAACCAACCTAGCTTTGTATTTGTCAATAGTACCATCGCATTGTACTTGATAGTGAATGTACCATTTGCACCGATCGTCTTCTTTCCATGTGGGAGAGTGGTGAGATCCCAAGTATGGTTGTCAAGGAGAGCAAATATTTCGCTTTGATACCGCCTTCCACTTATCATGTTGGAGAGCTTCCCGTATATTCTTAGGAATAGAGTGAGAATCCAAGTCCCGTGTAAACATGGCAAAAACAGTGATAACCGATCATAGGATAGATAATTATGAATAGAGTGATCGCAGTGCAAGATCTCTTTCCCTTCCCGATAGCAATAGTCCGTCATCAACGCGCCAGCCGCCGAGAGTCGCCGGGGTGCCGAGGTTCACCGCCGTGACTCGCAGGTTGCCGAGTGTCGCAGTCTCCGGTTCACAGGCTCGGGGTCGCAGTCTCCGGTTCGGAGGTTGCCGAGGATCGCAGGATGCCGAGAGTCGCGGGGGTGCCGGGGTTCAAGAGTTTGCCGAGGGAAAGGATTTAGGTCAAGTTCAATCGTTTTCCATCGTTGATCGCCTGGGACTTGTCGTAGTAGGAGTCCTTTCAAAGAATTTTACATCCATAGAATTGTAAAATCTCTTTTCGTAAGGAGAATAGCACTTGTAACCTTTCCCGTCCTTTGCATATCCTAGGAAAATGCACTTGTGAGCTTTGGGATCAAGTTTGCTTCGTGTTGGGCATGGATATAAACAAACACAAGGCAACCAAAGATTTTTGGAGGTAATTGGGAAATTAGATGAGGACAGAGTGAGTGGTCAAAAGGGTTTGGATAGGAGTTTTGAAGCCTAACACTCGCCGGGAAGTCCGTTGATTAAGTATGTGGCAAGCAATATAGCTTCACCCCACATATATTTTGGAACATGTGTTGTGAACATGAGTGATCTAGCCATTTCCAAGAAGTGCCTGTTCTTTCTCTCAAAGAACCCCATTTTGTTGAGGTGTTTCCACACAACTACCGGTATGGACAATCCCCTTTTCCATCAAGAAATTACCGAGGTTAGACTCATAGTATTCAAGTGCATTATCGCCTTTAAGATCTTGATCTTAGTGTCAAATTGAGTAGAGATCATGTTGTAAAATTCCCGAAAAACTGTTCCAACTTCGCATTTATCCTTCATTAAAAACAAACATGTGTTTCGGTATGATCATCAATGAAAGTGACAAACCACCTTTTCCCCGTTATACTTTTTACTCAAGGTCCCCATACATCACTATGAATTAAAGTGAAAGGTTTTGAAGGCAAATAAGGTAGTTTGGTATACACAGATTTGGTAAGTTTGGCAAATTGACAAATATCACATTGAAGATCATTGACATTACATCCTTTAAATAATTCAGAATTACAGACTTTAAATAACCAAAACTTGGATGTCCTAGTCTATAATGCCATAACATGATATTATCTAAGGTTTGAGTGCAGCCGCCGAGGCAGATTCGCCGTCCGTCTTCTCGTCTTCAAAGCAGGTTGACCACATACAATCCCGAGCAGGTGGTTTAGCCCTCCCAATCACTTCCCGTGAAGAAGGGTCCCGGAAAGTGCACCGATTCTTATTAAACACCACAAATTCAATTCAAATCTTTTGCAATTTTACCGACGATATGAGATTGCAATCTAATTTTGGAACAAATAGACATCCTTTAGTGCATATCTTATTAAGTGAGTTTAACATTTCCAAAACCTTTTGCATGAGAGATAGATCCATCGCCAGCCTTAATTTTATGAATTTGATGACATGGCATAAGGTGAGTTATGAGGTTTTTATTGCCAAATATATGAGAGAGAGGCCCCGTAATCAACAATCCACGTTTCATTACTAATAAAGAGTAGAATTTACCCGTACCGGCCTCGTGTAGCCATGTCGCAGAGGGGACTACCTTCTTTTTGTTGAGTGAGGAAAGCTTTGAATGCAAAAACCGAGCATTCAACTTGTTATCATTCTCCCCTTCATTGACGTGCCCGCCCGACTTTCCCCGGTAGGCTTGGAGGATTTGGGCATGCCATGTAGCTTCCAAAGCAAGTGTCCTTGGTGTGATTTGTGCGTTTGCGTGCTCACGAACAACTTTCCGCTCGATCGCAGGCTTCCCGACGCCTCGCAACCTCAAGCAGCTTCCCGACGCCGCCAGGTAGCACTTTCGCAGGGTTGTCGCAGGGGGGAGTTCAAGAAGATCACTTTCCTCCTCGTTTCCTCATGTTTGACTTCAAAGAAACATGGATTTGAGATTGGGGAGAGGTTTTGTGGCAAGGATTCTTCCCCTAACATCATCAAGAGTAGGATTCAAATTCCGAAGAAACTTGAATACTCTCTTTTTCTCAATAATGTCCTTATAAAGTGGCAAGATCCTTGACATCATTCCAGGGGTGAGTTTCCAACATATCCAGTGTTGCCATGCCCTAGATAGTTGATTGAAGTATTGAGTTACGTACATATCTCCTTGTCCGCAATTTTGAATCCGAGCTTCAAGTTCATACACTTCGTATGTATTGTCTTTCTTGGAGTAAAGATCCCCGGCATTATCCCGCATCTCCTTTGCGTATCATACATCATAAAGTTCTCACTAATCTCTTTTGTCATTGATCTTGTGAGAATGGTCATGACTTGATTATTAGTAGTATCCCATGCTTCAAATCCCGGTTCATCTTCAAGCAGGGGGCAGCTTTAGAGTCGGATTGTGTATCCCATCTTACCTTGTCCAGAGATGTACATTTTCATAGATCTTGACCACAAGTAAGTAGTTGTTGCCATCAAGTCTATGATTTGTGTAAGATGAAGAGTCGCTGACCCCACCGCCGAGGTAGCCGGGACTCGACCGAGGGTGAGGAAGCTTCGTATAATGAAGACATTCTTGATTCAAATAGGTGCCGAGAATTTGCAATGGATTCAGAGTTTAAGGCTCGATACCATGAAGAGAGTTTGAGAAAGTAAATAATACTTGAGTAAACTCCAACTTATTTATTCATGTTGAAAGAATGAGTATAAATAGATACAAGAGAGGATCCTTACAAGAGAGGATCCTAGCTAGTAAAGTAAAAGTAACTGTAGCCGGCTACAATAAATGCTGTAGTCGGCTATGTCTATGCTATTACATAATAGGACAAAGGATAGTTACTTTATGACTATTAGACATAATAATTGTTTATTCAATGCAATTAATATGTCCCTTGATAGAAAGTACCACGTTACATTGTAACATGTTATGAGTGTAATAATAATGTAATATTAACCATAGTATTTCCACATTTTTCTCGCTCATTCATTACACTATACTGAAATAACACTCAATTTACACCATTATTTTATTAGTTGTGCAGAGAATTCATCTATGAACCTTACTTATCAAGCCTGCTTATTTTTTCTTTGCAAACAAACTAACTAACTACATCTCCGTTATGAATCTATAACTAGGTACAAAGAACATAGCACAGAGATTGCTGAATTATTGAAGAATAAGGCTTATGATAATGTTGAAATACTGCTACGCCCGCCCATAACTTCAGATGTTCGTCAAATCAAAGATGTGACAACCAACATTCAAGAGGTATATACATAGAAGTGTGTAATATGGAAAGATTATTTCATTTTTCCTACAGTATCCCAAATAATATTTCGTTTTCCTTAACAGATCAAAACAGCCTGGGTTGTGGGAAAATTGGAACTGATGCCTGGACAAGAAAAACTATGGCAACCCGTATGCGGAAGCTAGTAAAAAATACCGCATAGGAAGTGTTGGTAAGAAACAAGTAATCATTCCACGGTAAATATTTTTGTTTTATACATCTCACCATTAGAATAATGTTCATACTTAATAATCCATTATGGACTTCAAATTTCACAGTGGTCGTATGGAGATCTATTTGACTGATGATTCAGCACACTTGCTGCCACACTGTTCTCTCCACTTTTTGAAAAGTTAACTGAATTCACAGTGCAACAAATTTATGAGGCAGATAAGAAGGTATGGCATTTAAGGCTATATAGTTATTTGTTTTCTAAATCTCCAACATACACTACAAAAAAACAGCAGTTTTGCGACGGAGTTTTTGCGACGGACCTTATTTCCGTCGCAAATTTACGTTTGCGACGGATGTTTTAATGTTTGCGACGGGACACTTGGCGGGACCGATTTTTCCACTTGGCGGGCAATTTTGCGACGGACTTTTTATTATTTTGCGACGGACCATTCAATAAAATTTTATAAAATAATTTTATTATTCTGAATTTAGATAAAATTTGCGACGGAAATTAAATTCCGTCGCAAAATGCCTTTTTGCGACGGCATTTTTATTATTTTGCGACGGAATGTTTAATACATTTTTATTAATTATTTTATTATTCGAATTTACATGTTTGCGACGGAATTAGGTTTATTTTGCGACGGACATTAAATTCCGTCGCAAAACGGCGGATATCGCCGCATAATCCCCTTTTCTTCCTCATTTCTCTTCTTCTCTCCCCTCTTCTCTCCCGCCCCCCCCCCCCCCCCCCCCCCCCCCCCCCGCCGAACCCGTTTCCGGCGCCACCTCCTTCCACCACCGCCGCAGCCCACTCACAAGGTAACCTCTTCCCTCCCCCTCCCACCCCCGTCCTTGAATCCTTTTGCATTTTTTATTTGATGATTTGCATTTTTTTATTTTTTTTTTCTGTTTTATGAGAAGGGTATTTGTCCATTTACAAGTCATGTGTTTTAGAGGGCACGGTATGATATGAAACAGCTATGTGATGTTTGCTCGGTTGGTGCTTGGTGATGGGTGGTTTGGGGTTTTGATTGTTTTGTGTTAGATTTTGGATGAAAGTTCATTTTTTTGATGAAATTTTGACCTATGTTTATCTCACTTTCTTACTATCAAAACGAACTCAAAATCAGTTGGTCTAAGAAGATAAAATGCTCATAATATTCTGAATTATAATCCCTTAAATTTTCAGCTCGTTTGGGCTTCAACCCGACATTCAAAAACACCACACAAACTTAATTAGCTCCCAAATGACAGTTTTGACTAAGCAGTTTGTGACCAACATTTAACTATTATACAGGCCTCAAACCAGAATGGTTTCTCAATGAAAAATGTACCCCTATATGCAATATATAACACATCAAAAATTCAGCTCATTCCAAGTAGTATAGGGTACTCAAAAGTTCGACACAAAACCACATCGAAAGCTGTAAAACAGATTTTCAATATCTGATGCGTTTTTGTTTGACATGGTGTGTGATGTGTGATGGATGAAAATGAGATCTGAAATATGCGTTTTGTAGCTTGCATTCTGAGCTTTCCAACCATATAAAGAAAACGCAATTTGGTGCAATTGTGTTTTCGAGGAGGTGCTGTCCGTTTGGATACCGTTTACGAATGATTGATGTATTTTACTTGTTGTTTTAAGTTAATAATGTCTAGAGGCTTACATGCTTTGAGGTGGAACAACAATGTAGTCAATCATAAGACTACGGGATTTATGATCATCATTTTGGTATCACTTTATCTTAGCTTAGTTTCACCTTTGGAATCTCAAGTGCATCTACTTTATCTTAGCTTAGTTTCACCTTTAGATTCCCGCCACCTTTGTTTGATTGACATATGATACTCGGTGTGCGGCTATACTTACCTAACTTATTTTTTTGGCAGGTCCACTTACTTTGCTGCACTTTTTTACGCTTCCGAAGAAGGTGTTGTAGTTACTCGGCTTAGCAAACAAAGAAATTGCTTGAGGTCGTGTAGTTAGAGGTGCTACCGCAAATCTCAATAGTTAGGGGATCTATTGCAAACCCCGTAGTTACGAGATCTATAAAAATCTCGCTTTCCTTGCACATATTATTAATTAGTATAAACGCCTTTTTATTATAATTGCATTTAGATTAGTATAAACGTCATTTTCTCGTGTCAAATAGATGTCGTGGTAGAGGTAGGTAGGTAGAGGTAGACGCGGTAGGGGTAGTTCCTTGCACCTTGGATTGCCGGTTTTTATAGTTATTTTTTTTTATATTTTTTTATATAGTGTATCATATGTAGTATATATTTATAGATATATATGTGTTGTAATTATAAGTTAGGAAAATGCTTACTTATGTGTATTAGTTAGATAAGTTAGGAAAATGCTTAAGTATGTGCAAAGCCGGATGTTGGTTGAATTGGTTGAATTGGTTTGTTGAATGCTTAAGTATGTGCAAAGCCGGATGTTGGTTGAAAATGCTTAGTTTAGAAACCGGATGTTGGTTGAATTGGTTTGTTGAATTTGGATTGAAATGATGATAAGTATGTGGTTGAATTGGTTTGTTGAAAAGTGGTGCCGTTCCTACCCGTTTGGAAAATGGTACCGGGGGTACTTTGTTATCCGGCAAAGCCTCCGAATTATTTTGACGTCGAACCTTTGACCATGAATTAAAAATTTAGGTTAAAGTGTTGTTAGTTTCATAGTAAGTTGAGTAAAACCCGAGTTTGCAAAAGTGTTGAGACAACCTTCAAAGACTATTGTTAGTCTCATTTTTTGTATGATATGATGTGTAGGATTGAAAATGAAGAGAATAGAACGTAGTTGGATGTACGAGAGGTTGGATGCTAACAAGAAATTTAACCCGGTATTTGTGAATGGTGTGGAGGAATTCATAAAACATGCAAAGCGCTTAGATTCGTTTCGGGCAAATAATGGAATGATGAAGTGTCCATGTAGTAAGTGTAAGAACACTAAATTTTCGATCGAACATGACGTTAGATTACATTTAACTAAATATGGGTTTTGCGCAAACTACTATGATTGGGTGTGTCATGGTGAAGAGTTTCCCATTCCGATGAACGTTCAAAGAAAGACGGAATGTGAACCCTTATCGTGACATGGTTAATGACGCATTACGTGATAGGATTGATCACGTAAGAGAAGAATTGCTTAACCAAGAGGAGAACAATGAGACACCAAACCCCGAAGTTGCATCGTTTTTTGAAATGCCGAAAAACGCAGAACCCGTATGTGATGGAAGTAGTGTCTCCGTACGCAAGCGGCTTCTAGGTTGCTCACTTTGAAATGTGATCACAACCTCTCTCACAAATGCGTTGACGGGGTTACCGGTTTGATAGAGATATTCTTCCGAAGAATAACTTAATGACCTCGAACTTCTATCAAACCAAAAAGTTGTTAAAGGCATTGAGCTACCCCACGAGAAAATACACGTGTGTCCCGCGGGGTGTATGTTATTTTGGGAGGAGGACGCGAATCCGGACAAGTGTCGGAAGTGTGACCATGATCGATATAAACCGAAAACGAACGCAAGAGGTCAACGTGTGCCTAACAAAGTGATGACTTATTTCCCGATTGGACCTAGACTCCAAAGTTGTACGCCACGAAACATATAGGCAAGGAAACGAGGTGGCACGCGGAAAACCCCAGACAAGCGGTATAATGGCCCACCCAAGTGACGCCGAAGCTTGGAAGCATTTTGACCAAATGCACCCCGAGTTTGCTAAGGAGCCTAGAAATGTGCGGTTAGGACTTTGCACGTACGGTTTTGCACCTTTTGGTAATTTTGGGAAGAACTACTCTTGCTAGTCGGCTCATGGTGACACCATACAATCTTCCGCCCCGGTTGTGCATGAAAAGACAGCTTTATATTCTTATCGTTGCTTGTACCGGGGCCGAAAAATCCGAAAGGAAACCTCGATGTTTATTTGCAACCATTGATTAAGGAGTTGAAGCAAATTGTGGGAAAAGGGTTGTTTACTTACGATGTATCCATAAAACGAATTTTCATACGAGGGCCGCACTAATGTGGACTATCAATGATTTTCCCGCGTATGGCATGTTATCCGGGTGGACTACGGCCGGTGTGAAAGCTTGTCCCTATTGTGGTGATGGAAACAAGTCATTCGGCTCAAACATAGTGGTAAATGCACTTGGTTTGATTGTCATCGGCGCTTTCTCCCCGAAGACCATATTTTTCGCACCGATAAAGGTTTTTTGAAGTCCAAACAAGATGAACACGCGACTCCACCCCGTAGATTGAGTGGTGAGGAGGTATGGGAATTTGTACAACACCTACCAAGCATCATTGATGGCTCGATTCGTACTTGAAACGGCTTAAAAACTTCAAGAATGGTTGGTGGAAAAGAAGCATTTTTTGGGATCTTCCGTATTGGAAAACATTGCTGCTTCGACATTGCCTGGATGTGATGCATATTGAGAAAAACTTCTTTGAAAAACTCGATTGACACGGTTATGGACGTTAAAGGCAAAACTCGCTTGTGGTCCAAAATCTCGCTAAAGATTTGAAAGAGCTTTGCGTAAAGCGCCCCGATTGTACACTTGTTCTTGACAAGCGTAAAAGAAAAGTGTTGTGTGAATGGGTCACCAAGTTGAAATTCCCCGACGGTTATGCTTCGTACCCGAGTAGGTGCGTAGATCATGATCAATACATTCTACGTGGTTTGAAAAGCCATGATTGTCACGTTTTTATGGAACGTTTGTTGCCAGTTGCCCTTCGAGAATTGATTCCGAAAAATGAGTGGAATGCATTGACTGAGATAAGTCAATTCTTTCGAGACTTGTGTGCCGCTACCCTAAAAATAGAAGACGTGATTCGTTTAGAGAATAACATTGCTGAGATTATTTGCAAGTTAGAGAAGATTTTGCCTCCAGCGTTTTTTAACTCGATGGAGCATTTACCGGTACACTTGCCGTACGAGGTCGAGTTGGTGGTCCCGTGCAATATCGATGGATGTATCCATTCGAAAGGTTTTTGAATCACTTAAAACAAAAGATTGGTAACAAAGCTTTCGTAGAGGGATCAATATGCAATGCGTATTTGTTGGAAGAGATTTCAAACTTCTGTTCTATGTATTACGATGATCATATTGAAACAAAAGCAAAGAATCTTGCTTGTTGGTGAGACTTCGGCATCGCAATCGTTTCGCATTTACCCGAGTTATTCCGTGATCATAATGGTACAACAACTCGGGAAGTGCAAGACGAGGTTCTTGGATAATAAAGAATATGACTTTGTGCACAAGTACGTATTGTCTAACTCGCGAAATCATGAAACCGTATGAACTGTAAGTACCTCATTACTACATATATACAATGCTTAACAGCTTTTTCTCGAACAAATATACATTAACCGACAAAATGATTCATTCTTAGATTGTTCGAGCAATTTATTCGTGTTCAACAAAATTTCAATTGACCTCGACAGATATTTGGAATAAACATGAAAATGAATTTACCAAATGGTTTGCACAACAAGCATCATTGTTGAATGATGATTTGCTAAAAGCTTTGGCAAGTGGTCCTTCTCGTCAAGTCAAAACTTGGAAACGTTATTCGATTAACGGCTACAACTTTCGGACATTCAACCGGGCAACTGATATTGGTAAATCTTCACCAACAACGGAGTTTGTGTCGGGTAATAGACTTCCACGGAAGGTGCCGACTATTATGGCACTTTAAATGAAATCATTGAGTTGGTGTATTATGGAGCTTCGACTGTCTACAAAGCCGTATTGTTCAAATGTGATTGGTTTGATAATTCTGAACGGGGCATGAATGTGCATAAAGATTATAAGATAGTTGAAGTTCATCGTGGTAGGAAATATGGCGCTTATGATCCATTTGTTCTGGCTTATCAAGTCGAGCAAGTCTACTATGCTCCATATCCAAGTTTGAAAAAAGACAAAGATCAATGGTCGGTTGTTTTCAAAACAAAGGCAAGATCGACTATCGATGCTCCCGTCGAGGAAACCGTTTTCCAAGAACAAGTGATCAATGATGTTTCCCGATTATCCGATCCTCTTAACATTGTCCACCAAGATCTTGATGTCGATGTTGACTCCGATGTTGGGGATAATGACTTGGATGATGATGAGATGGCGGATTTCATTCAACAAGAAGATGGAGAGGAAGAAGAATCGGTTGATGATCTAGATACTGATGAAGAGGAGGAAGAACTCTTCCATTCTAGTAGTGATAGTGAATAATAATGTATTAAATATTTTATTTTGTCATCATTGCCGAATAATAATGTATTAAACATTGTAATTTATTATTAATTAGTATAATTGCATTTAGATTAGTATAAACGTCATTTTCTCGTGTCAAATAGATGTCGTGGGGTAGGTAGAGGTAGACGCGGTAGGGGTAGTTCCCCCTCCCCCGGAGCGTCTTCCTCCACACGTACTCACGGTTTGGATGATGAGATACACCGTATGACCGAGGAGGATTTGGGTGTCATTGTCAATGGTGACCTTGGATTGCCGTTTTTGGATCCCGAGGGGAGATGGTAAGTTAATACATATCTTGCTTTAATTTGTTTGTATTTTTATTTATATTTTGATTAACCAAATATATTAACAACTTATTGTTTTCAATATGACAGTTTACCGACAACTATGTCAAGAAAATGGCCAAGACCGCCATAATCGCCGGCTTCAACACTTTTGCCACCACGTGGCATAATGCCACCAGAGCAAGCAGAAAGGTGGTGGCACGCATTTAGGGTACGTCGTTCGTATAAATATAACTATATATAAATATAACTATAATTATAACTATACATATAACATATATATAACTATGTTGCGTGCTCATTTCGGCTTCGAGTTACGCCACGAGCGCCCGGTTGGGAAGCTTTTGAGCGGTATGCTATCAACAGGGTCCGTGATTATATGTATCGGGCTCAAACAAACCCCCGTGCTCGGCTTTGGATGACCCCGGATATTCTCCGTCGCCCGAGGAGTGGATTGGGAGTCCCGTAAGCAATTATTCAATATTTAATTAATAATACTTGTGTTTTATATATATATGTATGTACTAACTTGTTTATCTTATGTCGGAATAGGCATTCAAGGAAACATCTCGCGAAAAAGAAGATAAACCGAGCTTCGGATCCGGTGAGGAAGGGAAGATCCCCGGGACACATGCTATGGGCGTACGCGGCGTTATCGATTTCGCTCGGGCCATGGAGGACAATAGAGAAGTGCCCCTATCGGGCCGGAGATCCGGTGACTAGTTCGAAGAAGAAGAAGTCGGGCAACTTCGTCTCGAGGAAGTTTGAGAAAATCTTGGTACGTTATGTATTCTAAATATTATATATACATTATATATATATCATGTAATTATTGTTACTAACAAATTTATATCATACTTTACAGACGTCTTCACCTCGAAGAAGGCGAAAGCCCGGAGACGCAGCCGACACCCCCGTCGACGAGTCGCGTCTTTATTACGAAGCCGCCGGTGGTTACGACAAGAAGGGGAGAGTTTTTGGCATGGGGTCACCGCCTCCATGTACTACGACAGCCCGCACGCTCGACACTCATCCGCCGAGACATACTCTCCGGGCATACTCACCCGTCTCACCCAGGAGATGGCGCGAGAAAGACAGATTAATGCGTTAAAACACAAAGCGAGGTTGGAGGAGCTGAGAGAGACAGAAAGCGTCGTGAAGACGTACTAGCGCGATGGAGGAGTGGATTACCCAAATGGCGGTTAGGCAAAGATCCCTCCGGAGGGATGCAACCCGGGTACGAGGCAAACAGAGATGACCGATCCGATCACGGACCCGGAGGAAGTGACATGGGTTTAGGTAGTACACCGGGTCCGACCGGGTGACATATTGCTTTATACATTTTTATTTATTTTGGCTTATCGTATCCCCTTTGACATATCGTTTTATCCCCTTTGACATATCCCCTTTGACATATCCCTATCGACATATCGTTTTATTTATTTTGGTATCGTATCCCCTTTTATATTGTTGTCGTTGATAGCCGGTAGCAATTGTAATGCTACCGGGGAAAATTATGGCTGTTTTGCGGCGGTGGTTTGGCCGGTTGCTGCAAAACAGCCATAATTTTCTGATTAATTTTAACTTTTGCGACGGAAATATTCCGTCGCAAAGTTGCATTTGCGACGGAAATATGTATTTGCGACGGATATGTAAGGATCTAAAAATAAAAAATTATTTAATAAAAAATATTTGCGACGGATTATACAATT
Source organism: Gentiana straminea (assembly GCA_036785695.1). Taxonomy (NCBI): domain Eukaryota; kingdom Viridiplantae; phylum Streptophyta; class Magnoliopsida; order Gentianales; family Gentianaceae; genus Gentiana; species Gentiana straminea. Next base: position 1,982,997 of record JAVUPR010000462.1, on the reverse strand, counting down.
TTTGCGACGGATTATACAATTTTTGCGACGGTTTATAAAATATTTGCGACGGATTATAATTTTTTTGCGACGGATTATATATTTTTGCGACGGATTATACAATTGTTTGCGACGGAGTTTACATTGTTTTGCGACGGAAACTATATTTTTTTAAAAAAATTAAATACGTTATTATCCGTCGCAACATTCGTCGCAAAATAATTTGCGACGGATAAACCGTCGCAAAAAATCGGTTTTGCGACTAAAAATTGCGACTAATAAAAACCGTCGCAAATTAGGATTTGCGACGGAAAAAGCCTAGTTTGCGACGATAACCTTCCGTCGCAAAAAGCCCAGTTTTTTGTAGTGATATAGTATGTATATATAATGAACTGATAGTGTGCATCATTACGAATTTATAAAATAAAGTATACAGCATTACATGCATAAGATAGTAGCAAAATTCTTTATGTACATAACTTCCATTACACATCAAAAAGATAGTAGCAAAATTCTTTATGTACATAACTTCCATTACAAATCAAAAATTATAATCTTATATGCTTTAATCTTTATGGTATCATGCAGTTTTGTTTTAAATTAATAGCTAAATTACTCATTCAGTTATAGCTAAAATTTATACATGCTTCATTTTACAGGGGCAACCATTATTGAAGGAGGTAGAAGCAGCTATACTTGGCAAAAAGGTTCTATGTTTTGTGAAGTTCTACCTGGCTGATAAAAACTACACTATTGTACAACTGTACACAGAAGAGGGCACTCCTACCTCTTCAGCTCTTGAGATACAGTCACATGATCAATCAGTGTTACCTATGGTAGAGCAACCAACAAAAGAAAAGACTGAGTTTTTCGGCCCCCAACACAAAAGTTGTACTTGAGGAGATTGCGTCTTGTTCGTATGAAAGATGGGCCCGGCGAACAAATTTCATATTCAAAAAGAACTCGATGTTTGGTAGCATACCTACATCAATCCCGAAATTTCTTCGAGAAAAAGTCATTGCATCGGTTCTGGTCCACATAAGGCTGATGAAGTTCAAAGTCCAACCAAAAAGATCAAGAATCAAGAGAGGGCCAAGGAAAAGGAAAAGGCAACTTAGAAGTTGATGTATCTTTATGGATTAAAAATTAAGTCATGGTTGTTTTGTATGTTTTTTAAAAGCCAATTTTTGATGTAGTACGGAAATATAGTTAGTATATTACCACCATTATCTTTTATCATGGATAATGTTTGATGGTGTAGTAATATACATAACTATAAGTGCTTGCAATTGTTATATTCCACTATCTTTTGTAACCTATGCTACCTAAACTTATGTATCTTTTGAACCGTATGGCTTCGTATTAATAAAAATCCATGACTCTATCCTTTTTATCAATATCAAAACACCCTCCATTTCTACTTTCATATCTTTATTGGGCATGCCGTGCCTTGCACGGCATGAACATTCCCACTAGTTTGTTTATATGAAGCAGCAGTTGATGTAAACCTGTAAGTTGTTGAGCACACCAAGTCTTTGTGGAATTGTCCCAGTCATTTCATTTCCATCAGGTGCTAGAATTCTGAGCTGTTTGAGATTAACAATGTCGTTGAATGTCCCGTTGAGCTGTTTGAGATTAACAATGTCGTTGTCCCGTTGGATGTTGCACTTTATGTAAGAAATTAGGACATTTTGCTTCTTCATGTGCTGGTCTTAAGGGATTTGAACCACATAACTGGCCCCTATTTTAGTGCAGATTTCTCCTTCCCCTCTTGGTTTGCACGATGTGGTTAATAATGGAATAATGAATGACAAGATCAGTGACCTTGCTGCACTCCCTTGTGTTGCAAATGATGCTGTTTTTTGTTCCTTGCCTGCTGGATGAAATTTATGTTCATAAAATCTTAGCAACAAAATAGCTAAAACATATACACTCATTAAAGATTTGATATGTAAAGCTTATATTTCCACCTAGAAATGGACTCATGGCCACACCGATACTGATTAAACTAGTAACCATGGGATTCATCAACTCCAAGATGGATGGGTTAATGGGCACCACTTGAGAACTAGTAATCGAGTCTTAATTGTATTTGCATCTTCATATTCAACTTCAATATTACGATACGCAGTAACACTTTCAGCTTCAAAGCCATCAACTGAATTTGGTAAGCAAGACTCGGGAGCCATGGTATTTGAATCCAAATGTTGAAGCTCATTGGTGCGCTTGAAGGAATCATCTCCAGCCGTATACAGAAATTCTGAATCACTTACGCCATCTTGTTTGACAGTGGGAGCTTTTACTTGGCGGGTGCGAATGTATCAGCTATTAGTGGCTTATCTCCTTCATTTCCCTCTTCAGCTTGCTGCACCTGACGTACAACCGGTGTGGTTGTTTCAATTTGTTTCAAATCATCTATAATTGCTCCCATATTTTTGCTTGTTGTGGTTGTTCTGGAGTGGTAGTGTCCTTTAGACATGCTGCGCACATCACTCTCGGCCATTTGTTCTTTGTGGTAATAGTGTGCGGGACATTTTTTCAAACAGTTGATGGGCAAAAAGTTTTTGAGCATAATATGCTTCATCTTTTCCACGGTAGATGTCTATCGAATCCATGTTTCACACCACCTGAATCAATGAAATCTTAGCCCTTCCTTCGATGCCAAGGGCTATTGCAGATGGTTTTTTTATTGGAATGAAGGATTGATTGGGGAAGATGATGTGAGCTAAAAGGGAAGAAGAGGTAAGAGAGGAATGGTTGGAGGGAATTTCCCACCAAAATCAGCTTATTTGGAGAGAGGAAAGTCAAAATATGCTGATGTGGCATCCACATCATCAAGTTTTGTCGGAAATTGAGTCCAGTCAGCTTTTCCGGCTAGACAGGACCATTTTTGCAACGTTTTTAAAAGATACAGGACTAAAATTCTTGTCGGAGTAAAAACAGGACGAAAATCGAAAAACGGTAAAGTTACCGGATGAAAAATCCAATTTTCCCCCCAGTTCTTCGACCCCTCAGCCGAAACAGCCTCCTTTAAACAAGAAATAGCGTCTGGAGATCTTTGTTCCCGTAGATGCCCTTTAGCAAGAATCTCCCAAGTCAAAGAATAAGGCTTTCCACCTGATTGAGTCATTTCATCGTACACTTTACGTGCCTTATCCGAAAACCCTTCCTTAACATACCAACCCAAAAGAAGATTAGCAATCCTAGGATCATACATTGTCTTAGCCGAAAGCCACTCCTCGTATAGCTTTTCCGCCCCTTCAATATCACCTATTCTTACCAATGAAGATATTACAGTATGGAAACCTAAATTCGGGACGTTAAGAAAAAGGGATTTGTACAAGGTCCACACACCCTTTTTCCCAATGCTTCCATAAAGACTCAAAAGATAATGATACGGAATCCGATCCCTACCCGTAATTCTTGCCTCAATTCTCCTTGAGCATTCTTCTGCCCTGTTGTTGATCCATTCATACACCTGTAGTTGAATCAGCTTACAAATACAACTCAATCTAAAAAAAAAAACACAGTATTAACAATTAAAGAGAGGACCTTGATCAACCATCCGGGTAACAGGGACCCTTGTTATAATTCATGCATTTTATGCAATCTATTGGAAAGCATGCATCGTCGTGAATGAGGCACATTGACAATATGCACATTATACATATCTCAAGCAAATTAGATAATCTGTGCAACGTAAATTTGAAAATGGCCAAGAATCAACAATCATTCGGGTAGAATTGCCCTCGCCAAGTGTTTTTGCTGCCCTGATGACTCATACAAGTGTTTTTTTGTCGTGAATAAATTGGAGTTGAACTTTTATGTTGCTTCATATTATTAGCTATTGGCTCTATTGGAAGCTGTTTTTGTTTATTGTTGGCTTCGGTTGGTTTGTGTGCCATGACAAGATTCATAATTTGTGATTTTTTTTGATTAAAATGAACTAGGGTGTTTTGATCTCTGTTATATGAGGAAAGGTGCTATTAAGATGTACTTATTTCATCTGTAGTAATCTTATTTCCTTAACAAATTGCTTCATGCATTTTCTCAGCTTCGGCAATGGTCTGCTTTTCGAAATTGCAATATTTTTGAATTACTCATTTGGATGTAATCTCATGTTCTTGTTCTACTTTTGCAGACTAAGAGAACCAAGAAGGCTGGTATTGTTGGGAAATATGGTAAGCACTTCTCTTTTCATGTGCTTCTTTTTTGAGCTGCTGTCCGAGTGATTAGTGTTTGAATGTCCCTTAATTGTGCACATTGTGAATTTTTTGACTAACTTAACTTCATATGTACCTGTGATTTGTCATGACTGATTGTTTGACAAACCTTCCCTGTATAAAGTAGAGTTTATTTGCTAGCTTTATAGATGTTACTTGTATCTCATCTTTGCTTCCTGGTATAATTTCTGGTATTAGTTAGTTTTTTGGGGGTTGGGTGCTTAGGAAACAAGAAAAACAGAACGGATGCTACACCAGTGTCCTGAGTTATTATCTCTGTTTCTATCCTTCTTCTTTTTTTCCCCTTATTTCGGGGCAATGGGATCAATTGGAAGCCACTTTTGTATTGATTTTCTCTTCCCGTTGCATGCTGACATAAACATTCAAGCCGTAGATTGTTAATTCGTATCCTTTCTAATCTGTATTCAGGAACTCGTTATGGTGCTAGTCTGTGAAAACAGATTAAGAAGATGGAAGTCAGCCAACACAGCAAGTATTTCTGCGAATTTTGTGGAAAGGTACACTGTTCCCTGCCGTTCTATTTATCTTCTCCCCCCGTCTCCCCCGTCTCCCCAAGCCCTAGTCCTTTCTTCTGTAGATTGTGTTGTCCAACAAAAATTTTCTGTAATCCAGTATGCAGTAAAGGGGAAGGCTGTCGGTTTTTTTCATCGGTGTTCACAAGAAGAACGACGCAACACCTATGCTGCTTTATTCATTTTCACTAGCAAAATGCACGTGCGTTGCACGTGTTGGTTAAATTGATATATTAAATGAAATTTAACAACGTAATTTAACGTTATACATTGATAAGTACGTGTTTAACTTATAAAATAATAGTATAGTGAATAATGATGATCTTGTATGAGTTGATTGTACAATTGTAAATTCAATTGTGGAATAAACATCAATAAAAACAAAATCTAAGCAACATAACATTATAAACATATCTATTATTACAACATGATATAAACAAGTTGAAGCACATAAGAATGGATATTGAAAAAATATCTGGACAAATCTATGGACATGAGTGCTGGATCCAAAGGCAATTGGAGACCTCCCACCAATTGTTCTTTGTAAATTGTTATAAAACCTACATGAGGTTTAATTGGCCCTCTCATCAGATGACGGGAGGTGAGGACTGAATATTTTCAGGTCGATATCATAAGTCCGGTAAATCTCCTTCATGACAGTGTCGGTAAGGGAGGATCGAATATCCTCCACTCAAGTTGTTCTTTTCAAATGGTCATAAAACCTACATGAGGCTTAATTGGCCCTCTCATCAGATGACGGGAGGTGAGGACTGAATATTTTCATGTTGATATCATAAGTCCGGCAAATCTCGTCCATTACATCGTCGGTAAGGGAGGATCGAATATCCTCTACACCATGAAGTATCTGAGACTGTAACTTTCATTTGAGAGGGTTGAGGACTTTCAGACTGACTCAAAACTTCTGGAATCAAGGTACCTTGATCTTCAATAAAAATCATTGAGATTTCGGGAGAATTTCGGTTTCAGAAGAAGAAGTGTGAATGACTTTGTTGATAATGTGCATACTCTGAAAAACAAAAACTTTGATTATAATGTAAAAGCGAAGAAAGATTCAGATCGAATAGTTCTTATTTTATAATGGTGAAGTCAGAAAGACGTATTGATTACATGATATAATGATTAGTACGTATCCTAAGGTGCAGGAGAGTTGGGATCTCAAAATTTGATAATGGGGATCTGAATTTCAAAAGATAGCTAGAAAATTCATTCATGTCAGAGACCTTTGGTTTCGCACCTCTTAAGAAGTGTCATGTCATCTCCAATCAGACATAACCTATTACCTACATTCTAGCTTAGGTCTGTGGAGCTTTTGACATGGGTATGACCGGATGTCATACACGTGAGACCTAACGGGCTACATCGGATCCTCTTACCATATGGGCCAAATAAGTTCAGCCTAATTTAGGGCCTCATAATTTAGATAACTTTGATGAAGATGTCTCTGTCCGATATGAAGTGCCTTCCAGCTCTCGCTCTAGTGGTATGGTTCAGGACATCATCATCGCCAAATTCATGTTTGTGAGATGAGCGGCCAGGGCATTTAGCAGACTATAGCTGCCATAATAATAGGCTCATGATTCATTCTCTATTATGAAACGAATCGAAACCGTCTCATGATCACAATCATATCCCCAATCATGTTCTTCAAGGCGTCCTTTCCAAAAAATGAGATCATATAAAAATGATGCACTCCTCACAAATTCAAAACTATGTTAATAGCTTGACCTCAATTCTCTTGGTATGAAGGCAGTCAATCACATTGGTTCGGCTATAATTTGTCATAAATTATCCTTACGAAGCCAAATACCCGCGTTAAGATCTAATGTAATCACTAACGATTTCAGACATCATCAGATACTATTGTGAATTTCAATATGATTATAAATGTGTAAGAAATTGAATATATAAAATAAAACAATATCAATTAATAGAAATACAAAATTCCACTCTGGAACTCAATGTTTAATGATGCAGTTGGTCTTTGGGTTTGATCAACACCTTAGTTGTTGAATTTTAAGTTCCCCTTGAAAGTGCAACATATAGTTGTCCATGAGAGAACACCGGTCGAAGCAAATAAACTTCTACAAATGGTTTTGTTTATCCTTTTGCTTCGTTGATCGTCATTGCAAAGCAAAGACGAATATGATATTGCTTTCTTGTAGAATGAAACGGGTATTTTTTTATTTTCTGCCGGTGGAAGTGGAATACATGGGATTAAAACCTGTTTTCCACAATGTTGCCCAACTGTGATTTCAGCATGAATCATGTTTCCAATGAACCCTTGATACACCATCCTTGTACTATTGCATAATCCATTTACTGGATCTAAGTTTCTTAACCACATATTAGTGAAGATTTCTCAATACCAATTTGTGAGGAGGCAATCCATTTGGTGTCAAAGTGTTGAGAAATTCTTCTTGATATATAATCATTAGTATCATCGAGAGCCTTATTAAAACTGTTGAAAAAATCTTCTTCCCCTGGAAAGGTTGATATCAATTTTTCATTTAACTTGTCAACATGTTCATTAGTTGGCCAGTATTTGCTCTACTTGTTCTCTTGTATAGATGGAAAGATTAAATGATTTTCCGAAACCTTATCATCGTCTTCATCATATTCAATGACCATTTCTTTTGGTAATTCTATGTCTCTTTCAGTGTTTGTTGATTCTTCTCCACAACCCACCCTTAGTAAATATTGGGTGAAGTGCATATCTCATCTTGCTCTCATATTTTTGGATAAGTATAATTTTTCCATCATTGGCCACAAATATGATTTCACCGGTTTTGCCTCTATTGTTTGTAGTATCGTGCATTTACAACAGGAAGCACTTGTCTAAAATCACTTTCCAATACAACCATATTTCCTACAAATGCGTTTGAATTTCTAATGATGTCCTTTAAGCTTCTGTTAAGTGTCTCAATTTTCCATTTCTTTTGCCATTGGTGCTTCATCCCATATGATTAGACTTCATTTTCGTCATAATTTTATATTTCCACTATGCATTAGAATATTACACATATATGTTTCACGCACATTAATTGAAATTTTAAATCATAAATGAGCAGTTCGACCTCTGAGCATGATTTCAACTGCAACTCTTGATGTAGTTGTTGACATGCCTACCTATTGTCCCTATCTTAGATTTGCTAGCAGGGCTCTATATAAATATATTTTCCTTGTGCCACCAAGCCCACCAATAAAAAACATAGCACGGTGGCCATTATCAAACTTATAGGAAATACTTTGTTGTCCAGTGTTAAGCGTTTCTTCTAAAATCTAATTTTCTTAGGGAATCTCTATAGACAATTCATCACGAATCACTCTTAGTATATTTTCTACTATGTTGTTGCAGTATTCTTGTATATTTGGCAACTCGTAAAATGTCAAGTCTTTACCTATGCTTTCCAGAAAACAATTTATGGATTTCAAAGTTTTGGCCATAATTGATTTGACCGACTTTGTACGATTTTGCATGAAATCTTCCGACATAGGTCCCCAATATGTATCTCATAGTTGTCGAATGTTTGTTGGTTGATTGTACAATAATAGAGTGACAAACAATCTTCTTAATGCATTAGGCATTTGAAAGGCAATAACTCCATTTAAGCATTACGAGATGTTGTGGTCGAATTGTAATAAACCTCTTTTCTTTGCAGCTTCTTTAAATCTGGTGTAATTATTGTTGTTTACTTTAGTAAATCTTCAAATGATGTGCGTCCTACATGATTAAGTAGCAATCTAAGATAATGCATTTCTCATTTTAATGGATTTGCACCATTTAGGCGGCCAATCACAACTTTTTGTTTCCTATCTATCCAAAATTAAGTTTGTGTGCTCTTCCAAACAAAAAATTCTGAAATTTCACAGTACATAAGTTTTATGGCCTTTTTATTTGATGGATAAAGAATGAAGAGGCCTTTTAATTTGATCGACAAATGGTGAAGAATTCCATCAGCATTGTTTTTTTAGGCAAATCCGTTTCGTATAAGATCTTCAAGATTTTGATTCTTCCAATATGAAACATCAAAATCATTCAATTAGGTTGTCTACAAGATATATATTAGTTATCAGTGCAATCAATGAAAATTGCAACCCGTTTCGAGTTTGTTACTTGAGCATGCAATAGCGTTGAAAGTCTAGCAAAACTCTTCACGTGCCTAGCAAAAGTAGTACACATTATTTCTAGTGACTATTTTACGTGTTTACCTCTAATCTAAGATGATGACAGAAAAAATTGCTACATATTATTTCTAATGAGTATTTACATTCTTACCTCGAATCTAAGAAGATGACGGACAATGTCTCATCTCATGCAAAAGGATGTCAAAAAGAATAAAATATTTTGAATCTTTGGGCAACAGAAGAAGAAGATGATGGTGCAAGCTAGATCGTAAATCAAAGTGCGAGTATATTTTTATAGCAAAAAGGAAGGGACATCCTATATATTGTATGAAGAGTGATAGATTTACGTTTGATTTAGTTTCAGTATAATCCGAATAATTGCCTGAGATGGTTTTATTCACGTGAACTATAGATATATTAATATTAGATTGTATTGTTATAATTTAGTAGATATTAGTAGACTTTTGCTAGCTAAGGAAAAAATATAAATTTGAATTAGGTTTCAATTTGAACATGATAAAAATATCAATCAAAGATAAAGTTGATGATGTACCGTTCTTCTCGTTTTTAGTTATTATTTTTATAAATATTAGATTAGATCTATCTGTTTGATGATTCGGCTAATCTAATGAGAACATATTTAGAATTGATTCGGCACTATTATCTAGTTTTGCATCTGTTTCTTTTGCTTTCATTCGACGTGTGGGCAATGTCCCAGCGCATCTTTTAACTAGACATGCTTTGTTAGCTACTACCCGGGCATCTTTGGGCACCTCACCCCCTGTTTGACCGCATATTTGGCTGACATATATTAATAAAATTTATTGTTTTCTAAAAAAAAAAGAATTGATTACAACAGTACAGATTAAAAACCGGATATTTTTCTTAAATTAATGAACTTGACGGTATCCGCTCTCTAGATTTGAATTAGGATTCAATTTGAACAAAATAACTATATCAATCAAAGATAAATTTGACGATGTAATGTTCTTCTCAATATTAGTTATTATATTTATTAGTATTAGATTAGATCTATCTATTTGATGATTCGGCTAATTTAATGAGAACACATTTAGAATTGATTATTTTGTTTTGCATCTGTTTCTTTTGCTTTCATTCGGGGTGTAGGCAATGTCTCAACGCATCTTTTAGCTAGACATTCTTTGTTAGTTACTTCTCGAACATCTTTGGGCACCTCGCCCCTGGTAACCTTTTGACCGCCTGTTTGGCGGACATTGATTAATAAAATTTATTTTTTTTCAACAAAAAAATGAATTGATTAGATTTAATATATTATATTATAGGGGCCAGAGGCCAGAAGGACAAAATAAGATACAAAATGGGAAAAAAGGACAATAAAAAAAAATAATGGTTGAAAATGACAAAAACGCGCTTGTTACTACATGTGGTTGTAGCAACATGCAGTAATACATGTAGTAACAAATGCGTTTTTATCCTTCTCAACCACTATCTTTTTTTCTTGTCCTTTTTTTTCCCTCATTTTAGATTAAAAATAGTCATCTACAACCTTTAACCTTATATTATATTATATTATATCTAATGAGAACATGTTTATAATTGATTAGATTTAATTTATTATATATTTTTTTATAAATATTTATTATGTTATATTATATTTTTGTTGCCATGTAGACAGTATATTATTATATATATTATATCGATTTATTTCACCATAGTTGTTTTTTTTTTAGTTATGGATTATGCATTAATTTTTTATGTATATTATGTTGCCGTGTAAAGTATATTATTATTGTTATTATTATATAATATTGATTATGCATTATCCTTTTTCATGTATTATGCATTATCTTTTTCATGTATAATTTCACGGTATTTTTTTCCTTATATTAATTTATTATGATGATGATGGTTATACTCATTAATTAGTATTAATACTAATATTATTATTATATTATATTATCTTATTCATGTGTACAACTTCACGGTGGTTTTTTTTTTTCTAATTTCCATTTAATTTATGATGATGATGTTTATCCTCATTAATCAATATTAATATAGTATTATTATTTATAATATGGAGAAAAACTTTTTGAAAGAAACCTACGTGGGAAACAACTGGCTCTTTGAATGTAGTTATGCTTATGATTATAATTATGATATGATTATGATATGCAAGTACTTATAGGAAATACGTATTATTTCAATTTAACTGTCTAGTTTGTATCCAATTCCGTAAAAGAATAGGAAGAAAAAAAAACCCTTCAAAATTTTCAAACAACACTTTCAATTCGTATACACCTACCTGAATACACACTTTTCTACACACTAGTATATTAACAATCCCCACACGCATCGCACGCATCATAACCTCTTCTCTATTCTCCCCTTTCTTCCTCCACTCCCTCTATTCAATTTTCTCTCGGAACAGTTTCGTTTTGGTTCCCGACACACGCCGGTGGACCCATTGAAACCCTAGTATCGGTTTTCGCGCTTTTTTTTTAGTGTGCACACTCTTCACTCCAGGTCTGTAATTTAAAGAAATCAGTGTCTTTGATGATTACAATTTCAGTGATTTTATATGGTTCTTGCTGATTTATTTGTTGTTTGTTTTTTAAATTGTTTAATTGGGTTTTTTTTTTTGTGGTGATTTTGTATGGATCTGTTTGGGGGAATAGATTAAAGAAGCGGTTTTTGAGGAATTGAATATATGTCGAGCAACCAATCAAGGCTTGGCAGGACCGAGTCTCAGCAGTACAGAAATTCCGGTCGATCTAATCGTAATTACACAGGAGGCGGAGGAAGTAAAGCTAGCGGTACCGGCAGTGGGGTTGGCGCCACTGCCGCTGATCCATCTTCCGTTAATAGTAACAGCAGCAGTACTAAAGCAGATGTTATTATGGAATCTACGGTTCCCGATAAGGAGGTTGGTCTTGCTTCTAGTCAAACTCCTCCAATAGAAAATTTGAAAGGTGAAGATGAAACTTCTTTGTCCGCCGACGTTAAAGAGAAGTCCTCCCAAGAATCACATGTGGTTAAGAGCCCTGTACCTGAAAAAAAGGGGAAGAAAAAAAGGAAGGATTTGTTGAAGAAAATTGATAATAATGCACCAACTTCTGATTTATATCTTGCTTCTAGTCAAACTTCTCCAATAGAAAATTTGAAAGGTGAATCTGAATCTGTTCATCATAATAATGCTGATTCTGATAGATGGCTGGGTGGAACGTCTTTTCAGAAAGGCCTTATGCCTTCTCCTCAGACCCCTTTGCAGATGATGCACAAGACAGACAACAAGTATGAAGTCGGTAAAGTATCTGATGAGGAACAAGCAAAGCAGAGGCAATTGAAAGCTATTCTTAAGAAGCTGACTCCGCTAAATTTTGAAAAATTATTTGAGCAAGTGAAACAAGTCAACATTGACAATGTCGTTACCTTAACTGGTGTCGTTTCACAAATCTTTGATGAAGCTTTAATGGAGCCAATGTTCTGTGAGATGTATGCAAATTTTTGCTATCACCTTTCACAAGAATTGCCTGATTTGAGCGTGGACAATCAAAAAATCACATTTAAGAGATTGCTGGTGAACATGTGCCAGGAAGAATTTGAAAGAGGAGAGAGAGAAGAAGAAGAAGAAGAAGCCAACAAGGCTGATGACGAAGGCACAGTAAAGCAGACGGAAGCTGAAAGAGAAGAGCAGAGATTAAAAGCACGGAGAAGAATGTTAGGTAATATAAGATTAATAGGAGAGCTTTACAAGAAAAAAATGTTGACGGAGAGAATAATGCACGAGTGTATTAAGAAGTTGCTTGGTCAGTATCAGAATCCGGATGAGGAAGATGTTGAAGCATTGTGTAAATTGATGAGCACAATTGGTGAAATGATTGATCATCCAAAAGCAAAGGAACATATGGATGTTTATTTCGATTTGATGTCTAAATTATCTAATAACATGAAATTGTCTTCAAGAGTTAGGTTTATGTTAAAAGATTCAATTGACCTGAGAAGGAATAAATGGCAGCAGAGGAGAAAGGTGGGAGTGTGACGTAGCACATCTAAGTTAATTTATGCGTTAAATTAAGTGAATAGCTTTCTTGTTAGATTTGACATAATTGGGCTTTTGTAGTCTATATAAGTAGCCTAAGCTTTCCTAGTTCTTGGTCATATTATGTAATGTTGAATATTGAAACATTTCTATTTTCAGAATGAATTTATCTTTGAGTTTGGATTAGCTCGTTTTACCTGTTTAATCGTACATCTTCTACATCATTTGGTAATCAGAGCGTAGGTTTTTCCCTTTGCTTGTAGATGACTAAAATGAGTTGGGAAGATAGTCGGATTCGCGACGTTGTTCGGGATTCGAAGATTTATTGGGATATTCCGTCGACGCATGATCAGAAGTTCGATTCTTCCATATCAAGGCTGAATCAAGGTTCAGTTAGGCTGAGACATCATTCGAATTACAACGCCAACCAAGTTGATCGAGATTTCCCTCGTGTCACTATGGTTGAGGTTGGCAGAAGTGATTACGATCAAGCAAGAACAATAGGAGAAAGGAAGAGAGCTTATTATAGATCAATTTTAGATGATTGGGTTGATGCAATTGAAGATTACTTTTGAAGAAATGAGACTGCCGGATAAGTTACGGTGTAAATTAGCATCGTATACTCTCGTCGGAGAAGCCGATTTGTGGTGGCAGCAATTATAGTACAATCGAGTTGAAGTGGGGAAATCAAAGATAAGTTCATGGCCGAAGATGAAGTGCCTCATATATATTCAATTATTTCGTGTCCACCACATGTTTGAGAAAAGTCCCCGGTGAATACAAAAGTCTTCACGATCGTTCTGAGAAACCGGAATTAATTGCAATTGAGAGTGATTCCCAGAAGCCATTGTTAGCAAGTTATGTCCAGGCAGAAAGAAGAGAATGTTGAAGACAACAACTCAAAGGAAAGAGTTGTCTGTAATGACGTTGGATTGCACAAAAAGTGAAAATGGTGGTCGGTGGGGTAATATGTCGGATAGAAAATAAATATTCATACCCTACTCTATCCTCAAAAATACCTCAAAAATACCCTACCGTACGGGGTAGGGTGGATATCCACCGGATTAGATCAAAATTGACATCCCTAACTTGCTCATGCTTATTATGGGGAGAAGGGTTATTTTTTTCGAAAACAATTGTGGGGAGATTATTTTTTTCCCTTCTACTAGAAAATTGCAGCAGAATCCAGAATCCACAAGTATAGTATATTCAAATGGAAGGAAACCATAAAACAATCGACCAATTTTAAGCTTGCAATTGTGCGTGTGTTGACAGAGACAAACACTAATCCAAAACCCGGGGGCGGGGCGGGGCAGGGCCTTCATCAACATCAAAGGCTTCAAAAATCCAGAAACGATAATTTCATTCATAAACATAACTTAAAAGTACATATGAAAACAAAACGTTTGAATCAGCCAACTGAAAAAAGAGAAGGAAAAAAAAAATCCACGAGATATTCGCTTTCAAAAAGAGATGTTAAAAACGCCATACAGAGCCCTATCTAAGGGGTTGGCTAGTCCTGTAAAAATAAACCATACAAAATGAAAAACGTGCCCTGCAAGAGAGACCGAACCAACCCGTTGGCATACAACGGTACAAATGCAGCACCTGACGAATTCATACGGTTTCATGCAACTGGTTAAGCAATAATTCAGTTTTATCGTCGTCAACATAACCAACAAGACTCGTAGTATCCGTCTTTTGAGACAATTCATCGTCTCCACCGCCATTAGAGGCTGAGACATACGACATGTAATTCTCGTCTTCAAGACAGCCTATTTGCTTCAACACCTCCAACAAAGATTCCTTGCTAGCCAAGTCACCTTCTTGCTCAAAGAAGTTGAGAAACAAAGATACAGTTGTCGGCTTTGGTCTCCAGTTCTTCGACCCCTCAGCTGAAACAGCTTCCTTTAAACAAGAAATAGCGTCTGGAGATCTTTGTTCCCGTAGATGCCCTTCAGCAAGAATCTCCCAAGTCAAAGAATTAGGCTTTCCACCTGATTGAGTCATTTCATCGTACACTTTACGTGCCTTATCCGAAAACCCTTCCTTAACATACCAACCCAAAAGAAGATTAGCAATCCTAGGATCATACATTGTCTTAGCCGAAAGCCACTCCTCGTATAGCTTTTCCGCCCCTTCAATATCACCTATTCTTACCAATGAAGATATTACAGCATGGAAACCTAAATTCGGGACGTTAAGAAAAAGGGATTTGTACAAGGTCCACACACGATAAACCTCTTCCTTTTTCCCAATGCTTCCATAAAGACTCAAAAGATAATGATACGGAATCCGATCCCTACCCGTAATTCTTGCCTCAATTCTCCTTAAGCATTCTTCAGCTTTTTCCAATTCCCCAAGCTTAATGTACATAGTAGCCATTGTGCTAAAAGTTGTCCAGTTAGGATTCACAGACGTGTCATCTTTCATTTGTCCAAATACTTCTTCCATCTTTTCAACAGCAGAACCACACGATGACAACCATATATTATACGTATATATATCTAACGGGATGTTTTTCTCCTTCATCTCTGAAACGATGGACTCAACTTTATCGAATTCTTTCAGGTTCATATACAGCGTCATAATCACGTTGAATGGAAGCGAATGATTAGCATGGTCGTTCTTTCTCATTTCATCCATAAGAGATTCAGCTTTCTCCCTCATTCTTGCACGTGCGTATGCATTCAATAGAGCACCGTAGACACGTTTATCTTTCAGGGAATTCGGTAATTTCGCTAAGTACTCTTCAGCACTTGAAACTCCACGCACTTTCGCGATTAAGTCCAACTGAATAGCGGTATCACTGCTGGTTAATCTGAACCTCTCTGCCCTGTTGTTGATCCATTCATAAACCTGTAGTTGAATCAGCAATACAAATACAACTCAATCTCGAAAAAAAAACATAGTATTAACAATTAAAGAGAGGACCTTGATCAACCAACCGGGTAACATGAGGAACCTTGTTACAAGCTCATTGGCAATATGCACATTAAACATATCTCAAGCAAATTAGATAATTTGTGCAACATAAATATAAAAATGGCCAAGAATCAACGGTCATTCGGGTAGAATAGCCCTCACCAAGCAAAAATTTGCTTCATAGATACTCATAATATGCACCGATCATATACTATCGGGCCTCCCGGAAAACTACAGCCAATATTCTACCCAGTACCCCCCCCCCCCCCCCACACACACACACCACAACACAACACTACACTACACTACACTACACAGAAAAGCAGCATGCCTATATTTGACTATCCAAATTCTGCTTTCATGTCATTTTCACAACAGAAGCCATGATTAAAAATAGTATCATAAAGGCTCTAGCTTTACCTTCCCAAGGACTGAAGTACATAATTTTTCAACATTATACGCTATCATGTCTTAGTTGTCAAACAAAAACTGTGAACAGTAAATAGCAGCAAACATCAACCGTGTAGAATTCCATTGTGTTTTAACATGTAAATTACCTACGTCCTCAACAACTTAAGCTTTTAGGAGAAATGGTAACTCAATATGATATTAGAATCCTGAACCCAAACCTCTCTGTCAACATTGTTTTCCCATTTGTTTTCTTCAAGGCCTCTATATTGGCCTTGTTATGCCCTTAATAAGCCTTTATGTGCCTATTTTGGCGTCCACACCTGAGTGGACGTGTTGAAGTCAATTGTGTTCACCATATAAATTACCTATACTTCCTCAAGAGCATTGTGTTTGACACGTAAACTACCATCTTCTTCACTAGCTTAAGCTTTTGGAAGAAATGGTAATTCAACAAAACGGGCTAGACAATTAAGCCCTATGTACACCCACACTTGTATTATAACTTATAAGTCCACATCTGAGCGGGCCTGTTGAAAACAATTGTGTTTACCGTGTATATTACCTATATGCTCAATACAGTTGAATTTAACATGTAAAAATTAGCTACATGCTCAATAGCTTGAGCTTTTAGAAGAGATGATAATTCAACAAAACAGTCCAGACAACCAGTTTTTGCAGTCGAATTGAATGCACAATGCAATAAAAATCAGAGCAACAAGAGACCTACAAATTCAATTCAACATCAATCATATACTATACCTCAAGTGCAAACTTGTATCGTTTAAATTTCCTAAGCTCCTTAACAACTCTACCAAGCTCCCATTTTGTCAACCTCTGCCCTTGATTTTCCCACTGATTTAACACACTAGCAACACCTTTATCCGGATCCTCCATCATAGATATCTTCTTGTAAAGCGCATTCCATTTCAACGAAGGCCTTTTCCTGTTTCCAACTGTACCATAGCTATCAAACACCTGATTAACCGCACACCTGAAAACTGGATTTTTACATACTTTAACGGGTTTAAGGGTCAATGAATTGGAAAACCCAGATGGGAATTTGAGTGAATAGGAAGAATTTGAAGATAAGAAGTCACGGGGCTTATCGAGACAGTGAAAATTTAGAGGAGGTTTCTGCGTTGTAGAGTATTGGAGCAACATATTTGCAGTGTTTGATTCTAGCTAGAAACGTTTCGATAAAATCAACAGGAAAAAAAGAAAACAGGGGGAAGTGAAGTCAATGAAAGGAGATTTGCAGAGAGGGATATTTTTTAGGTTTACATTTTTCTATCTTTCAAAAGGAGATAAGAGTACAAAAGCCATAATTCATAGAACATTCTTATTGGCAATACAATGAAAACAATACAATGAAATCTATCTAAAATACCATAATTTAGGTGTGCGAAATTCGATACTAGAAATACAACAAGATTTTTTTTCAAGGATGTTGCCTTCCCACCCGAGTTGGGATCCCCTGCCGTGCCCGCGTCTGTTGTGAGTCCGAAACGACGTTGTTTCGGATAAAAACGGCGCCGTGTTGATGTGTTTTTTTTTGTTTGTTTGATTGGATCGGAACCAAAACGACGTTGTTTTGCGTCACAGCACGCGGTGATGCGCCCCTTTTACAGCAGAGGAACTGCGTCCCTTCCCACCCCTACAATTGACATTTGTCTCTCCGACCCATGAAGGAATGTTGCCCCTCAATTTATCGCGACCTAACCGGGCAAATAAATTTGGTCCTGTCGTGGTTACATTTACCTTTTTTTTATTTTATTTTTATTTTAACTTGTAATTTTATTGATTAAATGAAAAGTTACAAGTTATTGCCATTCATGGCCTCCTCACTCCTATGATGTCATCAATATGCAATCTCATCTCCTCAAAACCCTAGTCCGAAAAACTCATGGTGGGAAAAAATCGAATGCTAGGGAAAGAGTATGAGCCTTTGACACATTGGCAAAACCAACCCAAACAAGGAAAAAACAGTGTAATACGTATAAAAGCAGCCTATACATCCATCTATAGAAATGACAAAAATCTTATGCACTATGGTCTTCAAACCTCCATAAAGCTGCACCAAAAATGTAGATCCATCTGCAAGCCAGATCCATCTTCAAAGCTGTATACTACAAAAAAAAACCTTCATCTGGATGATGCATCAAGATCCTTACCCTGTTTGGTTTCGGGTTTGATTATGGTTGAATGGATTCAAGAAAGAAAAAATAGAAATAAAATATAGTGAAATAATAATTATAAAGTTGAAATATTATGTTGAAATTTATGTAGTTGAAGAAATGATTGGTAAGAGAAATTTTAATAAATATTAAAAAAATAATGGTTAAATAGTATAGTGGGTGAATATAGTGAATTGATTAATATTATTTTATTTGTTGATGTTGAATGATTGATAAGAGAATATAAAGTAAAATAATAGAATTAATAAAATAATGATAAATAAGATAGTTGAGTGAATAAAATATTGGGTTGGATCCAAATGGATCCAACCCCACCCGAAACCAAACAAGGGGTAAAAGTTATGTTGCTGCAAACATCTATACCCCAAGCAATAATCCACTGCAGTCTAGGAGGCTTGTATCCTCCCAACATTACTAAGGACCTGCTACATCTTGCTAGACTGTTAAGGCTTGCCCTGCCATAAATGGTGACAAAACCAAGTAAACTGCTCATATGACAAAGAATTGTTACACATGAGAGGATAACTGAAACATAAGTACAACCTGGTTTGCACCATTCAGAAAATGGCTGAAGGGTGCGTCCAAGTGTGTTTTCCATTTGATTAAAGCCCTCCATCAATGATATCTAATATGAGGCAGCTGTAGTTGATCTCCAAGGAGAATGAGACCATCATCTCTATCAACTTCCCCCTTATGTACGATGCTGGACTGATGTGTTATGCTTGCTTTTTTTGCTAAGTGGTCAGCTGCCATATTTCCTTCTCTATAGATATGTGCAATCTGATAGTGATGCAGATGGAGCATGGCAATCATCCGTGTGATCTCAACCGCATGCTTCCAAGGGGCCTGAGTAACACCATGCATCACATCGACAAGTTGCTTATAGTCACATTCAATCTCAACTCATTGCGTACTCGCAAATCGATGCGGTGTTGTATGCCGCTTTTCGAGCACCCAGTTCAACTTCAAAATTAGTTGCAATCACATATGCCTCTGAACCAGCAAGGACGAGTCTGCTATGATAATCTCTGATAATAAAACCCCCACCAGCTAGCCCTGGATTATGGATTGAGGATCCATCAGTATTAAGCTTATAAAAATAGTGTAAAGGAGCCTGCCATTTGACAGCAAGAGCAGACTTCTTTGGCATTTGATCAAGCTCTTTTATAAGACCAGAGTTAACCAGAATGTTGTCATCAGTATACTTCTGTTTCAGCTTCATATTTTGGCATGTGTACTGCAAATCAACTATTATGCTCTTGATAGCTTGATTGACTCCCAAATCCACATCATGTGTATTACACCTACTTTTCCAGATTCCCCAAAAAAATGAGAGAAGGCATGATACAAATAACTTTTCCAAGGACACCTTTGATAGGTGTATTCCACCAAGCCTTTTGAACATCCCACAGAAACAACAGTAGGGGAAAAAATGAGAGCATTTTGAAAGAAGCTCCAGATTGCCTGAGCCCTAGTACAACCCCACAAAACATGATTAAGAGTATCCTTCTGACAGCAAAAAGGACATTTAAAAGGACCATAAAAACTCATTCTAAAAAGTTGATCACTGTAATATTCCGATTTTCGGGAAAGGACAGACGTGTCATTTTGCGAAAACGAAATATTGGGTTCGGTTCCTTTTATTCGGAGTTAATAATTTGGATATCTATATATGTATATTTTATATATATATATATATATATATATATAAATATTTAAGGAAGAAAATCGATATAATAAGGGTGATTATGGAAAATCATGGAAATTAGGTAATTATGGGATTCTTCCTATTTAAGGGAAAATCAACCTAATCGGCCCATAATCTTTTAATCGATTTTCCACCTCCAAAGTTCACCTTCTGCGTGTGTGAGCAAGATTTAGGGCTGAGGGAATTTTCATCAGTTGTTAATTCAATTCTTGACGGTTTTCAGATCAGAGTCGAGCACCGGAATCGTTGTGAAGAAGGCAACATTTTGATTGCAGAAAGTTGGAGCTTTGAAAAGGTATGTGTAAGCCCTAATTCAGCCCATCTTCGAGTTTGATGGGTTCAAACTCATCAATTCGTAGTTTTGTCGTTTAGAAGCGTGTGATTGAATCTAATCTAAGTTTGGATTTATCACACATGTTTTCCTGCAGAAAAGGATCAGTTTTGCTGCTGTTTTTCTGAGTTTTGCTGCTGTTTTTCTGAGTTTGGCCTGTTTTACCTTGTTTTCATTGTTCGAGTACTCTAGCTTGGTTTTTGGCTTCATAATCGTGTTTTCACTGTTTTAAACCCTTAATCCTGATATGTTAACATTAATTAAGTATGAACAAGCATCGATTGAACTTCCGATTCGTTCAGTTAAAACACCGAATGTACTCTTAAAGGGAGTTGAAGTTCGGATCCGTCGGAAGGGCATGAAAGGGCTTGTGCTTTGATGAACTAGGGTTCATCAATGTCTGTGTAATTGATAGGATGTGATGTCTAGTCGTCTAAGTGAGGGAGTAGAGTTGATAAGGTGAGTATTATTCTGAAAACACTTAGGTGACTAGTTAATTCACATTAATAATTACATAAGTGTAGTAAAAGCTAAAACGTCATCTATTCTTGGTTAGGCACCGATTCAAATCGGCGATGTGATACGTTCATAAAAGGTGGACAACGCTACTGGCTCAAAAGGCTGAAGGGTAGTGGAGGAAATCCATCGAGCGTATATGCATACCGGGGAGATCCCGGGACTACCGGTGCTAATCACCGTAGTTGGCAAGTATATCTCATGGTGGAATTTTCACCATGCATTGTGTCCTTGAGTAATGATGTAACAAAGATAAGCTAGGTTAGAAACGTTTAGTCATGACATGTCGATGGGCATGGATTGAACCCTAGATTGAGTCGATCTCACCAAGATAATACTTTTAATAAGAACCTTAATTGAGTTGTAGCTTCTACTTCTTACTTTGTACAAATGTACTTACCTCAAATGCATGTTTATTTATGTGTTTGGGGAGAGAAGACGAACAGGTTAGTCAAGACATCGAGGAGGACTTTGATGACGACGTTTGAGGACGCCGGACTTGAAGACCTTGTTTATTATTTATTTCTTCATTTACTTCATATACTTGGATCGCTATTGGATCTTGTTGTCGCTTTTAGTACTTTTAAATTCGTAAAGATTTGGATTCGTTGGTTTCGTTTCGGATGTAATAAAATTACATTTCCTCTTTAGTTCTTTATTTCTATTCTTGGTTGTTTGGAAAAATTTACCCGAGTCTTTTAGCTTCCGTTTGCTTTCATTTGATACGACGTAGTAGAGGCTCACGTGTAATATTAATTATTTAATATTATGCGTGCCGAACGTTTCGATTTCCGGATAAGGACTCGGTGTCCGGGAGCGGGGCGTTACAGTTGGTATCAGAGAGAAGGGTCTTTTAGGCTTCCCTTCTTTTAAGATTAGTTTTCTTTATATCCTTCAGTAACGTTTTGGTTTTCTTGATCATCAAGATGGTGTTCACTAGAACCGGAGCGAGTCTGAAGCATCAGGAGTTCGACGAGAAAGTCCGACCCCAGTTGTTAGAGGCGGTTTCGTGAGGCAGAACCCTTCACCACACCCGAGCCCCACTCCACCCCCTTATACTGCAACCCCTACACCACGGTCTCAGCAGGGCTTGTCACCGCGACCTCATCAGGAGCAACGCCCACAATGGCATATGGGAAGTTCGGGTCAATTTTCATTGATAAGTGATGTTCCAGCGGGTTTAGTACCGCCACCAGTGAGCTACCCTCCACCGAGGTATAACTACATCTACGGAGAACCAGGAGAAGCACCGATATGAGTCACTGTAGTGGGAGACATTCCACCGGTCTACGTACCCCCAACAACTAGCATTTATCCACCTCCAGGTGAGTGTTTACCCTCCACCGGTGAGCCACCCTCGCCACCGCTTTTCCATCATCGGCGATCGGACCTTTTACGGTTTACCCTCCTCTAGTGGGTCATACTCCTCAACCTCCTGTACCTCCTTCACCCCGTTTTGATCACCAGCAGGGCTATGGTTATCCACCCTACGGTTTCCACCAATACCAGTACCAGCAGCAAGGGATACCTTTTGGATACCCTCCAGGTTTATCCGCAAGCTCCACCAGCTAGGCCGGTTTTCGAGCAAGCACCACCAATTGATTGGTATACGAGATTAAGGAGGAAAAAAGTTCAAGACTTCTTTGGGAATGTGGAGCATTCGAAGGCAAAAGAATGGTTGAGAAGCTTTGAGAAAGCTTGTAGGAACATCAATGTTCCCGAGACCGAGATGGCACAGTTAGCAGTTGGGTTTCTTTTGGGTACAGCTGAAGCTTGGATCGATGTGATACAGAGCAGCAACGGGAAAGTGACAGATTGGGAAAGCTTTTAGGCAATGTTCTATAATGAGTATTTTCCAGCTACAGTGCAGCCAGACATGGCAAGGCAGTTCTTAAAGTTTAAGCAAGGTAACTACATGACAGTATCGCAATACACCAATAAGTTTAACGAGTTGGGAAGATTCTAGCCTGAGTTGATGAAGGTAGAAGAGAGGAAGATTGACCTATACAAGGAAGGGTTATCGTATCAGATACAGTCTGGCATGTTAGGTTTCACAGCTAAGAATATGGCCGAGTTGTTGAACAAGGCATTAGAGGTTGAGACCTTCAGAAAGAAGGCCACAGTGGTTATTGGGAATAAGAGAAATTTTGGAACAATCCAGGGCAACAGCCGGGGAGCACCGCAACAAAATTTCAAGAAGACAACAGCCCCTGCAGCGAGTAAACCTCCAACCGGAGCACCTTTATGCTCTAAGTGCAACAGGAATCACTCAGGTGAGTGTAAGGGTAATACGGCCGGCTGCTACTACTTTGGAGATCTAGGACATTTTGCCAAGATGTGTCCAACGAAGGGGAGTTCGAATATTCCTAGGCAAGGAAGTGGAAAAAGCGGCCCGAGTCGCCCAGTTCGAGTCTTTGCAGTGGATGCTGAGGTAGCGGAACCAGACGATAATGTTATTTCAGGTACCTTTTTGTTTATTGTAATTTATTAGAGTACTTTATGGCACGATTTAAATCATGTTGTACTGTATTTAAATAAATGAATTCACATTCTAGGTACAATAATATTAGACAACTTAGCAGTTACGGCATTGTTTGATACGGGAGCGTCTAACACTTTTGTCAACTAAGGTAGCTAAGAAGTTTAACTTACCAATGGAACCTTTAAGAAACACCTTGGAGATCACAACACCTTTAGGGAGAGTGACTAAGGTAACCAAGCGATGCCGCAAGTAGATGTTCGAGTTGGAACGTATCGTTGCAAGAGTGACTTTACGGTTTTGGACTTTTCAGATTTTGATGTAATTCTTGGAATAGATTGGCTATCCGAGAATTTTGTCCATTTGGATTGTAGAGAAAAGAGAGTGACCTTTAAGATACCGGGAAAATCAGATAAGACTTATCAGGGGAATGTTTATAAGCCCAGTAAGAAGCGTCACCCTATAATTTCAGCGGGTAAGGCTGTAAGAGCTTGTCGGAAAGGTTGTGAAGGCTACTTGTTGTACGCAGTGGATGTGGAACAAGTAAAGCCTGAGTTAGAGGAAACCCCGGTGGTGAGAGAGGACCCTGAAGTGTTTCCAGAAGAGTTACCGGGAAACATGCCGGATAGAGAGATTGAGTTTGAGATTAAGTTGGTACCCGGAGCGGCGCCAGTTGCTAAGGCACCCTATAGAATGGCACCGGCTGAATTGAAAGAGTTAAAAGCACATCTTAAGGATATGCTTGAGAGGAATATAATTCAGCCTAGTACCTCGCCTTGGGGAGCCCCAGTGTTGTTTGTTAATAAGAAAGATGGTAGCATGAGAATGTGCATAGATTACAGAGCGCGAACAATCTCACCATCAAGAATAAGTACCCTTTGCCAAGGATTGATGATTTGTTTAACCGGTTGCAAGGCAAGAGAGTGTTTTCTAAGATTGATCTTAGATCGGGATACCACCGAGTTGAAGATCAAGGTAGCGTATATACCAAAGACGGCTTTTAGTACGAGGTATGGACATTATGAGTTCTTGGTCATGCCTTTTGGACTCACTAATGCTCCATCTCGCATTTATGGATTTGATGCAGCGTGTTTTCATGCCATTTTTGGATAAGTTTGTGATAGTATTCATAGACGACATCCTAGTGTACTCTAAGGATGAGAAAGAACATGAAGGACACATAAGGATAGTGTTGGATACTTTGAAGAAGAACCAGTTGTATGCCAAGTTCTCAAAGTGTGATTTTTGGTTGAAGCAAGTCAGTTTCTTGGGTAATGTCATTTCTGGATATGGCATTAAGGTTGATCCCGCAAAGATTGAAGCAGTTGAGAAGTGGTCCAGACCGACTACCGTTTCAGAGGTTAGAAGCTTTCTCGGTTTGGCTGGCTATTATAGGAAGTTTGTATAAGACTTCTCGAAGATAGCTACACCACTTACCCGGCTCACTCAAAAGAATGTAAAGTTCGAGTGGACCAGTGAGTGTGAAGAGGCCTTCCAGACGTTGAAGAAGAAGTTGACTACAGCCCCAGTTTTGGCAGTTCCGGAGATCTTTGATAATTATGACGTTTACACGGATGCTTTGGGACAAGGTTTGGGTCGTGTGTTGATGCAAGGAGGTAAGGTGATCGCTTATGCATCTAGACAGTTGAAGGTGCATGAGAAGAATTATCCAACACATGACTTAGAGTTGGCAGCAGTAGTGTTTGCCTTGAAGATTTGGAGGCACTATTTGTATGGAGTTAAGGCCAAGATCTTCACCGATCACAAGAGCTTGAAGTATTTCTTTACCCAAGAGAATCTGAATATGAGACAAAGGACATGGTTAGAGTTTGTCAAGGATTATGACTTGGATATTCAGTACCATCCGGGTAAAGCAAATGTAGTAGCCGACACTTTGAGTAGAAAGCCAGTGTTTGCGGTTTCAAGTGTTGAAGTTGTGGCAGAAAGATTAGATGGGTTGAGAATCCGAAGCTTTGATCAGATTGAAGACCGGAAGTTTGTGGCACCGTTGTTAGCTAGGTCTGAGTTGATGGATGATATTCGGGAGAAGCAAGATGAAGACCCAGTTTTGGTTGACTTGAAGCGAGTTGCAAGAGAAAAGCCTACGGTTGGCTATGTCTTGGACAAGAATGGAAACCTTTGGTACCGGGATCGTTTGTGTGTGCCCAATGTTGGTGATTTAAGACAGAGAGAGTCATGGGAGAGGCACATAGGATCGCCTTTGCAGTTCATCCGGGAGCTACTAAAATGTACAAGAGACTTGAAGGAAAGGTTTTGGTGGCCCTCGATGAAACTGGAGATAGCCAAGTTTGTCGCAGAGTGTGACGTTTGTCAGAAGGTTAAAGCAGAACATAGAAGACCAGGAGGAATGCTTAAGCCTTTGGATATCCCGGAATGGAAGTGGGATAAGATCACTATGGATTTTATCACCGGTTTACCTAAGACGAGAGGCGGCAATGATGCGATTTGGGTGATTGTGGATAGATTGACCAAATCCGCTCATTTCTTACCGTATAAAGTTGATATGCCCTTAAAGAAGATGACGACACTATACTTGGATAATATAGTGAAGTTATATGGGGTACCTATATCGATATTTTCGGATCGTGATTCGAGGTTCGTCAGTCGATTTTGGAAAGGTTTACAAGCAGCCTTTGGAACCAAGTTGGATTTGAGTACGGCCTTTCATCCTCAGACAGATGGACAGTCAGAGAGGACTATTCAAACACTTGAAGATATGTTGAGAGCTTGTATTGTGGAAGTAGGTGGATCATGGGATGATTACCTATCGGTAGCGGAGTTTGCCTATAACAACAGTTATCATGCAAGTATAGGCATGCCACCGTTTGAAGCTTTGTATGGAAGAAGATGTAGGACGCCACTATTTTGGGATGAAGTCGGGGAAAGACAAATCACCGGGCGGAATTGGTTGAGCAAGCTAAAGAAAGAGTTCAGTTGGTTAAGAAGAATTTGAAGGCGGCTCAAGACAGACAGAAGAGTTGGGCAGATGTTAGAAGAAGGCCTTTAGAGTTTGAAGTTGGTGAAAGAGTTTATCTACGAGCTTCACCAATGAAGGGAGTGAAACGTTTTGGACAAAAGGGAAAGCTAAGTCCGAGGTATGTTGGACCTTTTGAGATTCTAGAAAGAATTGGACCTTTGGCTTACAAACTCAAGTTACCGGAATCCATGTCAAGAGTCCACAATGTGTTTCATGTCTCGATGTTGAAGAAGTGTTTGACCAAAATGGATGTTGAGACTACAGTTGATCCGGAGATTCTCCAAGCTAATCTTTCGTATGATGAGGCACCGATCAGAATTTTGGACCGGAAAGAAAGGATGATTAAGAGACGGTTGATTCCTTTGATTCTGGTGCAATGGACCAATCATTCACCGGATGAAGCTACTTGGGAAGTTGAGGACGATATGATCAGCGAGTTCCCAGATTTTGTGGACTTACCAGGTATGTTCTAAGTTTCGAGGACGAAACTCCTTTAAGGGGGGAAGAATGTAATATTCCGATTTTCGGGAAAGGGCAGACGTGTCATTTTGCGAAAACGAAATATTAGGTTCGGTTCCTTTTATTCGGAGTTAATAATTTGGATATCTATATATGTATTTTCGAGATATATATATATATATAAATATTTAAGGAAGAAAATCTGATTTAATAAGGGTGATTATGGAAAATCATGGAAATTAGGTAATTATGGGATTCTTCCTATTTAAGGGAAAATCAACCTAATCAGCCCCATAATCTTTTAATCATATTTTCCACCTCCAAAGTTCACCTTCTGCGTGTGTGAACAAGATTTAGGGCTGAGGGAATTTTCATCAGTTGTTAATTCAATTCTTGACGGTTTTCATATCAGAGTCGAGCACCGGAATCGTTGTGAAGAAGGCAACGTTTTGATTGCAGAAAGTTGGAGCTTTGAAAAGGTATGTGTAAGCCCTAATTCAGCCCACCTTCGAGTTTGATGGGTTCAAACTCATCAATTCGTAGTTTTGTTGTTTAGAAGCGTGTGATTGAATCTAATCTAAGTTTGGATTTATCACACATGTTTTCCTGCAGAAAAGGATCAGTTTTTCTGTTGTTTTTCTGAGTTTGGAGTTGGATTAAGCTTGCTTAAAAGGTAAGAGACTCTTCCTACAATTCCAATTATTGTTATTGTAGTTTAGATCATGTTTTATGATGCGTAGATAGTAGATACAAGAAAGACGTGCTTTTTCGTTGATCAAAGGATCATAGATGTTTAGATATGTTTGCTACGTTTTACTGAGTAGAAATAGATGTTACTTAGGTAATAATCGGTTCAGAAATCGCGTTTGACGATTTTAGCGTTTTGGGGAAAGCCCAGGCGGACGGGCGTCTGCATTAGGCGGACGGGCGTCCGAGGACCTTAGTAGCTCAAACGGACGTTTGCATTAGGCAAACGGACGTTTGCATTAGGCAAACGGGCGTTTGAGGTCAGACTTTTGATTCAGGATGTAGCTGTTTTTGACGGACGGGCGTCTGCGGTTGGTGGACGGGCGTTTGGTTACGGACGGGCGTCCATAGGATGTCGGACGGGCGTCTGGCCTGTTTTACCTTGTTTTCACTGTTCTAGTACTCTAGCTTGGTTTTTGGCTTCATAATCGTGTTTTCACTGTTTTAAACCCTTAATCCTGATAAGTTAACATTAATTAAGTATGAACAAGCTTCGATTGAACTTCCGATTCATTCAGTTAAAACACCGAATGTACTCTTAAAGGGAGTTGAAGTTCGGATCCGTCGGAAGGGCATGAAAGGGCTTGTGCTTTGATGAACTAGGGTTCATCAATGTCTGTGTAATTGATAGGATGTGATGTCTAGTCGTCTAAGTGAGGGAGTAGAGTTGATAAGGTGAGTATTATTCTGAAAACACTTAGGTGACTAGTTAATTCACATTAATAATTACATAAGTGTAGTAAAAGCTAAAACGTCATCTATTCTTGGTTAGGCACCGATTCAAATCGGCGATGTGATACGTTCATAAAAGGTGGACAACGCTACTGGCTCAAAAGGCTGAAGGGTAGTGGAGGAAATCCATCGAGCGTATATGCATACCGGGGAGATCCTGGGACTACCGGTGCCAATCACCGTAGTTGGCAAGTATATCTCGTGGTGGAATTTTCACCATGCATTGTGTCCTTGAGTAATGATGTAACAAAGATAAGCTAGGTTAGAAACGTTTAGTCATGACATGTCGATGGGCATGGATTGAACTCTAGATTGAGTCGATCTCACCAAGATAATCTTTTAATAAGAACCTTAATTGAGTTGTAGCTTCTACTTCTTACTTTGTACAAATGTACTTACCTCAAATGCATGTTTATTTATGTGTTTGGGGGAGAGAAGACGAACAGGTTAGTCAAGACATCGAGGAGGACTTTGATGACGACGTTTGAGGACGCCGACTTGAAGACCTTGTTTATTATTTATTTCTTCATTTACTTCATATACTTGGATCGCTATTGGATCTTGTTGTCGCTTTTAGTACTTTTAAATTCGTAAAGATTTGGATTCGTTGGTTTCGTTTTGGATGTAATAAAATTACATTTCCTCTTTAGTTCTTTACTTCTATTCTTGGTTGTTTGGAAAAATTTACCCGAGTCTTTTAGCTTCCGTTTGCTTTCATTTGATACGACGTAGTAGAGGCTCACGTGTAATATTAATTATTTAATATTATGCGTGCCGAACGTTTCGATTTTCGGATAAGGACTCGGTGTCCGGGAGCGGGGCGTTAAATCACCAAAAGGCAAGAGACCGTTATAAAGCTTCCAATTAAAAAACAAAAAATTTTAGAGGGACATATGGTTTCCAAACTTCTCCCATGTCATACAGAGATACATAGGTTGCATTTACCTATGTATCGAATTTACACTAAAATGAATAAGTATCCAATTAACATCATGTGTTTGTATTTTTCGAAGAAGAAAGGCCAAGGCTCCTAACGACCAGAGCTATTCGCAAACAACTTTGGATTTAGTTCGTATAAATCTGTATTTGTTTGTTTGTTTGTTTTTGTTAAGCTAAACGAACCAAACCAGACATATTATTGTGTTCGTTTATCAAACAAACAAACCCGAGCCTAAGAAGACATTCAATCAATTTGTCGTCTTACATTTGAAAACAAGAGTTGAAGAACATCGGTAAAAGTTGAAAAGGTGGGGTGAGCTCAATTGAGCTAGTGATTGCATCAAGTTCCGGCCTCCGGCAACAACTAACGAACCAAGATCACATATAAAATTTAGTTCGTTTATTAAAATAAACAAAATCGAGCTCAATTGAGCTCGACTCAAGTTCAATCATTTTAGTAGTTGATACAAATTCAAAAACTAATAAGACGTACAATCAACTTATCATTTTACATTTGAAAACGGAAGTTGAAGAACATCCGTTAAATTATAATAGAAAAGTTGAACTCGTTTGAGCTCTGTTTAGGCTTGAACTCAAGTAATGTATTGATTAGCAAAGCTCAAACATAAAACTCAGGACGGTCTATTAAACCAACAAGCTTAATGTATTAATTCAAAATATTTAATATTCGATTC
Source organism: Gentiana straminea (assembly GCA_036785695.1). NCBI lineage: Eukaryota > Viridiplantae > Streptophyta > Magnoliopsida > Gentianales > Gentianaceae > Gentiana > Gentiana straminea. The sequence goes on along the minus strand of JAVUPR010000462.1, from coordinate 1,952,960 downwards.
AGCTGGTTTATACCATTCCATTTGGAGCCTAATCAAGAATTTGGTTCATCGAATATTCCCATTAGGTTCCTAAAAAAAAAGAAAATTCCCATTAGGTGTTCTCAAAAAAAAAAAAAAAAAAAAATAAAAAATCCCATTAGGTTTGTGATCATAGTCCTACCGCCACATATATCAAAACTATTTGCGGTCTTTCTATTTGACACTCATTGGAAGCAGCTTAAAAAATTAAAAAAATTATCGGAAGAGGAAAAATGGAGCAGACTTTTATCATGATCAAGCCTGATGGTGTCCAAAGGGGCCTGGTTAAGTTTCTCTCCTACGAAATCTTTCAGATATCTTGAGCTTTTTTGTGCATATTGTATTTGCAATTTTTTATCTGTTGGCTTGAAAATTACGAGTGGCCTTTTTTTTTTTTTGGTTTGCACCACAATGATTTTACTGGTGCATGGTGCATCACACTACCTGTGTAGCATAGTAGAATCCACAAGAGCCAAGAACCGACTTCCTGCGTAGTCGATTCTGAACCGACCCCGTGAAAGTAGATTCTTGGCTCTAGAATTGAATTTCACAAAGGTTTTATGTGAAACGGTGTGGTGCACCGATAGTTGGGTGCAACGGGTAACATGGTTGTGGTGCAAATAATAGTCCCCTCACTTTTGCTTATTGTTGCAGAGATTCACATAGAGTGATGAAGGATTTATAGTATTTCTGTATGTGTGTGTGCCTGTTAGAGTTTTGTGCTTTAAATTAAATTTAATGCTTGCTGTTGTTGTTGTTGCTATGCTTATACTCTTCTTCTGGTTCAGGTTGGGGAAGTGATTAGCAGGTTTGAGAAAAAGGGGTTCACTTTGAAAGGTAAACCGTCCACTTTCTTATAATCTAGGCTTGATTTTGTCAGACTGAACAATGTTGTTTGTTGTAAAACTCGAGTTTGACTTGTATAAGCTTGCATCCTTTCATTTGTTTAAACAAATGAGCTGAGCTTAAGCATTCGTTTAAGGTAGGCTTAGTTTCGTCAGATTCTGTGTTAGTAAGTAATGTTGAATATGAATATCCGTTCATGAACAAACTCTAGTTTAGCTCGTATAAGCTTGCATTGTTTGGTGGTTTAAAAAGACGAGTTGAGGTTAAACATGTTTTTATGTTTTGTTTTTTTAATAGACGAACAAACCCGAGCTAGTTATACACTAATTGATTGGGATGTTTGGAAACATTTTCAAATTGGTTCATCAATCAACCCATACACTAATTCCACAGCCTTTACGTTTGATTGTGAAATTATCTCTATCTTTGTTTGCTCCCATTTAATCAAACATGAATATGGAGGGAGTTTCAAAGTATTGGCAGAAGTTGTAACGAGGGGGTTGAGCTCTTTTGAGCTCAAGCAGTTGATTAACGAGCATAACTCAAACATAAAATTTGTTTTGTTCACTAAACCAACGATCTCAAGCTCAAGCTCACTCGTGTACTAAACAAGCTTAAACACAAACGCTTGATGTTCGGCTTTGCTCGATTTGTGTACACCTCTGTTTTTAAATGAAAGGCGACTTTTCCTGTGTTTGGAACACTTTTACTAATTTGTTTTCCTTCCATGTTATGGATGTTTTGTTACTTTCCTTTGATTCGGAAACTTGAGATTCACATATGCAGCTTTCTAGACAGTGAATTAGGAGCATGTAGCTACCATTTCAAGAATTAAAAGTGTGTATATAAGGTATTTGTGAAAAGTTCTGAAAGGTAGTTGCAATAAATGGAATCATGTGATCAACTGGCACATATTGTGTTCAAACAGAGGAGATTCCTGGAAGATTTCTAACCTTTTATTTCCGTCTTTTTTTTTTCTTTTCGTTTTGGGTTAATGTAAGGTATGAAGCTCATCACTGTGGATCGTCCGTTTGCTGAGAAACACTATGCTGATTTGTCTGCTAAGCCTTTCTTCAATGGTTTGGTTGAGTATATCATTTCGGGTCCCGTTGTTGCTATGGTTTGGGAAGGAAAGAATGTGGTGACTACTGGCAGGAAGATCATTGGAGCAACTAACCCTGCCGATTCTGCTCCTGGCACGATTCGCGGCGATTTCGCTATTGACATTGGCAGGTATATGTATTTCTTTTTCAATGTTTTATTTTTTCATATCCGAATTTGTGTACTTCGATTGCTGTAGGGTTCATGCTGCATTTGAATGCATATGGAAACTTTTGAAGGCTGTCCTTTGGGGCAGTGTTTTCATTAAATCAGGACCCGGGAAACTTTAGGATAAAACCTGTTGTAGGAAGATTATACTATGTGGATGCAGGCTTAAGTTACACGTGACCTACAACAACAACACCTAAGGGCTCAAAGCCTCAATATTAGTTTCAAAGGGTCCTCGAACGGCTTAGGGACTTCACAGACCGACCATCAGAGAGCTAGGGCAGGTCCCAGACTCGTCATGTGCTCAGTGTTAATTCAGGACATTACTCGAGGCTATGGGCATACTCCCAATCCCATGCTTGAGGGCAAAGCATGTGAGACTGTCTTGACCGACCCTTCAACTGAAAAAAGCCTTAGGTTCGGCAATGATTTGGTTAGACACACGTTCCTATACTCCCGCAGGAGTCATGCATGGAGCATGACTCCACTGCATACCCTATGACGGGGGTCTTAGGGTAGTTTCCTCGTACTCCCTGCATACCGTCTTTAGTCCATTTGTTGCTAAATATTTTCAAGAAACAAGCGAAATTTTATGATACAACTATTGTAGGAATGAAGGTTGTAGATGCAATATATCTATCCGCTTCTCTTCACTTTCTTTCTTCCGTACACATCCCTACCCCTACTCTATGTGAAAGAGGGTAGAACATGATGTATCCACACGCTACAACCTTTCTAAATCAGAATGTTATGGATTAAGCAGCTGCATAATTATAATTATCTTTTTTCTTTTTTCTTTTTTCTTTTTGTAGGAATGTGATTCATGGAAGTGATGCAGTTGAGAGTGCCAGAAAGGAAATCGCGTTATGGTTCCCAGACGGTATCACCGAGTGGCGAAGCAGCCTTCATTCATGGATCTATGAATAATAAATAAAAATAAATAAATAAAAGGAAGCTGTCAATTATTACTTTTGGATGGTTTCACCTATTTAATTATCTCTGTTTTACCTGTATTAATGGAGATTAAGAATTTTCGAATGAATAGAATTAAACATCAATTATTCCTTTTGCACCGTGTTTATTGAGCTACTCTAAACACCTTTATCACGACACTCCTCACATCAGAGGACCTGGTCTCCATTGTCCTGAGCTCAATGTTTACGACATTTGCATCAGTATTTTTAACAGTTTTATTTTATATAGCCACGGTGTTTGGGGCTAATTCTTCCGATTAATCCAAAACCAATCCACGTCGAAGATGATTTAAAAAAAGCTATAAACATTGAAAGTTATATTGGGAGATGATTGCTTTTGGTTAAAAGAAAATTAAGAAGAAAAAAAAAAAAAGGACCTTTTCCAATGATCATAGAGGATTCTGATATAAAATCGTCGTCTATGACAAATGATGACAAGTAGAAATAGAAGGTGTTGGTGATGAATCGTCATGTATGACGGTTGATAAGACACAAAAGCCGTTGTTGGCACGTGTAGATAAGGTGGATTACGAATATAGTCAAGATTTATCTCTATCTTCGAGTGATTGACGGGATTGAGATCTCGAGGGTGCCATGCATTGTTTGACAACGATGATTTGCAAGACCATGTCTGGGAGGCCGTAAAGAGCTCACGTGCTTTGTTGTCGTTTTTATATTCTGTTTTGAGTCTATATCGTTATTTCTAGTATTTGTGTTGTCATTGTCCTGAGGTCTCTCTTATCCCCGCGTTCTTGTGTCCTTAATTGTGATATTTGTTTTTAAGAAAAAAAAATAGTTTACGATAATTAATACACTGAAACCAATACAAATTGTTATTGTATGAATAGACGATCGAATTTATCCCTGAGTAAGAGTCATACTCTGCACGTATGACCCGAGTCGAACTCTGAATTAATCGGACTAGTGAGTTCTAGATATCGGAGAACTTTAAGAAAAAAGAAAAAAAAATCTATGTTACGGAAAAAAAAAGAAACATTACAATAGCCTAGGAGTAGACGACCGAAACCAAAACAATTTGTGAAAAAACAAAACCAAATTGAAATTAAATTTTGACAAACCAAAGTGTTATTGACTCAAAACCTGAAACCAACTCGTGAAATATATTTCGAGAAACACACAAGACCAAAACAGAAAGTCGCAGGCCAAAAAAAAAAAGAAAAAACAGAAAAGAAAAATAGAGAACGATGTCGTCTGCTAGCTCGAGAGCTCAGTTGCAGCAGTCGCCGGCATATCCAAGTGCGGCCAGAATCTCCGATTCTCAATGCTATCCTCAATACGCTGCTTCTCTCAAATGTATTTGCCAGCAAATTATTTCCTTTACCTTATATTTTTTTTCTTCTTTTTTTGGTACCCTAGTTTAAGCTTTACAATAACGTCTCACCGTTTCGGCGATGTAGAGGAAAACATTGCAGTTTTTTTCTAGATAGTAAAGCTCAAAGAAGCTTTTTTTAGTTCTTAATTTGTATAAACTTGTTTGATTACTGGAATTTTTGTATATTATCTCAAGTTTTAATTGGAGATATTCTTTGCTCAGAAAGTTTCTGTCTTTACCACGCATTCTAGATTTCTTTTTTAGTTACATTTAGATGAATGACCTCAGATGCTTTCTTAGAGGCCATATTGCCCTTTGAGCTTCCATATTGTGATCCATTCATTAGTGATTATTTGTTTTTGATCAACCATACTATCTGAGGTAGCTTTGTGATTTAGGACTCATCGTATTTTCCTTTTGGTTGGCGGGGTTTGATTGGTGTTTACCAACTTCAATTCTATGAATAAGCATTGAAAGGAGGGGATTCTAGGGAGGTCTTTAGTGGCACCACACCGATCTTTCGTTGTCGATTTTAAGCTGATTCTTAAGCTTAGAATCGACTTTCTGGCGATTGAGTGTCGCAATACGTCGATTCTAAAGCTGAGGCTTTCCGCCGGTTTGATTGTTTCTGGTGTGCTGTTACCGTGGCGTCATTAAAAACGCCTGATTCAATTCTAGTAAAACATGCTGACCTGCATACGCATTGGATCTTTCTTTCGCCTGAAAAGTTAGCGTGGGCTGTTATTTTTCTTTGTTTATGTGTTAGTGGTTGTTCAAATGGCGATGGCAGGTCACTAATAATACGAGCTCCTTCCGGTCCCTATGTTTACATTTTTGCTCCACTGAATTGTTCCTGTTTTGACTTGCATTTTGACATGGCCTTTGAAATTCTGCAGGCTTAGAAGAATATAACCGAGATAAGAGTAAATGCCAGCAGCATTTTGATGTCTACAAGGAATGTAAGAAAAAAGAGGTATGTGGTTCTCGTCCGTTTTATTTCTTTTTCATTTTGTATTGTTCCAAACTCATGTCTAAAAATACAAGACAAAATATAGAAAGAACCATGTTCTTGTAGCTGCGAAATCCAATGCTGTTGTTGTGGGATTCTGCCTCTAAGGAAGATACTATTTGCATTCACATAGCATTCTCATTATTGTCTAGTTATTTGTTGATCGCGGTATTCATTTTTGGCCAATTATTTGTCAAGAACTTCTTACTTCTACTGTCAGTTCAATGTTTGGTCATAGAAACTAGGTTCTCTTAAAATGATTGACCCCAACTAATAGTAATATTAGGGCTGAAATTGAGTCGGGCTACTTGTGAGGTACTCATACTTTAGACTCAGAAAAGGGTTTGGCTTAATTCGCTTTGTTTTTTTTTCCTGAGTTCGAGCTACTGGTAACTCTCCTCCCCTGTGGAATCATTGGGCTAGCTCTTAGTCTTGCATTCTTTGTGTGAATAATATGTACTGTATGTGCCTAAGCCTCTACAGATTTGATTATTATTCTTCGAAGGGTGTTTCGTGTGTATGTGAATGCATTTTTTTTTTTTGCACTTGATGTCATCCGAAGACCAGTCCTCGTTGCACCGGACCGTTGAATCTGTGAACTGTATCTATTATATAACTTGAATTAGTGATATTGCTTTGCATTATATATTCCAATATGTTCATAGTATACTGACTTACTGTTTTCTATTTTTGCAGAGGGAAGCACGGTTGGAACGAAATCGAAATCGGTCTCTTTTCTCTTGATTTCTTATTGGCATTTGCTATATTTACCTTCTTTTGAAAGATCTACTGCATTTTCTATCAACTTGCATCTAGTTTTCTTCATCCTGGAGGTGGGGTTGGTGGTGGGGGTTAAAATAGTACTGATATTGTGTACTTTATGATTGTCCATGGAGAAACATAGATTTAGGTCAATCTGTGGCTATGTTTTGTGCTGCACTAGCATAAAAAAAATGTACTGAACAATTTTTGCCCAATTCAGGGCTAGAGTACAAAATAAAGAATAATTTGATTTTCACTTTTTTTTTTGTTTCCTATTTTTATTGAAAATGCAAATGAAACACAAAGAGATAAGAGATTTTATGATATGTCCATTTTAGTAATGTTATACCAATTAACATAATCATACTCTTTCATTTTTCACTCTATTTCGTCGTACATACGTGAAAGAGACATACATGTCCGGTTTAGCAGTTACACCACTAAATCAACACATTGCTTTTGTAATGGTATATTCTAATTTTGGTAAACTATAAGCGACAAAGCAATTCGAAATAAACAAACAATAATCATCAAACTTAGAAAATTTGAACTCACCACATACTACATATATTATTATTAATTACTTTAATTATCGGTTCGGTTCAGGTTTTTCGGTATTCAGATACGAAAGGATACCCCCCCCCCCCCCCCTCCCCTCCCATTAAATTCGCCCCAAATGGGGTCGAGCGCAGTGTTAACTGATAGGCGGGTTAGGCGCAGTGGAAATCACTAGGGCATGAATCTTGTACGGTATTCAATAATCAAAACCTTCGTCAAAAAAATAATCAAAACCAAAATCAAACAATGTTTAAACGGTTTGGTTATGTTTTTGATGTATTCGGTTAATCGGTTTGATTTGTGCTTATTCGATCGGTTCAATCGATTTTAAAGAAATACGGGTCCAAATCGTTTTGGGCTTAGAAAGGGTGAAGATGGACCAATAAAATGTACGAAGCCATAGGCCCAATTGAGTTGGCGCCTGGCGGGACTATATATTATCGCAGCTGGTAGAACAAGGGTTTCTCCCCTTTGACGAGCACATTTTGTGGCGCCTTAGCTTTTTTCTACAGGCCATCTTCTCCGATCTCTTGAAAATGGTCAGTTTGTATTAGTTTTTAGCTCCTCCTATTTAGATAAGCTTGCAGGTATGTATTTTGATTATTTCATTAGTATTAGTAGGCTTAACTGATGATTGTGTTAAGCTTGTAGCTGTATAAATCATTTTCTTCGGTGTCGATTTTAATTTGGCTTATGAGTTTCCTTTTGCTTGGATTTATTATCTGAAATTCAGTCAGTGAATGAAGCGAATTTGTATTTTCTACAGATGACAAATCACATAGCTGGATTCCGTTGAATTTGCTTATGTTTTTCTTGCTCGTGTGCTTGAAATGTTGAATTCGCTCTATGTTCTGGGTAAAAGTTTTTTCATGTTAATAGTCACATCAAATGGAAGGAGTTTGCTGCCCTGATGACTCCTACAAGTGTTTTTTTTTTGTCTCGAATAAAATGGAGTTGAACTTTTATGTTGCTTCATATTAGCTATTGGGTCGATTGGAAGCTGTTTATGTTTATTTTTTGGCTTCGGTTGGTTTGTGTGCCATGACAAGATTCATAATTTGTGATTTTCTTTGATTAACATGAACTAGGGTGCTTTGATCTCTGTTCTATGAGGAAAGGTGCTATTAAGACGTACTTATTTCATCTGTAGTAATCTTATTTTCTTGACAAATTGCTGCATGCATTTTCTTAGCTTCGGTGGTGGTCTGCTTTTCGAAATTGTAATAACTTACTCATTTGGATGTAATCTCATGTTCTTGTTATGCTTTTGCAGACTAAGAGAACCAAGAAGGCTGGTATTGTCGGGAAATATGGTAAGCACTTCTCTTTTCATGTGCTTCTTTTTTGAGCTGCTGTCCTAGTGATTAGTGTTTGAATGCCCCTTAATTGTGCACATTGTGAATTTTTTGATTAACTAAACTTCATTTGTACCTGTAATTTGTCATGACTGATTGTTTGACAAACCTTCCCTGTATAAATTAGAGTTTATTTGCTAGATGTTACTTGTATCTCATCTTTGCTTCCTGGTATAATTTCTGGTATTAGCGAGTGTTCTTGTATGCTTATTTCGGAACGGAATGGGTCCTGTGTTATTATCTCTGTTTCTAATTTCGGGAAGCCACTTTTATATTGATTTTCTCGTCCCCTGCATGCTGCCATATCTGCAGTTTTTGCTGAAACATTTAAGCCGTAGATTGTGAATTCGTATCCTTTCTAATATTCAGGAACTCGTTATGGTGCTAGTCTGCGAAAGCAGATTAAGAAGATGGAAGTCAGCCAACACAGCAAGTATTTCTGCGAATTTTGTGGAAAGGTACACTGTTCCCTGTCGTTCTATTTATCTTCTCCCCTCTCTCCCCCGTCTCCCCAAGTCTTAGTCCTTTCTTCTGTAGATTGTGTTGTCCAACAAAAGTTTTCTATATTCCAGTATGCAGTAAAGAGGAAGGCTGTCGGAATTTGGGGATGCAAAGACTGTGGCAAAGTTAAGGCTGGCGGTGCTTACACTTTGAAGTAAGCAATTTCTTATAATATGCTAATTTTTTGTTTTGTTGCTAATTCTTGTGTGATTAATGATACTAAACATCTTTGCTGCTTTGTGATTGTACTTGCCAAATAAATTCCCACACCCCATGAATGGTTGCTCTCGGGGAAATTCTCACCAGCAGAGTCGTCATGTGCAACGACCTATTAGATGTATCACACATGTACAAATAGAGAAAATACTTTTACAAATAGTACTTTGTGTGTTGATGTGTCATACATCTAACGGATCGTTGCACAATAAAGGTTGCGGGTAATAATTTGATGTTCTGTGTTTAAGAAAACCTAATATTGAACTATTGTGTTGGCAGTACTGCTAGTGCGGTGACAGTAAGAAGCACCATCAGAAGATTAAGGGAACAGACTGAGAGCTAGATTTCATCGGTGTTCACAGGATGAACGACGCAACACTTTTGCTGCTTTATTTATTTTCATATGCAAGTACTTATATTTGATGTGCAATGGCTCATGAATCTGTACTACCCCTCTGGTTGTTTTAGTTTGAGAGATTTCATAGTACAATCTACTTTTGTTATTGTCATGAAAGATGATGCTGTTTTGTTTTATGATTGTGATGACTTTGATTTGGGACTGTACTTGTGGGTTAGTTACTGGGGTGGTTGTGTTAGGTGGATGGGTGGTGGCGAGAGTGGCCTGATAGGTGGATTGTAAGATGAGTGATGGTCGGGCTACAACGTCATAGTGTTTGGAATATGTCGTGGCTGAGAGTGGTGGCGATAATGGTGGGTCGGTAACATTATCTTGTTTGGAGTTTGTGGTGGCTAGGGCGGAGTATTAGCTTTTCGGCCTTTAAGGGCATACACTAAATCTACCATTGCTTTTAAGGTATCTCATTGTATTTTTAAACATTGTTGACTTCACAAAACATATAGATGTGAAAAGAATGCAACTTTTTCCATTCAAATATACTCTTTCCACCAAACATTCAACTTAGCACAATTAGTCATTCCATACCATAAATTATTATATTGTATATGAAAACATTCAATCTAATTTAGATTTGTCTTTAATCTCGTTTTACTTTAAAATTATAAATCCCTATAACTCAATTACATAATAATCAAATCTATCATAACAATAAAGTAGTTTAAGAGCTATCGATCCATAAGTTGTTTAAGTTATGATATTCGTAATAGCACACTTATCAAATAACTTTTTTTCCCGTAAATTATCAAATTTTCCCAACAATAAGAATACAACTAATTCAATGTGACGATTTACCTATTTCTTATTGGAAACTCTATTTAAAAAAAATGGTCCCATCGGATTTAACTGTCCACTTTTTATGAAAATATCCAATTCTGTGAAAGAATAGGAAATACGTATTATTTCAATTTAACTGTCTGCTTTGCATCCAATTCCCTAAAAGAATAGGAAATACTTCGAAATTCTCAAACAATACTTTGAATTTGTATACGCCTACCTGAATACTCACTTTTCTCTCTCTTTAAAAAAACCTTCATTTTTCTCTCTCACACACAAACACACACTAGTATATTAACTATCCCCACACGCATCGCACGCATCATAACCTCTTCTCTATTCTCCCCTTTCTTCCTCCACCCCCTCTATTCAATTTTCTCTCCGAACAGTTTCGTTATGGTTCCCGACACCCGCCGGTGGACCCATTGAAACCCTAGTATCCGTTTTCGCGCTTTTTTTTAGTGTCCACACTCTTTACTCCAGGTTTGTAATTTAAAGAAATCAGTGTCTTTGATGATTACAATTTCAGTGATTTTATATGGGTCTTGCTGATTTATTTGTTGTTTGTTTTTTGAAATTGTTTAATTGGGTTTTTTTGTGTGGTGATTTTGTATGGATCTGTTTGGGGGCAATAGATTAAAGAAGCGGTTTTTGAGGAATTGAATATATGTCCAGCAACCAATCAAGGCTTGACAGGACCGAGTCTCAGCAGTACAGAAATTCCGGTCGATCTAATCGAAATTACACAGGAGGCGGAGGAAGTAAAGCTAGCGGTACCGGCAGTGGGGTTGGCGCCACTGCCGCTGCTCCATCTTCCGTTAATAGTAACAGCAGCAGTACTAATAATCCGGCTCTTTCCTCTAACCGCAGGTCAAAATTTGGTTTTTTTGTTTATGGTTTTAGGGTTGTGTTGATCTATTAGAGTGTGGGAGTGTGTGGAAGGGAATTAGGGTTTGGATGTTGGTTTTAATTGTTTGTTATTGAATTATGTTTGTTGTTTTTACTGTATATAGCTTTAAGAAGCATAATAATGTGCAAGGGGGGCAACAACCAAGAGGCGGTGCTGCCAGTGGTGTGGCTTTGAACTCCAATTCTGGTACTGGTCAGCGTCCTCTTCAGAATGGTGCTGATCTGCAGCAATCTTCTCATGGTATGTACTAGAAAAAAGATATGGCTGCAAAGTTATTTTGATTATTATATACGTTAAAGATGAATGCACTATCATGCGCTGGTTCTGGCCTCAAATGTGCTTTCTTCAGGATGGAACTATGTAAATGACCTTAATTTGATTCGTGCAGCTAACTTTGGACAATATTTTGAATCACGGGCAGCTTATTAGAAGAAAGATATAGTTGTAGTTTATATAGCAGAAGCACTCATTATTGGTGCATTTTTCATGAAAAAATGTCTGTTTTGTGTTATACTTCACAGGAACATCTGATCCGCCTGTCAGGAATGCAGCTGTTAACCCTGCTGCAGTTAAGCCATCTGATGTGGCTTCTCCGAAGGCCTCCCGAGCTCCAAGGGCTCCATCTTCTAATGTTTCTGCGGCCAATAATGATTCCAAGCCTCCAACAACCCCGGTGGCACCAGCCAAAGGTCTAATATATTGTCTATTGATCTTGTATTTTGACTAAAGTTCGTTAATTATTTGACGATCAAGGTTTTTTTCATTCGGTCTGACGTTTTTCTCCTCACTGGTTAGCAGCTCCTGCTGATGCGTCCTTCTCTCTCCAGTTTGGATCTATAAGTCCTAGTTATATGAATGGAATGCAGGTAAGTTTTCTATCTCCTGAAGTTCCTGTTCAATGCACAACGAAAAAAATGCTCAAGATCCTGTTCTTGTAGGTTCCTCCCCGGACAACCTCAGCACCACCAAATTTGGATGAGCAGAAGCGTGAACAGGTTTGTTGTTGTAGCCACCAACTTATTACATATCCTCGGTTGCAAACAGCCGTCAGGGATGCATACTGTACTTTAATAACTGAAATGCCTATCTATCTCTTTGGAGATATCTGATAGGTTTTGCAACATTTCAGTAGGACTACCTGGAAATGTCGTAAAGAACAAATGGTCATTTGCTTTCTTCTAGTTGACCTATCCCGGCGCTTAATTGTCCCTGAGCATGTGAATTTTTTTTTTCTTTTTTTTCTTTCCTTTTCTCTATACTATTATGTTCCCTTCTTTACACCCGTTTTTCTTCAAGTTGTAGTAAAGGGTAGTGATGGCTCTGTAAAATGTGTGCACCCTGTTCCTATAGATGCTCAGACAATTTACGAAAGTAAGGAGCATTTGCTTTTCACTATGTGGACTAATCAGTATTCCGTATTTAAATAATGTTCGGTTGCAGTTAGTGCAAGTGTTTTAATGGTGCACTGAATTGTATAGCGCTTTGCTAGAGCCAATCTCTCCTCATGCGAACAAAGTTTGCAAGAACTCGTTGTGTTCTTGACGGGGTTTAGTCCTACTTGTTTCTGTGTCTTGAAATTAATGCTCATAAGAATAAGTTCGGTATTTTTCATTATATACCCTTGTTTTTCTTTTCGTTAAGAGTCTGATGGATTGTTGACTTCTTTGTCTGTAGGCGCGTCATGATTCCCATAGAACTCAGCCAACGGTGCATACTACTCCAGCTCAATCCGTTCCCAAGCAACTGCCGCCAAAGAAGGATGTTGGGATGATTGATCAGTCTGTTAGTGCTGACGTTCAACCTAATTTGAAGCCCAAGAGAGATGCACAAGTTACGGCTTCACCGCCTTTATCTCAACCACAGAAACAACCTGTACATTCTATACCTGGAATGCCTATGCAAATGCCATATCATCAACAGCAGCTCCCGGTTCAGTTTGGTGGTCCCAATCCGCAAATTCAGGCTCAGGCCATGTCTTCATCTTTGCCAATGTCGATGCAAGTACCGTTACAAAATCATGCTTTGCCACATCAGATGTTTGTTCCTGGCTTACAACCGCATCCAATGCAGTCCCAAGGTTTGCTGCACCAGGGACAGAATCTGTCTTTTACATCTCATTTGGGTCCTCAGCTCCCTCCTCAATTGGGTAATGTTGGAATGAATATGCCACCACAATTTCCTCAGCAACAGCCTGCCAAGTATGTACCTACTCGCAAAGCTGTGAAGATTACGCATCCTGATACTCATGAGGAGTTGAGGCTTGATGGGTCTCCTGGCCCAAGATCTCATTCAAACGTTTCTCAATCACATCCCATTTCGTCATTCTCACCTGCCCATACAATGAATTACTATCCCACCCCTGGTAATTACAATGCCGGTCCCATTTTTTTCCCACCTACAACTTCCCTCCCGCTCAACAACTCTCAACCTCCTACCTCGCAACCTCCAAGACATTATAGTCAGGTTCTTATTTCACTCATATTCTTGTTTGTCTGACAGATTTGTGCATCGTTGTCATGGCATGGACCTTAAATTTGGTAAATCTGCTTTGCATTTTTTTTTTTGTTTTGACTGAGCTTGATGTTCTTTTTTGTAGGTGACGGTGAAGCCTGCTACTGGCTCTAATGTCGAAAAAGATCCGGCTTCTTCATTAAGTTCCCCTCGTGCTGCTAAAGTTGAATCTGTGAAAGTCTCAAGGCCATCTCAGAAGGATTCCCAGACTCCAACCCATTCTATACAGCAACAACTGAAACCTGATCTCGGACACGCATCTTCATCACTTGTTGGGACAGCAAAAGCTGCAGCGGTGTTAAGTTCTGCTTCTGCGCCTGGCCAGGCTTCCATTTCCTTGACCTCTAGTGCTGCAATTCCTGCTTTGAATTCCTCATCTGCTTCGGTTGCTGTTGAAACCTCAAAGAGGGATGTTGTTGGTGGTCAGCAAGTTGACAAGGAGCGTTCACTAAGGAACGAGGTAAATTCTCCCCTTATTTAATTGATTGTTATAACCTCAAGGCTTTATGCATTTTTTATATACTCGAATGTTGTTAGGTTGGGGGGGATTCTGCTGCTGTTTCAAGTGTGCCAACCCAGAAAGAGCCTGAGGGTGGAGTTGGTAAAGTAATTTCTTCGCCTGTTACTAACATTATTCATGATGCTGTTACGCCGCAACCACTGACAACAGCTGGTGCAGCTGAATCAGATAGTGTTGGTGTGAACCATGATCATGCTGGAGAACTCAGAGCATCTGATTTATCGAAATCATCTGGTAAACAGGAGAAAGTTCAAAATGTTACCGAGGTTTCCGAGAAGGACCTCCATGATGTCGAAAAACTTTCTGATCCCAGCCCAACAGATTCTTCAAAATTACTAGCGTCGCTGAAGAGGGATCATTATTGAAGGGAACGTCCATCGGTAAGGAGTCTGATGCACAAGATTCTAAGTTGCCCCTGCCGGGAAAGCTGGAAATTAGTGAGAAGTTACATGATGGAAATGGTGAAATTGCCTTGTCAGCTCTTAGCGTAACTGGCGGGGTTGATACAGGTTTGAGTCTGGAATCTGAAAGTAATTCGTTAAATACAGATACTAAAGCAGATGTTACCGTGGAATCTACGGTTCCGGATAAGGAGGCTGTTCTAGCTTCTAGTCAAACTCCTCCAATAGAAAATTTGAAAGGCGATGATGAATCTGTTCATCATAATGGTGCTGGTGTTGCAACTTCTTTGTCCGCCGACGTTAAAGAGAAGTCCTCCCAAGAATCACATGTGGTTAAGAGCCATGTACCTGAAAAAAAAGGGAAGAAAAAAAGGAAGGAATTGTGGAAGAATATTGATAATAATGCACCAACTTCTGATTTATATCTTGCGTATAAGGGCCCTGAGGAGAAGAAAGAGGTAGCTACTCCTGCAGAAGTATCTGATTCAATCTCCAGCAGTGTGGATCAAGTTCCTTCACATGCACTGTCTCACTCCGAAGCATCAAACGAGAATGCTGCTCAGAGCAAGGTGGAGCCTGAAGACTGGGAAGATGCTGCTGAAATTCCTACTCCAAAACTGGAAGCTTCTCAAAGTGGGAACCAGCTTCTTGGAAGCGGTGAAGATGCAATCGGAGTAACAAAGAAATATTCGAGAGATTTCCTACTTATATTTGCTGAACAGTGCACTGCCCTTCCTGAGGGTTTTGAGTTTCCACCTGATATAGCAGAGGCCTTAATGGCTTCTAATGTTAAATTTTCACATGAGTCATACTCTAATACCGGTAGAAACATTGATAGACCCAACGCAGCATCCAGACTTGACCGCCGTGGAAGTGGAATAGTAGATGATGACAAATGGAATAAATTCCCTGGCCAACTTATGTCTGGACGGGATATGCGGGTAGATAATATCCATGGGCCCAATGCGGTAGGTTTCCGGCCTAATCAATCCGGTAACTATGGTGTTTTAAGGAACCCTCGTATGCAGGCACCTATCCAATATCCAGCAGCTCTTTTTCCTGGCCCAATACCTAACTTGGGGCCACAGATAGTTTTGCCGAGGAATAATGCTGATTCTGATAGATGGCTGCGTGGAACGTCTTTTCAAAAAGGCCTTATGCCTTCTCCTCAGACCCCTTTGCAGATGATGCACAAGACAGACAACAAGTATGAAGTCGGTAAAGTATCTGATGAGGAGCAAGCAAAACAGAGGCAATTGAAAGCTATTCTGAACAAGCTGACTCCGCAAAATTTTGAGAAATTATTTGAGCAAGTGAAACAAGTCAACATTGACAATGTTGTTACCTTAACTGGTGTCATTTCACAAATCTTTGATAAAGCTTTAATGGAGCCAACGTTCTGTGAGATGTATGCTAATTTTTGCTATCACCTTTCACAAGAATTGCCTGATTTGAGCGTGGACAATCAAAAAATCACATTTAAGAGATTGCTGTTGAACAAGTGCCAGGAAGAATTTGAAAGAGGAGAGAGAGAACAAGAAGAAGCCAACAAGGCTGATGACGAAGGCACAGTAAAGCAGACGGAAGCTGAAAGAGAAGAGAAGAGATTAAAAGCACGGAGAAGAATGTTAGGTAATATACGATTAATAGGAGAGCTTTACAAGAAAAAAATGTTGACTGAGAGAATAATGCACGAGTGTATTAAGAAGTTGCTTGGTCAGTATCAGAATCCGGATGAGGAAGATGTTGAAGCATTGTGTAAATTGATGAGCACAATTGGTGAAATGATTGATCATCCAAAAGCAAAGGAACATATGGATGTTTATTTCGATATGATGTCAAAATTATCGAATAACATGAAATTGTCTTCAAGAGTTAGGTTTATGTTAAAAGATGCAATTGACCTGAGAAGGAACAAATGGCAGCAGAGGAGAAAGGTGGAAGGGCCGAAAAAGATTGAAGATTTGCACAGGGATGCTGCCCAAGAACGGCATGCGCAATCTGCCAGGCTGGCTCGAACTCCGAGCATGGGATCTTCTGTTAGAAGGGGCCAACCAATGGAGTTTTCGCCTAGAGGAGGAGGGTCAATGCTACCTTCTCCAAGCTCTCAGTTGGGTGCTTTCCGTGCTGTACCTTCTCAGTCTCGTGGTCATGTGCAGGATGCACGGTTGGATGATAGGCATGTTTTGGAGAACAGACTGTTGGTTCCCTTGCCCCAGAGGCCCCTTGGGGATGATATCACCCTTGGACCACAAGGTGGCCTAGCACGAGGAATGGCATTTAGAGGGCATCTAGCTTCTCCTTCTATTCCAGACGTTTTAAGCACCGGAGATTCTAGGAGAATGGGGGTTGGGATGAGTGGTTACGATCCAATTGCAGATCGTTCTGCTTATAGTTCTAGAGAAGAAACCTTTCCAAGACAAATGCCTGATAGATTATCTGTCAATGAATTACCGAGTCGAGATAATAGAAATACTGATCATAGCTTTGATAGATCTCTTTCTTTATCATCAGCAACACATGCTGGCATTCAAACACCGATACCCAACACGTCTTCTGAAATGGTGTTGTCAGATGATCGCTTAGGAGACATGTCCATGGCTGCTATCAAGGAATTTTACAGGTACTTCTTTGTCTTGTGGGTCCGCCCCCTCTCCCCCCATCTGACACATTATCTTGTATCGAGTTATTATTGGAAATCTTGGAAGATGGACCTAGGGAAACAGCTCGAGTTTTAACTTTATTGGATGTTCATCACATGCATGCCATTAATTAAGCTTAGAAATGTCTTAACACGTCGGCTAATGTATGTTTTTTTTTATTACATAAGTTATTGACTCTTGGTTGTTTTTATACATTTAAATTACAACCCATGCTTGATAGTCACTTGGCTCTAGTCATATGTGGCTTTTTTATGCTTTCAATGTCCATCTTCAACTGCGTCATTAAGTCCTCACTGAAATCATCATGTATTTTACTGCTTACGTGACATTGTTATGTTACCTTGGGAAAATGAGCAGTGCCTGCGTGTAGTAATTGTCTCAAGCAGTTATTTGCTTTCACATTCACACTTGGAATCTTTGATTTTTGAATGATAAAGGCATACATTTCAACCCTTTTATTGTTCTTATAAAAAGAAAGGGCACTAAATCGTAAAATTACTGTATGTCACAATGATGTTTCGATCTGAGGCATTATGCATTTATAATATTGTTCTTTAAATTACTACATAATTTTAAGTTGAAGAGTTTTATATGCAGTGCAAAAGATCAGAAGGAAGTAGCTGTGTGTGTGAAGGAGCTGAATAACTCGAACTTCTACCCGAAGATGATTTCCCTTGGGTTACTGATTCTTTTGCAAGGAAGGATATGGAGAGGGATCTTTTAGCAAAGCTGCTCGTTTATCTGTCAAAATCTGAAGATGCCATGTTAACTCAAAACCAGCTCGTTAACGGGTAAGAACAATTCTACTACAGATTGTTAGAACTTTAGATTAAAGCATATTGAGTTCAAGGCAGACTTTTTATAGTCGAGTCAAGCCCTGGTGTGTATTGACTTGACTCAGCTCGATTATACCACTCGGGTACATTGTGGGCTCAAAAATACCATGGGAGTTGACTAACTAGATTATGTTTTTTTCTTTTTGATCTTTTGGTGGTGACAGGTTTGAATCTGTGCTGAAGAACTTGGAAGACGAGGTTTATGACGCCCCAAGGGCAGGAGAATTTCTCGGTCGCGTCTTTGCTAGATTGTCTTTGGAGAATGTAATCCCGTTCAACGAAATCGGACGCATAATCTATGAAGGTGGAGAAGAGCCGGGGCGTCTGGTAGAGATTGGACTTGCAGCAGAAGTTCTGGGGACTGTTTTGGAAATAACAACAGCTGAAGGGGGTGATTCTGTTTTGACCGAAATCCGATCAAGCTCCAAAATTCAGCTGGAAAGCTTCCGTCCTCCAGGTTCTAAAAAATCTGAGAGGTTGGATAAATTTATTTAAAATAAGAAGAAGAAAAAGAAACTACATTTTGATCCTTGACTTTATCCTTATTAGTTTTGTTAGAGGGGGCTATCTTTATCTTTAAGTTAATAGGTTGAAATTTTATGGTGAGGGCAAATGGGGGAATATGTGTAGGTGGTGGGGGGCAATTTTAAAATGTTATAATATTATTTGTTTCAGTGATTAACTTGAAATTGCTGGGGCATTATCCTTAAATCCCTTGTTTTCTTTCAGTTTTTTGTTGGACCTTTTCAAGTTGGATTTGTAGTTTATTTTTTTCTTTCTAAAATTATTAAGTGAAACATAAATCGATTATGCGGTTGCGGTCGGAAGAATGTATTATGTTGAATTTTGTAAGCTTCCGATTTTAGCTTTAGTGATTCATTCATCTTTCTTTTATGTTTTAGTGAGCTTTTTGTAGCACCACTCTTACATATCATGTTGTCAAACATTCTGACTTTTCTTTAAAAAGTCTTGATTTCAGGGCGGGATGTTTTTATGCTTTGAACCTGCAGATATGTACACTTGCAAACATCCAGCCGTGTTTCGAAGTGTGTGCAACTCTTTTTACTACTTTATACTTAAAAATGCACGTAAGCGCACAGAACGTAACCGACCGGACTCACCCCAGAAGAAAAATGATGAAAGAACACGATTGAATACCCTTTTGGAAGCAATAATTAACATATAATCACGAGATTAGGAACATAAGTATCACTGCACATTCCAATTTAGTTGAAGACTTAAAATGAGGATTAACTGTTGATTTATTTTCAGAGATGGAAACATTTAACAGAAGCAGTCACAATTACATTGAGCATAAAGACAGCAACATGCAGTGTTCTGAAAAAGAAAAAAATACCCAGTACATTATAGTATTGCCTTATGTAGGGGGGGTATAGAGATCATATAGTTCGAAACCCGGTTCGAAATCATGACCACTGTTGACACATACAACTTTTACCACTGTGCCCCTGCAACGCGTTTGGACCACCTTAAGAGCATCCACAATAGCCAAAGGCTTGTGCATGTAAAGGCTGACAAGTTTTTATTATTATTTTAAGATTTAAGCTTTTGTATGCCACATTATACACTATGACTCAATTTCTGCCAGACAATATATGGATTGAGTATGTATAAAAAATTAGAAAAGGACGCAATCTGGCAGTTGAAAGGAAAAAAAAGTTGAAGAATTGGAGAGAAAAAAAATTGTTTAATGAAAAAGAAAATAAAGTGAGTGGGAAAATGAAAAGGCAGACTTTTTCATCTAGGACTGTGTGCTGACAGAGTGGGAGGGCAGGGGGATAGACCCACCTCCACCTTCAAAGGTGTGGTATATTGAGCTATTGTGAAGATATACAGATGATAAACGGTAATAAAACACTTTTGCAGACTTTTGCAGGATGGTAACAAGAGCTATTGCGGATGCTCTAATAGTAAATCTTCTCAGCCAGTAATGAACATAATCAGTGTCCGTGCTTCATAATCAGCTCTTCATCAGCACAAGGAGAAGAGCTATGTTGCAACAGTTATTCAGAGATATATACCGAGCGAAGGGGTATTTGATGTATGCAACTCACTCACTCCTACACACCTACTATGTGAGAGAGGATGAGTAAATATACATCACACACCCTCTCCATCCTGTATATACTCTTAAAGACACCTTTTAGCAATGCAACTATGGAGTCAAGCATTCACTCTTGCACCTTTTAACTTTCAAAGCCAAAACAGCCCTGCAAAAATATTTCTTCTTTAATATTCCATCTTTTAACTTGAAAACGTGTGCTGTATGGAGAAATTAACCTCTCAAAACCAACAAATCATAAACTTTCATATGTATCCATCCGTCGTCAATCACAAAGACCAACAACAATATCCACACAAGATGATTTTGGGGTTACCTGCATTGTGACCAGTTTAAGTTTCCTGTCTCTGTGTTGTCCTCAATTTCGCAGCAACTTATATCGTATACTCAAAAGCCTTCAAGCCAGCATTGTTGTTTCTTGGGATTTATAATAACCGCAACCAGATAAAAAGAGGCAAATTACACATTAATTAGTAGTCGATAAAGACAACTTCTGCAAACAATCTTACTTCGTTGAAAGAGTATATGTAGTTAAACTCATTCCAACTCCAATACAATCCAAAATATTCTTTGGATCAGCTGGTGGACTGTGATTCGTTTCAGTAATATGGCAATATAGAAAGATTCATATGTGTATACCTGATATTCAGGTATCATAGCCAAAGATAACAGGACAAACCATGTTATCGCACCACTGTAATGATCATGTTCTTCATTCGTAGTATCTGATCCGGCAGCCAAAGAACTGCATCACTCCTCCAAGAATTCTTCTGAAAGGATAATATTACTCATATAAGAACTATTTTTGTTCTTAAAAGTGTTGGAAAATAGCTTGACAGAGGCAGAAATTGGTCCAACTTGGCTACTTGTAATCAGAATACACATTACAAAACAATGCACTATATACAGTGTCTGTGAGTGTGTATTTGCAAACATTATGCATTGTTTTTTTAATGCAGTTGTTAATGGGGACCGCAACGAATCTACTTTCGGGGCATCACAATCACATTCGACCTCTAGAAAGTTGAATCTAAGCTCAACATTCAACTTTGTAGAGGTTGAATGTGATGAAACAAACATTTGCCCCACTATTATCAAATCAACCCCTGTGCATTGGGAAGTTTTGTGAGGTAAACTCCACATAGAGAGTTAGATGATGTGGCACAAACCAAGCAATTTGTTGCATATCAACATGTGAGTGAAGGCTTGGATTGTGCCACGTCATCAAACTCCCTAAATGGAGTTACCGCACAAAAACTTCCCCTGTACGGCTGCTAGCAAGCTGAAGTGACCGTTAGACAAGGAAATGTTTCGCAATTTTAGAGAGTTCATACCTTCATAGAGCAACAATCTCGAGTTTCTTCCATCAAGAATCGCCTTTTACTCGTAAGCTGCTACGGATTTAGCCACAACCGCTAGTTGTACACTCAATTAGTGTAAAAGAACTGTCTTTTCTTTCGGCGTTAACCTTGTGTCTATAGATATAATCATAGGTAATGTACATGAGGAAATCTATAAAGAGGCTCCTTGAAGTTATCCCTTTAGTGTATCCACCGTCTTCTTGCACGGCACACGAAGCTCTATCGAGTATTTCATACGTTATCTCATCAAACTCGTATTGAATCTGGCTCAATTTTCGGCCCCACATCAAAGCCCTTTGTGGTAATCCTTGCTTCTGCAGATTAGACAGTAACAGATTAGTCGTGACGATATTAGGGACAAATCCCATCTTCAACAATTTCCCTGTCAAAATGATGGCTCGATCCAATATATCGTGGCAAATGCCGTTCAACAAAGTATTGTATGTCACGGTGTTTGGAACAATTCCAAGAGAAAGAAGCTCGTTAAACATTGTCAAAGCTCGGTTAACTCTCCTATTGCTATAGCAACCATGAATCATTACGTTGTATGTTGTTAAATCCGGGTCCCATCCACTCGAGTACATTTTGTTAACAAGATTATCTGCCATAGTCATGTCATCAAACCCTTTACAATATCCACTAATCAAGGTATTGTAAGTGACAATATCAGGCTGCAACCCGTTCCGGTACATATCAATATACACCTGAGTTGCTGACTTCATCCTGCCCTGTTTGCAATACGCATTAATGATGATATTCATCGTGAAAACATCCGGCAAAAGACCCCTTTGCCTCATCTCGATCTCCAACTCTAAAGCTCTGTCCATTTGTCCGTTGTTACAACACGCAGCAATTAACGAATTATAAGCAAAGTTGTTAGGTATGAGTCCTGCCCTTATCATTTCTTGCAACATGGCATAACCCTCATTAACAAATCCGTTCTTACAAAGCCCGTCAATCAAAACAGAAAACGCAACCGTATCAGGAGCCATCCCCATAGTTATCATCTCATCCCACAGTTTATGAGCTTCCGTAGTATTCCCTTTACGAAAATACCCCTCAACAAGCACGGTGAACGGTTTAGTACTTAAATATAAGTATTTTTCTAACATCTTAATCATAAGGTCTCTAGCTTCTTGTAGCTTTCCTGTCTTAGATAAACCTAAAATCAATGAAGTAAATGTGGAAACCGAAGGAACTAGACCGAACTTAACCATTGTATTATAGACTAGAAACGCTTTCTCATGACACCCGAATCTTCCGTAAGCAGAAATAAGGGAATTGAAAGCAATAATACTAACCGGAATGCCCTTTTCAAGCATACCCTCGAGCAAGTGTAAAGCCTCGTCCACTCGTCCTGCCCAACATAATCGACCTATTGATATGTCCGGTAGTGAGTTATCAGCATTCATATCACCTACAGAGAATTCCCATAACAATCTGTTTCCGTCCTCTTCTCTACCGTATTTATAGTGGCCCGCTACCAAAATGTTTAACGTTATGCCGTCTGGATTGACACCCATTGTCCTCATATTTTTATACAACATATGAGCTTGATCGATTTGTCTTGCCTTTACATAGCCATCCAATAAAGAATTAAACGTTATTGTGCTCGGTGAAGTACCGGTTTCCACCATTTCATCAAAAAGTTCCCTTGCTTTTACAACATTACCCTCTTTGCAAAGCGCGTTTATAACAGTCCCAAATGTAACCGTACTAGGTCTACAACCACTTTCCACCATGAAATGCATCAAATTCAAAGCATCCGGTGTCCACCCTCTAACACAATACTCATTCATCAGAATGTTATACGCGTACGCATCTGGTTCACAACCGAACTTTCTAATCACATGTAACAAGCTCTGTGCGGTTCCTATACAACCTCTCCTACAAAATCCAAGAATCATTACACTAAATACAAAATTGTTAGGACACGGTCCCTTACGTAACATATCCCTAAACAACTTCCATACACTACCATAATCCCCAACCCTAAGCAATAACTTAAATAGAATGCTAACCGCCGATAAACTTGGCTTAAACCCGACCTCTCTCATCTTGTACAAAACCTCCATTGCTTCACTTCCCATCTCGGCATCCAAAAATCCGCGCATCAATGAATCGAAAACAAAAACATCTAATCCGCATCTCTTATGTTCATGCCACACAAATTCCACCACTTCATTAGTCCTACATTGTCCAATTCTACTAATAATCCAATAGAATAAATCTTGTGCTAAAAATCTACAATCCTCAGCTGCTAATAATCGCGCAGAAATACAACACGATTGTATAATATTTCTCGAAACATCACGAAGGATCAACTTGAAAAATGCAAATGCAGCCAATCTATCATCTAATGCAATCAATATAGTAGCTAAATCATACGGGCAGAAATTACTTGAAAATCGATTCAAAATAAAACCCTTTTGCAGTTTTATCATTTTCGATAATCCAATACCAACTTTACGCCTCTCGTTTGAATTAATAAAACAACCTTCGGGATTGGACAACTGCCGAAATGGAGAAAATTGCTCGAGAAAATCGAAGTTTTCTTTGGTAAAGAATGTATTTTTAGGGCTAATATAGAAAGGGGAAGTGGAGAATAATGAACATGAGAACTTGCGGTATAAGATTTTGATGGAAATGAAAGGAGAGCTATGAAATGGAAGTGGTGAAGAGTGAGGATTTGAATAGGAGTGATAAAAGAGAAGCCTGTGACTGACCTTCCGAACTATGTGCCGGCGGTGTACGGCAGCGGCCATTCGGATTTCGCCGGCGCATTCGCCGGAGTCGGGGCTCTCACGGCGACCGGTTATGTGGCGAGGGGGTTTACAGGGTTTAACAGAGGTCAGCTAGAAGCCTAGAACGAGACAATATGCTCATTAGCGAATCGGGTTTTTTTTAATTGAATGGTTCGGTTTGACATGACTCGAGATTGAATTAGCTCGATTCAAATATTGAATGAGTCTCCACTCAATATATATATATATATGTTCGACTAGTGTATTGGATCATTCTATTGGTAGAACGTGTGGAACCGCGTAGTGAATCACTCTGGTACGGCATGAACTTGTTGCCGCCAAATCGGCACGTATGCCGCGTCATGAGCACGAGGCTAAGGGTTGATTGAGTTGTGAACCGCCCTATCTTATTAAGATTACAACATAGAGACACAAAGAAGAAGGTTGTGAGGGTGGCCTTGTTATCCACACTTCTGGTCAGGAGAATGGAGGACCGACTGACCTAGGTTTCACAAGCGTTAGCAGGTTCCGAAGTGCATGTCATGGACTCCAATGCATACCCCGATGTGATCATCACTACCTGCACCTCACATCTCAGCACAATGGAACGTGTAATCCGACTACTCTATAATTCATCTCCATGTTTTCCTCAAACCCGTAGCCTAACAGAACGCTTAAAAACGAGGTACAACCAGCCCATACAACCAATGCTGGGAGGATGGCGCTACCGACAACGACAGTATGGCGAAAATGCCCCGGGCACAAAGCATAGTAGGCATGCGCTTGAAGAGTATAGCAAGTGGAGGAAAGAAAAGCTCGCATGGTGGAAGAAGTCGTAAGTAACGAGAGTCAATTTTATATCGTATATTCTATATATAATTAACTTATTTAGAACCTCTTTCTATTTTATTTATTTATTTATCAATTATTTCGAAGCTCAAACTGATACATCGTGGTTAATGTTGAACCGAAAAAATAAGAAAATAAACGTGTTATTTGGTTACAATGATACATTTTGTTGAATAAAACTTATCAAAATTTATACTCAATGCTGGAATATTTTCCGACTTTTCATTATTTAATGTATGTTTAGACAAACTCTATTTATTTTATTAATCAAACAACATAATTCATTTATATATTCTAACACAAAATACATAAAATTTGGTCATTATTCAACACAATATTCCGTCACATCCCAAACATCTCAACCAAAATTTATTGGCTAAATAAAAAATAAAGCCGAAGTGATACAAGTCTAATTGGACCGGACCAGAACCTTCATAACTGCTTTGATTGGTTTTATCATCATCAATCAAGCCACAGCAACAAAACCGGTTTGAACCGCTTTATTTGAACCGGAATCTTTCCGGGTTAAGCTCAAAGCCCGTTTAGATGAAGAAGAAGATTGCTTCCATTTTCTTTCTTTAGATTCATCTATCTCTATCTGTTGCTGCCTGCATTCTTCACTGCAAAATGGAGTATTCCCTCTGCAATATATATATAATATATTAATTAGGCAATCATACCATCAATCTTTTAAAAGTCGATTATATACGTGTTAAATCTTTTAGATCCCGACTAGACTATTAAGATATAACCCTATAATTTTATTTTCTGGTAAGCGCCTTCGAAATTACATCCGGAACCAACTGGTCGACCAATGCATGTAGAGTCTGACTCTTACTCCGCCTGATCAAAAGCTTTTTCAACATGTCGCCTCAGTAGATAATCAAACCATGACATCCAAATAGTCCGACTAATCTAGAGTTCAATCTGATTCGTGTCTGCCTACAAAGTCTGACTATCGTTCATGGATAAAGTCTGACCAATAACTCTTTCTTTCAACGTGACACATCAAATTAGAATCGAATCGATAACCTTCCTAACTAGGCATTCTCAAATCACTTTACACTTGAATCAAGCTATTTGGTTACAAAACCTATATGTAAATCTTCCACAAAATTCTATATAGTCAAGCTACTTGGACTTGGTTACAAAACCCTATATGTAAATCTTCCACCAAATTCTATATATATACATATATATATATATGCATGGAAATAAAAAGAAAGACAGAGAGATGAAGAAATGGAGCTAATTAACCTGTACATAAAGATGTCACTGTTGTGAGAAAGTGATTTGTGACAAAGAAAGCAAGAATCAAGAAAATGGGATTGGTTGTATTGCTGCATCTTTCCATATCCACCACCACCATAGTAAAACACTGGAGAACTCATCTTAATTAATTTTGTTTACAAAAATTACGATAATTTGTGAAAGAGAATAGGGTGTTTTAGGAGAGAGAACGTAGAAGGAAGAGAAAGAAGTGTTTGAGAGAAATGGTGCAAGAACAATGGGGAGATTTATATTTGGAGAAAGTGGTAGAAAGTGCCAGACTGTTCTGGTGGTTTTAACTAAAAAGATGTGCCATTTGCAATTATTGTTTCAAAAACTATAAAAGAATCACATACGAAAATACTTGTGTGGTGTCTTTACACGGTGTAGAGATATCGTGTGGCACCATACAGACCATACAGTTTTATTCTTTGTATTTAAACTGTGTGTATGGTTCAGATCATTTCACCTGTCACTTCACCTCAAATTCCTCACCACACAAGTATTTCCCGCGTTCAGAGGTATACATTGCACCAATTGATTACAATCAATTTATAGGTACAACAATGCTACGGCCATATCCGTTTTACACAACGGTGATGATCTTGCACCGTTGATACGTAGTGATCTAATACGATCTAGATCCTACACGTATCAACGGTGAAGATCATCACCGATGCGCACACCGTCACAGTAAAACGGATGTCTTGCCCGTAGTACCACTCTTATAGGTATTGAAAAAAAAAATGCAATTATTATTATAAAATTAAATTTTGAAAAAAAAAAATGCAATTATTATTATAAAATTAATTTTTGCTATTTTTGAGTTTTGACATGTTTGTTTTTAAAATTAAGAGAATCTTCACGAGTGCGTGAACTTTCTTCAATAGATTCTCTGTTGCATTTCTTTTGATTTAACCCGTTGAAAATATAATTGTTTAATAAACATAAAGTCTTCTATTATAATTAAATAATGTTGCTTGTTGCGTGACAATGAAACAATTTCTGCAGTTCCATGTTAATACCATCACAAGTAATAATATTTGTTCTTGTAACACTGAATGTAATTAAAATAATCTAAAAATCTTTAAAAAGAATAGTATAACACAAAGTTGTAACCAAGTCACTTTTGTAATTTCTTACGTTGAAAAAAAATGAAGAAACGTTATCAACTTCTAACTTTGAGATATAATAAATTTAATAACTTGAGTTAATCATTTCAAATCATGCAAAAATAATGAGCCTTACAGAGTAATTGAATTCATTACGAATCTTGTATTAACACCATATTATATTTAAGTTTCGATGTATATATTATACTTGGTATCATAGCCTAATACCAGACGAAATTAAACATCATGGCGTGAGAGAGACGGTAGAGGTCACCTCTACAGTCTTCTGGTAAGATCCTAAGAACATGATATCCTACATGAGTACATTAGGAAAGAAGAATCGACTATCAGACAAAACTAAGTTTCTCCATTTCTGTATCTCCTGAAATGTAATATTGTGTAGAAAGAAAGTATAATAATAAACATTATTAAAATATAATGCCGAGAGCTAGCTAATGGACTTAGTTAACTTTGAATAAAAGGGAATCAGTGCCACTTGTTCTAAATTTGTTAAAGATGTTCCCCTTTATGGGACATTTGTTATGCTTGAACTCTTTTGGAATAGCAAATGGACAATTTCTAAAATGATGCAAAATAGGATTTTGAGTTAATTTATGTAAAGACGTGAATATTAAGACATGGAACCTAGTCATTACAATGTTGTATCATGTGCTTCTTACTTTGTGTATGATTTATAGACGGGGTTGCCCAAGGGAATATCTAAGGCAGTCTTGCTTTTGAGTCGAGACATGAGAATTCGATATTTTGTTTCGACTTCTGTCCAAAAAAAAAAAAGGGGGTATAATTTATTAATGACTTTTTAAGGGAATCCAGTGGGTTCGTGCACCTGGTGATTAAAAACGATTCACTTCTCTTTATTAAACGTTTAAAGTAAGAGGATGACGATCTTTATAATATCGGTTGCGTTATAGATAATGGCAATCAGTTTCGAATGGTCAGTAATTACACGACACATTTGCTTGCCAAAGTTTCGAAGGAAGTTGTACTTGGACCTCGTTGCCTCATGATAATATATTTTTCTACTTGTTTAGCATATTTGACGTGATAAATAGTTTTTTGAAATACAAGTGATTCTATTGTCATCCATCTTTTGTTTCGAGTAATCACGATTGTTTCTACACCACGGACAAAAATACTCGATTATGTTGGAACATCAATGAGTATCGCTGTCATTGACACTCCTACCCAGTAACTGGCCCGAAAGAATTTCTCAGTGAGGCCATGGAACAAATTCAAATATCAAGCAAGGACATTAATAGAGTTTTAATATTTTTTACCAACAAAACAATATCGTTTTTTGAATCTCGTGATGCACTGACCCTACTTATCTCACTTGGGTCTGCTCCCTGCTCTTACCATTAGGAACATCAATGATATTGATATTCCCACACCCTTTCAAAAACCTCACATATATGAGATTCTGTTGGACAATATCAATTTTTTATATATAATAATGTATGTATCAATAGTACGTGTTTCTCCATGCACTATAAAAATATTAATATGAAAACTCGTGCGATGCATGCACAAGATGGTGTAATTTTTAATATTGATTATTAAATTGTTAAAAATATGTATGTTAAAGTCAAATTGTAACGTGGGAAGCAATTTGACTTTTACTATAAACTATGAAAAGTAGAAGTAGCCAAAAATCAATGAATGAAAAATGGTAATCGAACTCTACCCTCTTGTGTTTGCCCAACAACCTCCAGTAAAAAAATAATCCTGAAAATGGTGTGCGTAAGTCAAAAAAAGCCGAAAGAACGACATAGAAACTATTGACCTTCCGATTGTAAGTAGTGTACCTAGCTATTTTTCATACACAACACTCCCCAAACATAGAAATGATTGTTCACTTTGCTCGTATGAGGACAAAATAATAAATTGAGACCCTTTTCTCAACAAAATTATGACAATATCATAAAATTGTTAACAACAAAGTACATCGAGATGGTCTTAATTATTATTCACACAATGAGCATACTACAATGATAAAAACTGGACAAAGAAAATATAAGTTGAACAGCTGGGGGTCATGCAAATCAAAAGTTAACAATGGTAGCATTGCAGCACATCATATATATATAACTATGTAGAAAAAGG
Organism: Gentiana straminea; assembly: GCA_036785695.1. NCBI lineage: Eukaryota > Viridiplantae > Streptophyta > Magnoliopsida > Gentianales > Gentianaceae > Gentiana > Gentiana straminea. Next base: position 1,923,544 of record JAVUPR010000462.1, on the reverse strand, counting down.
TAAACTGCAATGAAGTAAAAGGGAATGATTATTTTATTTCTTGTTCGATTGATTTACAATGGCTGTAAGCCTTTTACTCTTATAGCTGCAATTCTAAACAAATTAACTGAATTTATCCTAATCTATTTTTCATATTTGAATTAGATTATCATTGTGATAGAGTTTGGTAGCTCTTGAACTCCTTGTCACTTGATATATACGGCTGGAATTTCTGTTGAAGAAGAGTTTGAGTGTGATCCTCCTCCTTATCACTCCTACTCCTTATCTCTCCTGAATCACACGGTTTGTTTGAATAATTTTTTGCATTATCTTCTATTTTGTTGAGCTGATAACAGAATTTGGCTGTCTTTGTTTTCTTTTGAAAAAAACTGGCTGTGATGCTTTGTTTTGTAACGGCTAATACCCCCCCTCAAACTTGGCTAGGGCTGGGGACCAAGCCAAGTTTGGGTCTGATGTGATTGAAGTTGCTCTTGGGGAGGGGCTTTGTAAAAATGTCTGCCAGTTGCCAAGTAGCCGGTATATGTCTAGTGACCAAGAGTTTCCGAGCCACCTGTTCTCTTACATAATGATAGTCTAATTCAATATGTTTGCTTCTAGCATGAAAAACAGGATTGATAGTCATATAAAGTGCACTTAAGTTGTCACAATAGATTGTAGGCTTAGATGTGAGCTGAATCTTGAGTTCTTGAAGAATGTAGGTAAGCCATGTTAGTTCTGCAGCTGTGTGAGCCATGGCACGATATTCTGCTTCAGTCCTGGACCTAGATACAGTTGGTTGCTTTTTTGCGCACCAAGATATTATGTTAGGGCCGAGGAAGGTGCAATAGCCAGTGACTGAACGTCTGGTAAGTGGACATCCTGCCCAATCCGCATCTGAGTAGGCATAGAGGTTGAGTCTTGGAGAGGCCTGGAGAGAGATTCCTAGTGTGATGGAGCCTTTAACATAGCGTAGTAACCGGTTGACCTGCTGCATGTGTGCTTCAGTAGGAGCTTGCATAAACTGAGAGAGATGATTCACAGTGAAGGATATGTCTGGACGAGTAAAGGTTAGGTACTGAAGGGCACCAATGAGACTTCTGTAATATGAGGCATCTGTAATGGGAGGGGAGTTGTTGTCTTCTTTGATTTTTGTGGCCATAGGAGTCTTGATTGGTTTGCAATCTGTCATGCCTGCTCTTTCAAGAATTGTAGAAGCATAATGAGCCTGGTGAAGGTGGAGGCCTGTAGATGTATGGTGGATCTGAACGCCCAGAAAATGATGAACTAAGCCCAGGTCCTTCATAGCAAATTCAGTGCTGAGAAGATGAATGAGGGAGCTGAGGAGTGTTGTGTTGGACCCTGTAAGAAGTATGTCATCTACATAAAGGAGGAGCACTAGGGTGCCATGATTAGTATGGTAGTAGAACAATGATGGATCAGATAAGCTACAGATAAAACCATAATTCAAAAGAAAAGCACTAAATCTGTCAAACCATGCCCGAGGGGCTTGTTTGAGACCATATAGTGCTTTATTTAATTTACAGACATGATTAGGAAATTGAGGATTTGGCATACCTGGTGGTTGCTCCATGTAGAGATTTTCTGTGATATGCCCATGTAAGAAGGCATTTTTGACATCTAATTGTTGAACAGGCCAATTTTGGGTGAGGGCAAGGCTGAGAATAAGTCTAATAGTGCTAGGTTTAACTACAGGTGAGTATGTTTCAGTGTAGTCTAGGCCATCTACTTGACTATATCCTTTAGCAACTAATCTAGCCTTCAGTCTGTCTAGGGTGCCTTCTGGTTTGAGTTTAGCCTTGAACACCCACTTAGAGCCTATGACATGCATGTGTGGATGTCTAGGGACAAGATGCCAGGTCTGGTTGTGAGAAAGGGCATCAATTTCTTCTTGCATAGCAGCCTTCCACCCTACATGCTTTAGGGCAGATTTGATGGTTTTAGGTTCTTGGGGAATAGAAGTATAGGAGACTGTTAAAGCATACTTGGGGTTAGGTTTGAAAATGCCATGTTGGGCCCTGGTGACCATAGGGGTTCTAGGAGAGATAGGAGAATCGTGAGGTGTAGGTATATCAGTTTCTGAGGTGGTGGTCTCTGGAGTGGCAGTCAAGAGAGGTTCTGGAGTAGGATTAGGGGAGTTATCTTCAGAAGTAGGATTAAGGGAGTTATCTTCAGAAGTATAAATATTGGAATCTGGTGGTATAGAACTGGATGGAGATGTGATGGGAGAGGAAGTGAAGTCAGTGATGGAGGGTGGAGTGTGGACAGGAGTGGAGATGGGAGAGTCAGGTTGCTGGGATATGTGTTCTGGAATAGGTTGAGGTATGTCTGATGGCTGTGATGCTGGTGATTCTGGAATGGAAGTGACAGGAGAAGTACTGGGCTGTGGATTAGTGCTGATGGTTGGAGGTAACCAAGTGTCAAATATGTTGAGGACATATGGTCTATTGATGCCGGTGGAGCTGTTTTTGTATGGGAAAGTGGTTTCATCAAATTGGACATGTCTAGAGATGAATATTTTTCTGGATGTGGGGTGAAAGCACTTGTAGCCCTTGTGTTGATTGCTGTATCCAACAAACACACAAGGTAGGGTTTTTGGGTCGAACTTGTGTTTCTTTACATCCCAGGTATAAGGATAGCATTTTGAGCCAAAGACTTTGAGGCTGTGGTAGTCAGGGTGTTGTTGATGAAGGGCAAAGTAAGGAGAATTGGATTGAAGGGCAGAGGAGGGAACCCTATTTAACAGATACACAGCAGTTGAGAAGGCTTCGACCCATAAGTATAAGGGTGCCCTACTATGAAACAACATTGTGAGTCCTAGTTCTCTTATGGTTCTATGTCTTCGTTCAACTATCCCATTTTGTTGGGGTGTGTGTGGACAAGAAATAAGGTGTACAATGCCTTGCTGTAAAAGATATGTGGTGAGCTTAGTATTAACAAACTCACCTCCTCCATCTGTATGAAGCTTCTGAACCTGTTTGTTGAATTGTCTATGCACATATCGTTCAAAATTTAGAAAAACATCAAAGAATTCAGATTTTTGCTTTAAAGGAACAAGCCACACATATTTAGTAAAATCATCAACAATGCTAACATAGTAATGAAATTTATTTAAAGATTCAACCGGGGCCGGTCCCCATAAATCACAATGTACTAATTCAAACATATTAGAACTGACATGTTCAGAATAATTAAAAGGAAGTTTACTAAGCTTGCCAAGTTGGCAGCTTTCACACAAGTGTTCTGGTTTATTTTTGCCTATGACCTCAATGAGGCCTTTATTTTTCAAAAGAGAAACAGTAGGAAACTGAATGTGGCCCAATCTTTGATGCCACAGGTCTGCTGAAGATGGTCTGACAGTGTGTGAGATGTGTGCTTGTAGATTGCCTGGGATTACATAGAGTCCTCCTTTAGATCCCCCCTTCAGAAGCACCTGACCTGTTGTCCTTTCCTTAAGAGTGAAATTATGGTCAGTGAAATCACACACAGCAGAGAATTGATTAGTAAGTTGTGTGATAGAAATCAAATTTTTTTTCATTTGTGGTACTAAAAGAACATTCTTAACAATTATTGTTTTTGAGTTGTGATTAATGTGTGCATCACCAGTGCCATATATTTTAAGTGGAGTGCCATTACCTATAATTACAGATTCTGATCCTGCATAATTATGAAGATTACACAGAATAGACGCATTACCTGTCATATGGTTTGACGCCCCAGTATCCATCACCCATTCGGTATCTGCTATGCCATTGTCTAATGTTAAGGCTGATAAGGCCTGAGGTATGACCTCTTCTTGTGCCTTAGTGTTCCACCAGCATATTTTTGATACATGGCCAGTGACTCCACAAAATTGGCATGTGTCATTCTTGTACTGTTCTCTTTCAGCCTTGGACATTCTTTTGAAAAACTTCTTCTGTGGGTCTGCAACTCCAGTGTTTCCTCTGACTTGTTGAGCTTGGAATCCTCTTCCTGAGGAGTTGAATCTGGAGGAGCTTTCAATCTTGTTCTGAGGTTTTTTGACTGTAGAATGCCATTTGTGTCGTCTGCTCCTTTTGCTGCAAACCAAGTCCTCCTCTGATCAAGATTTTGTAACTGAGAGACTAATTCAGTGTAGGATGGCCTAGGGGGTTTGAGCATGGTTGTGGTAAATGTCTCATACTGTGGTCCTAGGCTGGTGAGAAGGAAGTAAACCTTTTCTGCATCAGGAATTGGCTTCCCAATTGCAGCCAAGCTATCACATAAACCTTTAAAGTGCTGAATGTGTTCATTTATGCTTTTGTCTTCTTCTTTTCTTAGATAAGTTACTTGCTGTTTCAAATTGAATTCCCTTTCCTGGGAATCTTGTGCGTATGAGCTTTTGAGTGCATCCCATACTGCCTTGGAAGAGTCAAGTCCTATGACCAAACCAAGTGATTCCTCTGAAAGAGACCCTATCAGCCACCCTCTTAGAAGTCTGTCTGCTTTCTTCCATTTTGTATACTCAGGATTTTGTGTCTGAGTAGTGGTTTCTGTACCATTTGCTGCAGTTACAGTGGTTGAAACCATTTTTTCTGGAGCAGGGGTTTCATCTGTGAGGTGACCTACAAGGTCTTGGCTCTCTGCTAAAGCAAGGGCCTGTTCTCTCCACAAAGGGTAATTTCTGGAGGTTAATTTGAGTGAGATAAAGCTGGTAACATTCAGGGATAGTGTTGTCATATTTTTTGTTCTGTTTTTCTGATGAATATGGTGCTTAAACACCAATTATCTCTGATACCATGTAGAAAAAGGTAAACTGCAATGAAGTAAAAGGGAATGATTATTTTATTTCTTGTTCGATTGATTTACAATGGCTGTAAGCCTTTTACTCTTATAGCCGCAATTCTAAACAAATTAACCGAATTTATCCTAATCTATTTTTCATATTTGAATTAGATTATCATTGTGATAGAGTTTGGTAGCTCTTGAACTCCTTGTCACTTGATATATACGGTGGAATTTCTGTTGAAGAAGAGTTTGAGTGTGATCCTCCTCCTTATCACTCCTACTCCTTATCTCTCCTGAATCACACGGTTTGTTTGAATAATTTTTTGCATTATCTTCTATTTTGTTGAGCTGATAACAGAATTTGGCTGTCTTTGTTTTCTTTTGAAAAAAACTGGCTGTGATGCTTTGTTTTGTAACGGCTAATAAACTAGAGGGGGGTGACGTGCGATGCACGTCTTTGCCCTCGTTTTTGCTGTGTTTTGTGTGTGAGAAATTTGTGTTGTAGTGAATGTTTGTAACAACAACGATGTAACAACCACTCTTGTTAATAGACATAAATACGGGTCAAAAGCTGTTGTAAAGTTCTCTAGTTATTAGCTAGAATCAAGTTGTACCAAAATAGTTACAACTTACAAGGTTATTTTTTTTTTGCTACCACTACTGGTAACAAAGACATCATCATGGTTTAAGACATGAAGAAGATGAAAAACAATGCTATTGTCTGTAACATTGGTCACTTTGACAATGAAATCGACATGCTCGGGTTAGAGACCTACCCGGGAGTGAAGAAGATCACGATCAAGTCACAAACCAACAGATGGGTTTTCCCCGAAACAAAATCAGGGATCATTGTCTTGGCTGAAGGCCATCTCATGAACTTGGCTTGTGCCATCGGATACAACGTCTTCGAGTGTAAGAACTTGAAGGCCTTCCATGGTAGCTTGAAGTGCACAAATTGAATCAATCTCAGTTACGATTACACGTGCACCGGCCTGCTTTAGAGCAGCTGCACAACCCTTTCCAACATCACCATAACCGCACCAATTTCATATCCATCTTCGCTCATCTCTTCATCACTCGAGCTCTCTTCTGGTGCAGCGTCCACATCTTCAGGCTTCGCATATTTCTCACAAGATTTCGAATTGTTGCAATAAGCGTGTTACACTCGAGTATTACAAAATAATGCGTACAATATCACCATTCAAAGTACATCCGACTTCAACCAAACTTATTGATAATGCGACAATACCAATAGTTATATATATGCATGTCGATTACCAGTGTGTATTCAAGATGATATAAGAACCATCAGGTGGAAATAATGTCATTTTTTGTGGGGAGGGGGTCACTCAAATCGTAAGGGGGTCAATAGGCAAGTGAACATTTCATACATACTAAGTAACTTTGCACGCCATTGACTTTGGCTCACAAGCACATATGCAGGCTATTCATGATCTAAACGCTTGATATACTTACAAACTGAATTTAGCAATGATTATGAAAAGTTTAGGCCACTTATCGTCAGTAATATCTTATGTAGAGAGACATCCAACTGATGCTACAGATGAACATCTAAAAGGAATTAATTGTTTTCTTTAATTTGGGTAAATCTAGATTATGCAAAAATCACTATATCCAAATCATGAAAAAGAAACCAGAAAGCAGTCAAAAAGAGCAGAACTGAAATGAACACCGATAAGCAGAAGAGGTAATATGCTCGTAACAAGCTAAACTTTAAACCACATGAGTAATACTGTAGATATTAGAGAGAATTACGGTATCCAGATTAGTTTGGGGAATATGTGGGTATATTGTATACAAGAACTAACTAATCTAAGAAGGTAATTTATGGTTGCAAACAGGAATGCAAGCTCAAACATTCTTGGTGTTCGTTTGATGTAGAGGTCTATTATGTCTCCAAAAAAAAAAAAAAAAAAGCATCATATAACAAGATTTCTTTATTCCCAAAACTTTCATCGACCTTTGATTCTTTGTTCATAAGCGCTCGATCACGCATCATTAAAGCAGCTGCCTCCCCATTTAGAGGGTCTGATGGGTTAGGATACAAAAGAAGTTGAGGGAGAAACACTTCAAACACATTCACAAGATCTGCAAAGAAATTTTCCCAGATGAAGGATGACTATTAATTCTAAGCGAAATGAAAGAGGACTACAAAAGAGCAGGATTTTGTGAAATTAAGCACAAATTATAGAGTTAAATACCAAACATTGGGCCCCAAGTCTGATTTATCACATCCAAACAAACAGATCCTGACCTGGAAATAAGAAGAGCAATAGTTTCCAAACATCGAATGTAAAAGAAACTCTTCAAACACCCAATACACGAAGACTTTCTATCTAATGTACACTTACATTTCATCAACATTGGGGTGATAGATCTTATTAACAAAACCAATGGATGGAGATTTATAGGGGTAGGCATCGGGGAGCTCAACCTTAATTTTCCACACGCCACCCTGATATGGACCTGCCAAATGCATTCAAAACCCTTAGCCACCAAAAAAAGGAAAGGAACTGAGGGAATCTAACCTAAAAGGGATTTATTTATATAATAAGCAGTAACATACTCTCTTCCATTTGTGCAACCATTTTAGTCCCCTAACAAATGCACTGCTAACTTTTTTGAAAGCATAATCTTATGATGGTGGTGCCAAACAAACAAGAGAACAAACGAAACATCATTCAAGCAATTTTATCACCAACACAGAGTCATTTCTGGCCTATGACGCACAATGAACTTTAGTAAACAGAAAATTCATTGTAGATGTATAACTCATTGCATTAACTACCTTTTATCTGCAACATCCTCATTTCTCCACCAGTAAGCAGTTCAAACAACAAAGCCAAAATCAATGATTGAAAAGTATAAACTTGATTTGCACAAATGATCATATCCATGTCAGTTTACAATAAAAAATTGGATAAGATACCCCTTTTCTCCGAAATCCAACGTCTATAACAGATATAAAGATCGGAGCGAAAATTCGAAGCATAAATAGACAAATCATAATAATTCTTTTAAACAAGTAAAGATGAGACCCACAATTAAAAATAAAAATAAAAACCTTAGGATTTTGAAACCTTAGAACATGAGGAGTAGAATGAAATACTTACGCCATTAGGTCCATTGAAATGCACATAGAAGTCATGCATCCCATCATTGATCGTATCCACCTTATAATCACACATCATCCTACAAAAGCAAACATTTTGACAATTAAACAACGATTTAATCAACAAAATATCAAACTTAAAAAGAAAAAAAGATCAAATAAATATGATTACAAATCCATGATGAATCTTGATCTATGCATATCAGATTCCGAACGAATGACTCGAGACTACAAGCAGTTACTTTATGAGTGGATCAAGAAAGACGGACCCTGCTTAACCTGGATGCTTCCATATACCAGATCTGATTACCAAGTTTTCTAAACGCCATTGACTTTGGCTGACAAGCACATATGCAGGCTATTCATGATCTAAACGCTTGATATACTTACAAATTGAATTTAGCAATGATTATGAAAAGTTTAGGCCACTTATCGTCATTAATATCTTATGTAGAGAGACATCCAAATTTGATGCTACGATGAACATTTAAAAGGAATTAATTGTTTTCTACCACACGTACATGCAATCCAAAAAAACATGGAACCGACAAAGAAGAATCTTAAACCACCATCTTGCCGCCACAAGCTTGCCGATGCATCAAAAAAGGAAAAGAAAGCGAGAAAGCATAATCTAAAGCTACAATCTTGCTGGAACAAGAATGGATAAGCAAGGAATCCAAGGTAGAAAACAAACAAACGAAACAATGAGCAGGACATTGTACCTTAAAATCGATGGATAGCTCGAAACAAAAAACACAACCACCACGTAACAAGCCTCGCGTAATCCAAAAAATCGAAAATTAACAAGAAGCAAGAAATCGAGCAAATTGTCGAAGAACATTGGCTCTTACCGAACTCGAATTCAACAACAATGGAGGAAGTGAGAGATGCTCTAGCCTCGAACAACAATGAAAGTGAGAAATGGTCTATCACCTACCGAGAAGCTCCTATTTAGAATGACCCGTAGTAAACAAAATCGGTGGGCAAAGTTAGTGGATCATCCACTAACTTCGGCAGCTGTGTGCTCAGGCGGTGGGGCGGTGGGGCGGTGGTGCGGTGCTGACGTTGGCGCACTGAAAAGGGAAGCAACAATTGGATTTGTAAAACGTCGTCGTTTCATGGTCGTACCAAACTTGCAAATTTAATATGTATACTACTTATATGATATATGCAACCTGTGGCTATGTACTTAGTAGATTGTGATTTGAAAAGAAAAAAAAAATGTATTCACCTTCAACAATACCATTTTACAATGCCTTTTGTGAAATCAAATGTTTATCTACGTTTAGTACTGAATAACCTAACTATTATATAGGATTCTATATATATATTTTGTATTTTATGTATTTACCTTTATAGTTTCCGGAAAATATTCTATACATGTGTATATATACTACTGTATTGTAATCTCATTAAATCAATGCAATACAATACAATCTCTTTTATATTTCTCTATTACTAACAGAGTCAAATTTTATGACATCATAAAATCCGAATCCAAAACTTTCTCCATCTGCAACGACTTCATCTTTTGAACTAAATGAAAACTCACAAGTTACAACAACAGTATTAGCAAGCAAACCTTAGGCGAATGGTAAAAAGCAAAGAAGAACAGATTGTAAACACACAGAGTACGAAAAAAACAAACAAACAAACAAACCTAAGTGAGCCTTCATACTCCATATAAAAGGCATGGAGTATGGACAGAGGTAACCGTCTCTCTATCAAACTCATAAATCACACATGCTTTCTTTCCATCCATTCTGAGGAAGCTACAATGTACTCTTATGTTAACTCTTCTGTTTATTCGGGATTATGTATGGCCTACCGGGATCGAAAAACGTCTCACATTCATTCTTGAATCGGAAAGATCTCATGAAAAGCGAAGTGTTTAAATATCATTATCCTCCGGTGCCTTCTTTTCTCGGCTGATAGCTTCACGTCCGGCTTCGATATCACCATAAAACCTTTTGAGATATAACGCAACATATTATGCCCTGAAAATTAAGGAATCAAATAACTTTCAATTAAACAATAACCGAAATAAAAAACACTTTCAATTAAACAATAACCGAAATCGGAAAAGAAAGAAACCCACAAATGTCGAGGAAGAGTTGGAAGTTAAGAAGGAATCTGCCAAAAGTAAAATGGTAGAAAATAACTGAATAACCTTGCGACGGAATGTAGATCTTATGTACTTGAAACAAAAACCAGATCAGAGAATCTTTTACACAAATCAGTTGCAAATAAAACCTGTTTTTGCAAACTCATTAACAAACGCCTTAACAAAATTCACCATGAAAACATAGGAGTTCAGCGATAAAGAGATGAATTATCAAAACCCATAATATTCAATAATATGGATGGCACTGAACTTAAAATTTTATTAATATTTCAACCAACCCATGAATTGGGGGCGGGAATAAAGATCCAAACATCAGAGTGGCAAAGATCTCGCATCCACTGCAACCCCCGGTTCCAACTTTGCCCGTTACAGCCCCTATTCCAACTGTGCCGGTGGTGGAAGATGTTGCTTATGCCGTGATGAAGAGGTGAAAATGCGAGGTAGGAATCGAAGATTTAAAATAGTGGGAAGTTGAGGAAGTTTGAAGAGGGAGTGAGGGCTTGAGGAAGTTAGCGAACTGGATCTCCTGCTTTTGTTACCCAACATCCGCCCAGCTTTTGCCGACGTGGCCGAACAGCGGCCACGCAAATGTGTTGTGCTCTCTCTCCAGTTTGCGAACGGACGGCTGTGATCCGGCCACGTACCCAAAGCAGGGGAAAAGCCGGGTAACAAAAGCCGAGGATCTGAACCCGGAAGTTAGACATTTGTAGTGGAGATCGTGGGCGTGGAGGAGTTTTTTTGGCTTAGATGATATGGAGGTTTTTTTTTTGTTTTGTTTTTTTTTTTTTTTTTTGTGTTTTGGGTACGCTGTAACGCCCCGTTCCCGGACACCGAGTGCTTATCCGGAATAGGAACGTTCGGCACATATAAAATAAAAATAAATTCACTTTATACGTAAGTCTCTACTACGTCGTATCAAAATAAAGCAAACGGAAGCAAAAGACTCGGGTAAAATTTCCCCCCCAAATAATCCAAGAATAGAAATTCAAATCTAAAGATAGAAATGTAACATTATTATATTGGGAAAGGAGACCAACGAATCCAAAACGTACGAATTCCGAAAAAAGTACTAAAAGGAAATTACAACTACCAACCAAGCTCCAAGTCTAAAATAATAAATAAGACATAAATAATTAGACGCTTCAACTCCGGCGTCCTCAAACGTCGTCACCGAAGTCCTCCTCGATCTCTGTAATTACATGTTCGTCTTCTCTCCCCCAAACACATAAATAACATGCATTTGAGGTAAGTACATTGTACAAAGTAAGAAGTAGAAGCTACATTAAAATTAAGGTTTATTATCAAGTTTTAATAAAGGATTATCTTTGTGAGACCGACTCAATCTAGGGTCCATTTCATGCCCATTGACATGTCATGACTATACGTTTCTAGCTAGCTTAGCTTATCTTGGTTATGTCATTACTCAAGGACACTACGCATGGTGTTCATCAGCCTGAAGATATACTTGCTAACTAACGGTGATTAGCACCGATTAGCTCCGGGGTCTCCCCGGTATGCGTATACGTCCGATGAATTTCCTCCACTACCCTTCAGCTTTTGAGCCAGTAATGTTGTTCACCTTTTATAAACGTATCACATCGCCGATATGAAATAGTGCCTAACCGAGAATAAGTGACGTTTTAGATTTTACTACACATATGTAATTATTTACCGTTGTTATCTAGCCACCTAAGTGTTTTCAAAGTAAAACTCACCTTATCAACTCTACTCCCTCACTTAGACAACTAGACATTTCAACCTATCAATTACACAGACATTGATGAACTCTAGTTCATCAAATCACAAGCCTTTTCATGCCTTTCTGACAGTCCCGAACTTCAACTCCTTTTAAGAGTACGTCCGGTGCCGGAACCAAACGCATCAGAAACTCAATCGGGGCTTGTTCATGTTTAATTAATGTTATTAGATCAAGACACGCCGTTTAGAACTCACCTCGTAGCTTAAAACATAAGAAATAATCATTCAAACAGTGTTGGGGGCGCCAACACCTTTGGCGTGCGCCAAAAGTGCACCAGAGGGTGCTCTAAACTCTCTGTTTCAGGTTCGGGGCGCGCCAAAGCTTTCGGCGTGCGCCAAAACTGCTCCAGAAAGTCACTGAACTCTCTGTTTCAGGACAGAGGGCGCCAAAATGGTTGAGGCGCGCCAAAATGGCCAAAAACTGCTCCTGTGCAGTTTTCTGTTCTCTATCGATTTCTAATCCAATCCAAACATGATCTACACGATTCTTCTCATAAAAACACCAGAAAATCATACCCTTTTATGATCCAAAACAACCCTTAATCCTAACCAACATTAATTGAGGCATAATCATCGATACAAAAACGCTCCAAAACACAACCTAATCACTCTAAACCATAATCAAATCGTAGGAAGAGCTTCTTACCTTTTAAGCAAGCTAAAAACCAGTCCAAACTCATAATAACAGCAGCAAAAACGATCTCTTTTCTACAACAACCTATATGATCAATCCGAATTTGCATTACAAATCGATCACACGATTCCAAACGATTAAATACGAAAGGTATGAGTTTTGATTCATCAAAAACATCAGGAAATTTGAATTTCTTACCTTGAGAAAAGTTCCAACTTTCTGATATCGAAACGACGCTCTCCTTACGACGATTCCGGTGCTTCTCTCGAAACTGAAAACCGTTAAGAATCGACTCAGAAATCGAAGAAAGTCTCTCAGTCTTTGTTTCTTGCTCTTACACGCAGAAACAATAAATTAGGGATTGAAAAATCTAATTAAAAGTTTTTGGGACTAATTAGGTATATTTTCCTTAAATAGGAAAATCCCATAATGACCTAATTTCAATGATTTTCCTTAATCACCTTTTTACTAAAAATCAGATTTCCTTTTCCTTAATATATACATATATATCTCGAAAACATATATATAAATATCAAATAATTAAACTCCGAATAAAAGGAACCGAACCCAATATTTCGTTTTCGCAAAATGACACGTCTGCTTTTTTCCGAAAATTGGAATATTACATATGTAGATCAGAAGTGAACGGGGGAGTTATTTTAGTAAAAAGCTTAGAGATCGTCGGGTCGTTGGCGGGTTACAAACGGGTCAATTTGCCGAAATGGGTCAATTAGAAGTTATTTTCTCTTAAATATTAATATAGATGTGGGTTCCATTGACACCCCCAGTTTTACTATTGACATCAATTTTTTAATTTTTTTTTCTACTTCCGGCACTACATTAGGAACGTCAGTTTTCGATATCAACGTCAGTGGACTGATGTTTCTAAATTATGACACTTTTATAACGTAAACGTCGGTGTCACTGACTTTCGTTTTTAAACAACAACGTCAGTGACACTGTTGTTGCTATTGAAAACCAATGTTAGTGACACCAACATTGCGTTCATTAAAAAAAATTACGGTGTCAAAGTAATGTTTTATGATGCCGGGAATAATAAGGTATCAGTAGTAAAAATGAGTGCCAAACCAATATTTTATTCACCCCACTAACTTATTTATTATTATTTTATTAATTCTATTATTTTATTATAAATTCTTTCATCAATCAATCAACATCAACAAATAAAATAATATTAATTCATCACTTTATATACTCATTACACTATTTAACCATTACTTTTTCAATATAATATTTCAAATCAACAATCATTACTTTAACTACACAAATTTCAATACAATTTTTCAACTTTATCATCATTACTTCACTATATTTTATAATTCTTTCTCTTTCTTGGATCCAAATGGATCCAGTCAGTCCGAAACCAAACGGAGCCAGAGAACTCTCCTAAAAATATTAGAAAGGAAAATGGTATGTGCACTACACAAATATGTAGTGCACAAACCACTACATGCTTTATCCCCATAGATTAAAGTGGTGAATTATTTATTGTGACGTGTCCTAACAAAATGAATGATATTCATCGTGTAGTGTAAGATGTTGTAGTAAAATGAGTAGTGGATGTATCACTATTCGGAAAGGAAAATCATTAAAAAAGAAAAGCATGTACAGACGCTGACATGGTTTATTATGACGTGTCAAATGCTGACATGGTTTTTAATTTTTTTTATCGGAAATGATAGTGCCACACCCGTGTGCGCCACATCCGACCACATCGGATGATCTGCACCGTTGATCGGTGTTAGATCTATATTATAATATAGATCTAACACCGATCAACAGTGCAGATCACTGATGTGGCCGGATGTGGCGCACACGGGTGTGGCAGTAGCAGTGCTTTTTTTATTTATTTTTTTTTCAGTTGCCAATCAAAACTCCTCCATCTCAAGACTCGAACTGCCAAAGTTAGTTGTTCCTCCGCCTCATGCGACGGCCGCCACCATCTGTACCTCCGGCCAAAGCCATGATTCATAGAAAGAATCCTCGAAAACCTCAAAGCTCCACCACTTCAACTTCATCACCACAGAAACCTCTTCCTCCCTCTACTAATCACCTTAACCACTTCATCTGGTTGTCTCTAATCGCCACATTCTTCAAACTCCTCCTAATCCCAGCTTACCACAGCACGGATTTCGAAGTACATCGCCATTGGCTTGCTCTTACTCATTCTCTGCCTCTATCCCAATGGTATTCCGACGAAACCAGCCCGTGGACTCTCGATTACCCTCCATTTTTCGCTCATTTTGAGCATTTTCTATCCTTCTTCGCCAATTTAGTGGATCCCACTATCGTCCATATCACCAATGGGCTTAACTACAAGTCCCATCTCACCATTCTCTTCCAAAGACTCTCTGTAATACTATCCGACTTCGTTTTGCTCTACGGTGTTTATCGGATCACACGGAAAATCGATGTAAAGTCGAGATTTTTGACATGGATTTTAGTTATTTGGTCTCCTTGCTTGATAATTGTTGATCATATTCATTTCCAGTATAATGGACTTTTGTTGGGAATGCTTTTGATTTCACTTTCTGCTTTGGAGGATGGGAATGATTTGATGGGCGGTTTTGTTTTCGCGGTTTTGTTGTGTTTTAAGCACTTGTTTGCGGTTGCTGCGCCGGTTTACTTCGTTTATTTGCTTAGGCATTACTGTCGAGGTGGATTTGTTAGAGGATATGGAAGGTTGGTGATGATGGGGAGTGTGGTTGTTGCGGTTTTCGCAGCAGCTTATGGGCCTTTTCTGTATTATGGACAGGTATATTTATACTTTTATCTTGCTCAAAGTGCCATAAATGGATTATTATTCTCTTAAAGAAATGCTTGATTGGTGTTGGAATTTTGTTTTGGATGATGATTGTCTTTGTCATAGTTTAGACATTTAGATGATTTTTAGGTTTGAAGCCTTTTTGGAATTGTTTTCTTAGCTCATGCAATGAATTTATCTTATTAGGAGTCCAGTATTACCTGAAGCCAAATGTTGGTTTGGAACAGAATGTAAGAATGAATATTATTGGTGGTAGATTCTACAATCAACCACAGGAAAGTCGATTCTTAGCTCTAGAATCTACTGAGCATTGGCAATTGTTAAAGGCACCACAAGAAATCTACTTTCAAGACACCATTGTGACATTTAATCTCTAGAAAGTCAAATCTAAGCTCAACATTCGACTGAGGTTGAATGTTCATTTTCGACCTCTGCAAAGTTGCACCTAGCAAAAAAATGTTGTAGTGCCTTTAACAAGCGCCGGTGCAGAAGTCGATTATAATATGGTGCCAAAAACAGTAGTTTTGATGTGGCCTAAATAAAGACATCCATTGTATAATGATGACACATTGAGCAAGAGAGGTTTAGTCACATTAAAATTTCTTGTTTCCTTGTTAGTTGTAATTCTATTGACTTAGGGGCTTGATTTTACAAGTTGACTCAAATTCTTGTGTTTAGATTAGCAGATTCGTAGAAAGACATGCTGATGCTAAATGTGAGTCTTTAGTGGCACCACAACCGATCTACTTTCGGGGGCACCACTGTGAGGTTCAACCGCTGGAAATTCGAACCTCATACATTCGGTTCGACTTTCCGACGGTCATATGTCCACATTCAACTTCTGAAATGTCGAACTTCACACTCTAGATGTTTTATGGTTCCATTGAAGACCGACTCCCATGCTAATGAGTACTCGTGTTCATACACTGCCATAGGTTTTATGTCCACATTCTGAAATGTCCACATTCAGATGTTTTATGGTTCCATTGAAGACCGACTCCCATGCTAATGAGTACTCGTGTTCATACACTGCCATAGGTTTATTCAGATTTTACGCAAACTTTTTAAAAGCCGATTAGTACAATTTCTGGTTCAAATAACATTCATCAATGTATCTTGCAGATACAACAAGTTTTTCGCCGTATGTTTCCATTTGGCAGAGGCCTTTGTCATGCTTATTGGGCACCGAATTTCTGGGTATTCTATATTATGTTCGATAAGCTGCTAACTTACATGCTTATTAAACTGGGATTCAACATCAAAATACCTACAGCATCATTCACCGGAGGGCTCGTGGGCGACTCCTCGCCATTTGCTGTTTTACCTACGGTAGGTAATTTCAATCATTTCTCACCATAGTAAATTACTGCATGTTTTAGACTATAACGATGATTTTGCATTAGTTCTTGCTTACGGATGTCTTGCGTTAGTTTAGGAGATTAAAGGGTATATCTTGGACTAAAACTGCAGATTACACCTTTGATTAGCTTAACTATGGTCCTCCTAGCTATGGCCCCGTGTCTCGTAAAAGCTTGGAGAGCTCCAAAACCGAGGATGATTACTAGATGGGTGGCTTATGCTTATACATGCGGTTTTATGTTCGGGTGGCATGTTCACGAGAAGGCATCGCTCCATTTCGTCATCCCTCTTGCCATTATCGCATTGAAAAGTGCAGACGAGGCAAAACACTACTTTCTTCTGTCTGTAGGTAAGAAACTTTCTGTATGTTTTTTCATGCCATTCCATACTGACATTATGAAAAAGATATGAAATGCTATCCATTTTTACAGTTTTTCAACTTTTGAGGCATTATTTTTTTTCCTCGTTTTTCATTAATTGGCAAAGAAATCTCTTGATTTATTTGCAGTGTCCTGTTATTCATTGTTCCCTCTTCTATATGAACCACAAGAATACCCTATCAAAGTTCTTCTCCTTCTTCTACACTGTATCCTTACATGGCTCGGGATTTCATCAGAAACTTCTCCAGAAGATTCCGGTTCTGATCTTTCTCGTACTAAGAAGGCACGGTTTCGTATCGGGTGGTTGACAAAATCTTATCTTGTTAGCATTTTGGTAGTTGAATTAGTTGGACAAGTTTTGCATCCATTGTTGCTTGGTAATAATAAGCTTCCATTTTTACCCTTGTTATTGATTTCTTCTTATTGTGCTTTTGGAATGATGTATTCTTGGATTTGGCAACTAAGTTGCATTTTGCAGGCTTAGAGTAATCTAATTGTTTTAATATATTCTCAATTTTACTGGCTCAAATATTCATATTCATTTTTATTTTCTGTTTTTGTTCAATCATAGTAGAAAGCACATGGAATCTGAAAGGCCGGCAAACTATAATTATAAATTATAAACAAAAATTTGGCAGTAAATTTAAGTAATAGTTAAATCATATTGTAGTTATGGGATTATATTTATTTGTCTAGTAATAGTAGTACCATTTATCATGTAACGACACTCTAATGGATCTTATGTTTATGTCCCATCGACCTTGATTGGTTAAACATGTGCACTTGTTTCATCATGTAATTATGCATGTGATTTTTATTCTTTTCCCTCTAGGATAATTAGAATCGATCATACTATATGTAACACCTCAAAACCCGATCCCGGGGATTTAATAGCTTCTTAATTTCATCGTTTTACTTGGATTAAAACAGTTATCCAAAGTTCAAGGTCGTTTATGAGTTTCTTGAAGTCTTGTGTCAATTTATGAAAATGGTTAACCAAAGTTCGGGGTCAACCAGAGTTCAAGGTCGTTCATGAGTTTCTTGAAATTCCATGTCAGTTTATTAAAATGGTTAACCAAAGTTTGGGTCGTAATGAGTTTCTTGAGGCCCTATGCCAAATTATCAAAACAGAGCATTTTAAAAGAAGGAAATGGTTTTTAAAGAATGTAACACGTGCTTAAAACAATAAGTTTTATTGGACTAAAAAACATGGTGCCCTAAATTTTGATAATTTTTCAAAGGCCTTAGGTCATGTCTTGATGGCTTATGCCTAGAGACGAGTTAACCTAAGTTATTAAGTTCATTATGCATCATTCTGAGGTATTACATTTTCCCTCTCTTTATGAACTTACATCTTCGACCAGACTTTATCAGATGACTTAGAGTTGGTTCATATCGTCTCTCAAACCACGACACTTAGTTTCATCTATTAGTTGACTTTAAATACCAACCGTAACACCTCAAAACTCAATGCTATTTGAAAGAATGCCCATCGAACAAATTAAAATAACTTTTATTATGATATATCAGTCGAATAAGCATAAATTACAAAATCAGGTGGGAGGATACCCCAAGGCCCAATCACAACTTCCGAAAGCAAACAAGTCTGTTTGGGCAAGAAGATACTCTGCACATATTACCACTACGTTTAACAAAATGAAAATCAATCGGTGAGAAACCTCGTATATTAAACAAATACAAAATCAAACATTTGTGATTTAGTTTGATTCGACTCGTTTACAATTTTACCCCCTCACCCCCCAACTTCCGAAAGCAAACATTTTATAGTTTGGGCAACAAGATGGGTATCACATACTACCGCTACGTATAACAATATGAATAGAATCTCAAATATTTGTGATTCGGTTTGATTTAACTCGTTTACAATTTTACTCCCCCACCCCCCACCCCCTTCCACCCCCCACCCCCTTCTGAAAGCGAACATGTCTCGTTGGGCAAGAAGATGGGTATCGCATATTACCGCTATATTTAACAACATGGAAACCAATCTATAAGAAACCTCGTATTCGTATATCAATAAACACAAACTCTAACATTTGTGTTTCGGTTCGATTCGACTCGTTTACAATTTTACTACCCACCCAACCACCCCCTTTCCGTATAGAATCCGTGTCCACCCACCGGCACTTTAATTCAAACATTCAACAATGGTGCAATCTGCAAGACCAAGACTTGGTCATTCATTTTCATTTTCTGACTTTTTCTGCTAATTTCTCTTCAATCATTTCTCAAATTCCACCATTTTCCCTTCTTAATTCATCTATAGTTTCGTTTTTGCTCTGAAAATCGAAATGGGTTCAGGCCAAAGTCGTGTAGGTTCTTCATCTTCATCAAGAAAACCATCTGGGATCAAACGGTCTAAGCGTAATTTCTCTGCTCTTTTCAGTTGTGGCTCCTCCACCTCTCACGCGGTTGCTGATGAGGTATTTTTATTTTTTTTTGATCACTTTGTTTTGGGTTTATTTTATATGCATATGCTTTGAGCTAAATAAAAAAAGGATTAGAAATTTATGGGTCATGGTTGTTCTTGTTGAAATATTGTAGTTTTTGTTAGCTATGAAGGTTAAGATTGAAATTGTTCATTTTATTTTTGTAGCTAAAGGTTACACAAAAAAAGGTTGAAAAAAATCATTAATCCCCCCTTTACGTAACAAGCAAGATGGCTAGAATAACAAATCATTTTGAGTTTTGAATTCATTTATCTTCTCCGTGATTGATCATTTCATGACATGTTTGGTTCATATAAAGAAAAATTAAAGCATGGGAGATGGATAATAATTTCTGTAAAGATTATGTCGAAAAATGCTTGGGGATTGTGGACATGTGCCTATGATGTGTTTGTTAAAATGCATAGATGATGGTCTGGATTTCTATATTGATTGGTCAATAGGTGTTTCTGAAGTTCATTAGCGTTTTCCCTTATCGAGCTTATTTTTGGGACTTTGTTTTGAGATTTGATAAGCAGAGTTTCGGTACATTTTGTGTTCCAAATTACAAATTTCCTTTATAGCTCTTTTGAGTGATTGAGGTTCTTAACGAACCATTATCGTGTTCATATTCATAGATAGTTGAAGCTAATTTATAGAAGGTAATTGTTTTGCAAGTTCACAGTTTAATTCTTGTTCATGTTGTTTGCCCCCTTGTCACGTGTTTGTTTTTGCCACATTGAAGAAAACGTCACTCATCTCTTCATGTGTACAGACGCTTTATATAAGCATTGTTTGTTTCTACTTACAGATAGAGGAATGTTCCTCTGAATCACCGCCAATTTCTGTGGAAACTTTAGTTCAAGTAGAGTCTGGTGACACATCTGATAGCAACACTGCAGCAGCCGACGAGAGTTTTTCTCCTATTATAAATATACAACCAAGTGGCAATGTAATTGAATTTCGAGATGCTAAGGAGTCACGGATCCATATGGTAAGTTCTCATAGACATTCTCCTGTCTTGTTATTGAAGAT
Organism: Gentiana straminea; assembly: GCA_036785695.1. Lineage (NCBI taxonomy): Eukaryota > Viridiplantae > Streptophyta > Magnoliopsida > Gentianales > Gentianaceae > Gentiana > Gentiana straminea. The sequence continues at coordinate 1,903,145 of JAVUPR010000462.1, read as the reverse complement.
GAATTAACATGATTTTACAAACAGCCTTCTCAATATCCGGTCTCTGCAAATACGAGCAGTGTTGATATTGTCCCAGTTATGGAAGGTGTTTCTTTGCTCAGTGAACACTCGAGTAGTTCGGTCTATCCAGAGGTCGATGATAATCAGGTGACGATTAGTCTAATGAATTCCGATATTGTGGATTCTAGTTCTCTCTGTGACTTTCCTAACACGTGTAGCAATTGTTCACTTCAGTTGCGTGGTGGTGGTAGTGGTCAAGGCACTGAAACAGAAATGCCTTCTAGTCGTATGTTTAACAGCGAGCAGGTTATCGAAATAGAAAACGCGCTTCAGGTAGATGTGGTGAGTATCTCTTCCAACATTTTATCTAGGACGAGTGGTGAATTAAGTAGCCGTGAAGTAAGGAGGAACAACAGAAGGCTATACTGGGAGTCCTTATCAAGACGCCATTCTAACCAAAGTAGTAGCGATAGTCCAACCGTAGTTTCTGCCTCAGGACAAGCTGATGTTCGTGGATCTCATAATGCACGGGTTCCTGGTTTAAGTGGAAATCTTCGGTATGATAGATCTGGTAATCGTTCTAGTCGTCTGGGACCTAGGAGTCACCACAGAAGTGGACAGAGGTGGCGTTTGAGATCCGAGGTAGTATTTCATATTCTTGGTTTTGCCTGGTTTGAATCTTTATTTTGCAGATTTACCGTAGTTGCTGCCATTCTTGTACTGATTTTCTTGATAGAATAAATTGCTACCAATCTGTGGGGTTAGATTGCTTTTATACAAACATTTTTCATATCTGCAGATCTCAGAAAGCAGCAACCTTGGCCACCATGAAAGAGACCAAGAAACTACCTTTTGCTCTTCTGGTCTTCATCCTTATGGTACATGCTCTTGTGAATCATTTTTCTCAAGTGAAGAGTCCGCTACCCTTGCCAGTATTTCGCGAATCATCATGCTTGCTGAGGCTTTATTCGAGGTAGATCTTTTATTTATGCTCAGCACTTATTTTTTATGCTAATATACTATGCATGTATACTTCTATCTAGTGACATCCCATATTTGATACGTATCGGACACACATATGCACCGGATACTTAGGATACACATCTGGGGCGAATTCGTAATTTGAAAAAGATGGATACAGGATTCGGGTTTGCATATCCATACCTCAAATATGTCATATGTGTGTAATGAACACCTATGTTGAAAATTGAGTAACATCCACCACATAATGCATGAAGAGCTATGAAAATTAAAGAAAAACCATCAAAACTGAAGAAAACCATTTGAAATTGTTTTCGCTTATTTGTTTTAATATTTTATTATCTGGTCCTTATAGTAATATAATGTATATTTTGGTCCTTATAGTTCTAATATCAACGCATATGCCCTCTGTACCTGTACCTGTATCCTATACGCAATCTTAATACTAGTATTTCCGTTCCTCGAACCCACAACCTTTGGTTCTTTGACCATTTCCAAAGTTCTATTGGGTTCTCTGCTTGTCAAAACCATGTACATAATTGACGTTCTCTCTTATTTTGTTATTATATTTCTCATTCTAGGACTTTAATCTCAGCTTGAACATATGCAATATGGTCCAACCTGCAGGTTTTGGATGAAATTCATCGTCAACCTTTATTTGCTTCCCTGTCCATGTTTACACTCGCGGCTCCAGATTCGGTTGTAGACTCGTTTCCTCTCAAAATTCACGACAAAGTAGAAGCAGATGAAACGACAAGTGAAACACCACAGTAAGTTCTATTACAGTTGAAATCATCTTATGTTAATAACCTGTACAGTTGATGCCCCCGTTTGTATGTATCGGAATCGGAAAATCTACTGTAGAGTGTACTTAACGAGGAATTCTATTTATGCATCAAATCAAAGGATGACACGGGGTATCAAAAACAAGCTCAGACCACCATAAACGCACAAAAACCAGGCATCGTGTCGTGCTTTGATTGGATGGAGGTGGATCTCCACATTGATGACAACCCGCAGGAGAAATTTCCCGTTGTGTCCATATCAGTGCTACCTCTTTTCCTATGTTTTGTGGTGATAAAAGACTTCAAATCAACACACTTTATTCACTTTAACGCCTCAACCAAAATTTATTCCTTGAATACGAATCAAGTCGAAATATTTCATGTCCAAAACGAGCCTCAAGCTTCTTAAGTTTGCAGTTTTTTTTCTTTCTTGTGTTTAGTGTGATGTAGCTTATTTGCAATTTTTCGACAGGTGCTACATATGTCTCGATGAATACGAGGAAGGAGACAAACTAAGGGTTCTTCCTTGTCACCATGAATACCATATGTCTTGTATAGATAAATGGCTCAAAGAAATCAACAGGTATTTATACTTAAGTTTTCCTGGGGGAATTTTCATCACATTGCCAAAAAAAAAAAAAAAAAAAAAAAAAACACGTTCTTTGTGGTAGCTAGCACATAACAAAACACACGTTTTTCACCATCTTAAAAAATTCCGTTTTGCGTGATCATTAATCTCTCTTTCCTCAGGGTATGTCCACTTTGTAGATACAATGTGTGTGGTGAAGGCGTTGCAAATGGTTCTTCTGTTCCAAATGCTCAAGCATTTTCATAGTGATTGATTCATCTGGGAAATGTATACATACACAGCTTCTTTCTATACAAGCAAAATATTGTAATGATGTAATGGTAGCTGATATTTTGTCTTGCTTGATTCTAGAGAGTGCAGCCCCCTCGTTCAGTGGAGAAGAATTATGGTGCAACAGTTATTTTAAGGGCATTGTTAAAGGCACCGCATACCAAACCTATCGTGGCCTTATATCTTGGTACTTTAGGATGAACTTTTTAGAGGTTGAATGTCCACTATGGTGCCCTGACCGTAGGTTTGGTTTGGTTTGGTGCCTTTAACAATGGCCTTATTTTAGGGTATATCAAGTGGAGGAGTGTGATGTAAACTTACTCGTTATCTTTCACATAGTAGGGGTTAGAGACAGACCTGTAGCTCCTGTGTTGTGGGCAACCGCCCTCAATGTATTTATTTTTTTTTTTTTAATTTTTTTTTTGGTGGGGTTTGTAACTAGATATAATCGGTATTATGTATGGATGAAGAAAAAATAATTGAATAAAGGAGATCTCATATGTAGTGAAATTTTCTTTTATTATGTCTTTGATTGAGTTGGGATGTGAGAGTTAGATACTTTGTATTGATTTCTCTTAGAACGAAAATGTGTACATACATACAGCCTTCTGCAAACTGGATCATTGAGAGGTATAACCTTCAATTTACACAAGACAGTGAGAGCCCTATGGGCTATGGGTCGGGGGACCGACATTTTTGTAAGTAGTTGTTTAGCAGTTTTTGGTGATATAGACAGTTTTTACAACCTCTGTGTTTGGATGTGAAATCCCTTGTATATATCAAAAGACAATGGAAAGTGTGAAAGTGAAACAGGGGGAAATTTGGCAGTGATGCTGCATTGATTGGTTGATAATCTGACAAGTCTTATAAAGACAAAAATGTCACATGTTGTTAACTTTAATGCAAATATACATATACACACAGTATATATGTTGTGGTAAAGTTTGAGGATCTGTATATATGGTACATACGTACTGGGGAGTGGTGGGGGGGAAGCTTCCCAGCCCATGAAAAAAGGCATGTACTTACAGGGTGAAAGAGGCCAAAATTTAGCTGTGTTAAGATTTATAGCGCGTTTGTTTGCCTTGTAGACACGTAGCTCAATGGTAAAAGAACGTGGGCTCATTTAAGGACATCACACTACATCTACCGTGACAGAACATGTGAGCGTGATGTTCGATTTTTTTGTAGCGAGCGGTTGAACCTCGTTACGGTGTCTTGAAAGCATGTTATTGTGGTGTCAGATCACTAAAGACTTTCTAGAACGGGGTGTTTTGAAGCTGGGGTGTGGGAGTTTGATTCTGTAGATTGTCAAGTTTTCTTGACATTCTTCTTTCTTTATGCTCAATTGAATAAAAGGGCAGTATGTTATTGCTTATTGTCTGAAAAGAAGCATGCACTGCAAAGAGTTTGAAGTGTAAGCTAAGCAAATATGATTGTTGTTTTGTTGTTTTCAGCTAGCAGCACTGAGCTGGGCTTCTAGGTTTTTTTTTATTATTTTAAAGTACCGGTTTTTAACTAGTGGCTGGTGCAGAGAAAGGCCTTGATTTGCAAAAATAAAATAAAATATGATCTTAAAGTATATCATAACTCTATCAGATAGTACATACATGATACATACAAAGTATAAATAAAGGCTGTTACACTTTTTTTTATTTTAAATAAAAAAGCTGTCACACTTGGTGATTTAGTTCAGTAACAAAGCACGCCTTTGTATTGTATTCTACATTTTCGTTAAAGTAAACTCTTCTTTTTCTTTTCATTTTATTATATACGTCACATTTATATACATTTTCAGGTAAATCTCTGTCCCAAAATGATTACCATTCAATTTTTTTATTTTTTTATTTTTTTTAGAGTTGTTTGAAGCAAACTCGAATAAATATTTTTATCAATAATAATAATAATAATAATACATGTAACAAAGAAAGAATAGCTGAAACTTTAGGCAAAGCATCATGACTTATATTTCAATAGCTTAGTCACTTTCCGCAAAGATAAAGTACCCAAGAAATGTCAATACCAAAATATACGTTAAATATACACTAAAAATACATATATTAATTAATACAAATAACATATAATTTTTTTTTAATTTGCTTATATTAAACACATAATGTTGATTGTTTTTATTTTTGTATATGCAATAAGTGATCCAAAACATTTTTTTTCTGTCTTTCATATATTATTTTTAGTTGAAAAGAACCCTCTCTTACTATATATTCTGTAGATTTGTTGTTTCTAGTTTTAATTAATATTTTTGTAATAATTTGTTTTCAATTGCATTAAGCTTCTACATGCAAGGGCACTAATTTATGTTATGTTTTTTTTATCCGATCATACTTTACCTTTTTGTTAGGTTTCTTTATATATATATATATATATATATATATATATATATATATATATATATATATATATATATATATATATATATATCCAGTCACAAGACGTATCATATGGATGATGACTTAAAATATCAGTCAAGTATCTTCATTCCAAATACTTTATGCTGGACTTTAATGTGGATATTTTTTCCCCAATTGATTTGCACATAATCTAAGTGATATTGGTGACTCGTGAAATAATGACTCGAATATAAGAATGTTTGAGATGAACTTATTTAGTATTCAAACAATGCCTGATACGTCAAATACATATTGAGTGAGATAGTGAGTGAGGACACTAGAGCAAATTCGAATATCCATTGACGACAACAGTAATAAAGTTTTTTATATTTTTATAACAACAAAACTATATTGTGCCATGTATTAGAGTATTCTATAGGTTGAGTGTCTTAATTTGATCTTGAACTAAACTTAAATAAATAAAAAAAAAACCGATCAAACTCAGACCACTCGACTTATTTACGATCCAATATAAACTTTCTATTTTTGGTAAGCCTTGATTGATGTATGTTGTAAATATGGAATTAATTACTTGCTTGACAAGTATGAAAATTTGTCTTTGACGGATAATTCTACTGCAGATACTGCTTATTAGAACTAGCCGTCGTATGAATTTTCGTTTTGGCAGGTATATAACATGGGACTCGATATTATAGACTAACATGAATATTTAAAAAAAAAATTAGCTTCTACTTTTTTTTATGTTGTTGTTGTTGTCATTTTGGCTTCTAAATTTAAAAGCTGAACTGTGATATATAATATTATATGATTCTATTTAATGTAACATGAAATAAGTCATTTATATACCAAAAGAAGTTAATGCCAACTGTCGGACACCGATCCTTCATTCATATTCAACATAGTCCTCACCTTTCTTTTCTTCATTTATATCCCCCCAACAACCGCTTTCCCTACAAACTTATTAGTGCACGAATCGTTTAACGCCCATTATATTTAAAATCGATCATAAAACGTTAGCTTTAATTCAATTCAACCATCAAACGATAAAAACAATAACATTAAGAACGACTCTAATTAGAAAAAGTAATAATAAAAACAAAATCAAACAACTGCAATCAAATTTATTCCGTTGATCTGAAAATGATAACGACTTTATTATTGAAAATGAAACTAGCAAGAATTCTAACAACATGAAAAACAAAACCAAACACATATGAAAACCAAGCAAACACGAGTATCTGTTAACTTTCATCTAATTCATGATGAAAGTTTGCAGAAAAACAGAAAGCAAAAGGAAACCGAAAGGAAGAAAAAGAGCTTGAACTTTTATTAATCAAAATGTTAATTCTCGCATAGCTTTTAACTTGTATTCAACTTGTATATATAATACTACGATCACAAATATCTTTCCTAACTTTAACTAACTTTCTAACCGACTAAAATATCTAACAACTAATTAACTCGCTTCGCAACTTGAAGTAGATTATGTACAACTTGCAGTTTGAGACTTCTTCAACACCCCCTCTCAAGTTGTACTTCCAGGCATATAAATGTTGCGTATAGGATAGAGTAAGTCATAAAACCTGGTTTTATCTAAGGGTTTAGTAAACAAATCTGCCAACTGTAAACTGGATGCTATTGGTAATGGTTTTAAGAGTCCTGAAATGTATCTATCCCTTATTACATGACAATCTATTTCAATATGTTTAGTCCTTTCATGAAACACAGGATTTTCAACAATGTAGAGGGCACTTTTATTGTCACAGAATAGAGGGATTGGCTTGAGCTGTTTGATGTTAAATTCATTCAGCAGGTAGGATAGCCATTGTAATTCACAAGAGGCCATAGCCATTGCTTTCATACTCGCTTCGATGAACTCCTTGAAGCCGTAGTTTGCTTTTTTGATCTCCAACCGATTAAGGATTCTCCTAAGAAAACGAAAATCCCGTCACCGATCTTCTAGTATCCTCACATCCCGCCCAATCTCGAATCTACAAATGCTTTCGCTTCCATATTTCCGATGAGTCGGGAAGAAAATCCCTTGCCCTGGTGAGTTCTTCATGTATCTAAGTAATCTGTGTGCAACCTTAAGTTGCATTTCTGTTGGTGAATCAAGAAACTGGCTCAGTTGCTGTGTAGCCAGAGTAATATCAGGTCTAGTGATTCCTAGATAAAGTAGCTTGCCTACTAAAGATCTGTAGTAGCTGTTTGACTGTAAAGGATTTGAGTCTTTGCTGTGTAACTTTATTGTTGCATCCATGGGAGTTTTTGCTGCTTTACAATCTGAATATCCATACTCTTTTAACAATTCAAGACAGTATTTCCTTTGAGACAACATGATTCCCTTCTTTGATCTTGCTACTTCCAAATTTCCAAGAAGTATTTCGCTTCTCCTAAGTCTTTGATGCCAAATTTCTTGTTCGACGATTTTCGGTTCTGAATTTGCTTGATATCTGGACTAACTACTAAAACATCATCCACATAAACCAAAACTGCAATGAAATCTTCATTTGATCCTTTCACAAAGAGACTGTAATCTTGCTTTGATTGCCTGTACCCCCTCTCAAGCAAGGCTTGGGTTAGTTTGATATTCCATTGCCTACTAGCCTGTTTTAAGCCATACAAAGATTTTTTGAGCTTACAAACAGTGCCTGGTGCAGATTGAAACCCTTGTGGTATAGACATGTAGACTTCTTCATTCAAATCTCCATGAAGAAAAGCATTGTTTACATCTAGTTGATGTAGATTCCACTTTCTTTCAAGCAATTGCCAATAGAGTTCGACGGTAGTTAATTTTGCCACAGAGAAAAAGTATCAAGATAGTCCGGACACTAGTTGCCGAGTGTAGCCCTTTGCAACAAGTCTTGCTTTGTATCTTTCTATAGTGCCATCTGCGCATGCCTTTTAATCCTATATACCCACTTACCGCCTATTGGAACCTTGTCTTTTGGTAGAGAAACAATTTCCCATGTCCCCGTATTCGTAAAGCATCAAGTTCGGCTTGCATTGCTTTCCTCCACTCCTCATGTTTGATCGCCTCATTGAATGTCTTTGGTTCAAGAATAATCGAGAACTCAATACATAATTTTTGTAAGATAAAGACAAATGTGATAATGTATCTACTTTGTTTAGGTCATGAGGTGTGGATTTAAATGTGGTATTGCCACAAACATAGTTATGAAGGTAAGATGGAGTTGATCTAGACCTAGTAGATCTCCTAACTTCATTTGAAGGAACCACTGGAACTACAATATGTTCCTGGTTTTGATTCTGATCATTCTCATTATCAAAACCTGGTGTTTCCAGATTTTGCTGTGCTTGATCATGTGATTGATCTGTTTGATCATGATCATGTTGTTGTGTAGGATTCAGTGTTTGTGTCTGTGTATTATTTTCCTCAAAAAAAGAAATGGTAGAGAAAAATTCTCCATACCATTCGATCAACTTTACCACTTTGCCTATATGGAAAAGTTAGTTCATGAAATTGAACATCCCTGCTAAGAAAATTTTGCCTAGTCTGCAAATTTAACATGCAATAACCTTTCACATTTGGTGCATTTCCTAGATAAACAGACTTAATGCTTCTTTCTGCAAATTTATCACCATTAGTATTGAGATTATAAGCATAAGATAGACAACCAAATACTCTCAGTTTATTATATAAAGGTTTTGCACCAAACAGCAACTCATATGGAGATTTATTGTTTATAAGTGGAGAAGGGATCATGTTAATCAAATTTACAGCATGAAGAATACAGTATGTCCAGTATGCTACAGGAATATTAGACTGAAATAACAGACTCCTAGCCACATTGAGTATATGTTGGTGTTTTCTCTCAACCACACCATTTTGTTGTGGTGTTTTTACTATACTTTTTTGATGTATGATCCCTTTTTCTGCATAAAACTCAGGTAATTGAAATTCAAGACCATTGTCACTTCTTAAAACTTTGATCCTTTTATTATATTGTGTAAACACCATATTACAGAACATTTGAACAATAGGCCTGACTTCTCCTTTATGTTTTAACAGATATACCCAACAAAAACGACCGAAATCATCTATATAGTGAGGAAAAACCTGTGACCATGTACTCCTGTAACTCTATAAGGTCCCCATATATCTAAGTGTACTAATTCAAACAAGTCATGAGTCACAGAAGTGCTCAAAGGAAAAGATAAACGTTTTTGCCTAGCTAAAGGACAAACTTCACAGATAGAGCCTTTAGGAGCATCAATATCTTGATCATGCTTATGCAACACTTGCAATCTCTGATTAGAAGCATGTCCTAATCTGTAATGCCAAAGTAGGTCAGTGCTATCTTCATTAACATGTTCTTTATTCAGGTTCACATCAGGAACAGCAAAAGAATAACAAGACTTGTCTGCTTCAAGTATATAAAGTCCATTGACCAAATTAGCTAAACCAGCCTCTTCGCATAGTCACTAGATCCCGTATCACACAACAATGCGAGTGAAATTTAACGAAAAACCAGAAGACTTGATCAGCTTACTAACAGACAGAAGGTTAAAAGTAAAATCTGGAACACATAAAACATGATTCAAAACCAGATTTTTGTTAACTCTAACTTGCCCTATATGTGATATCTTTGCATTTTTTCCATTTGGCAAACTTACAGAAAAGTTTGAAATTGAATTATAAGAACAAAAGAGTGAAGGATTGAAGATTATATGATCTGTTGCACCAGAGTCAACAATCCACTCATATAATCTTGCTCCTTCTGAAATACCTCCATTATCTGCAAAATTAGAGGCCATCACCACAGAATTGACAAGAGAGGCTTTATGATCTGAGGCAGCTCCGATACCATGTTTTTGATAACATCTATCCACTGTATGACCAATCTTTCCACAGTGTGAACATTGTGGTTTGTTGTTTCCACCATTAAAATTCTTCTTGTAGGTATTATTGCGTTGCCCTTGCACAGTCAAAGCAACCTGATCTGACGAATCTTGATTCATACCAAAGACTGTAGCTGTTCGCAGATTCTACTACTTTACCCCCATTATTACCATAATGCAACTGTTTTTCTTGCTTAATAGCCATAGAAAAAACAGTTTTGACAGAGGGTAAAGGATCTAACATCAAAACTTGTGATTGAATTGTAGCAAAGTTTTCATTCAATCCTTTCAGAAATCTTATGACATACTGCCTTTCACTATAGTTCTTGAACCAAACTTTACCACAATCACAATCTGGGGGAGGTGTCAACACAAGTTCTTGATCCCAAAGTGTTTTCAATTTTGCAAAATATTGAGAAACAGATAAACCACCTTGTTTAGTATTCTGGATCTGTTCTACAATATCTGAAAGTGTATAAGTATCCCCACCCCCATATCTTTCTGCTAAATCATCCCAAATATCCTTGGCATTTCGATAATACAGAATACTTTGTGCAAGAGATCGAGAAACACAATTGACTAACCAGGATTTGACCATACTGTTGCACTGCCTCCAGGCTGAATAATTTGGATGTGTGGGAAGTAAAGGCTCGATTGAACCATCAATAATTCCAAGTTTGTTCTTGGAAGATAAAGCTGTGAGCATGGATTCCTTCCAGCTGTGATAATTGTGCTCATCAAGGGGCGGTTGAACCAAGATCAACGCTGGATTCTCATTTGGATGTAGAACCGATCTGCGCAGAACCAAATCTTGATTTGCAGCCATGAAATAAAAGATAAAATTCTTCTTCGATGAAGAATCAAACAGGAAAAACTATCAAGAGTATTAACTCTGGAAAGAAAAGCGGAAAAACGATTCAAACACTCTCTGATACCATGTTAACTTTCATCTAATTCATGATGAAAGTTTGCAGAAAAACAGAAAGCAAAAGGAAACCGAAAGGAAGAAAAAGAGCTTGAACTTTTATTAATCAAAATGTTAATTCTCGAGTACAGTTTAACTTGTGTATTCAAATTGTATATATAATACTACGATCACAAATATCTTTCCTAACTTTAACTAACTTTCTAACCGACTAAAATATCTAACAACTAATTAACTGCTCTGCAACTTGAAGTAGATTATGTACAACTTGCAGTTTGAGACTTCTTCAACAGTATCTTCGAAAACAATTATGGATTGCACCAAATCGGGTCGTACCAAGATAAAATAAAACAAACCACGTAGTTGTTAAAACAAGTCAGGACGACGAGTCTAAGTTGTTTCTGGATTCATTATGGATCAAGTAGCGTTCCAGACATGTAATTCTCGAGCGTTACAGTTCGTATCAGAGTAGACTACCAGTTGAATCAATTTTATACCAAGCAAGGACAATTGAGTCTAAGTTGTTACTGAATCTATTATGGCTTAACTAGTACTACCAAACTTGCGATTCTAGAGCGTTGTAGTTAGAATTATAGCAGGTTACCACCCAAAGCTAAGTAACAAAATGTGAGAGGCGGTGGAACCCCCTCTAGCTATATCTGATAGGATATTGATACGAACTTCAGTTCTTTAAGAGAAGAATGTAATATCTCACATTGCCCTACTTTACACCAGTAGTGTCATGGCGAATGCATTACCCCATGTCGCCATATTGAGAATAATATTATTAAGATATAAGATCCATACGCAAAGAAAATCGGGATGAAGAATCTAATTAGTTATCGAATCCATTATTGTTCGTACTAGTGTTGAACCGCAGTTCTAGGACTGTTGCAATAATATTGCCATTTCTTATTTACTCTAAAATGTAAGAGGTTTTATGGATGCAACAAATATTGTTGGGAGATGTCCCCGTCTTTGGTTCCCGACTTGTTGGGAGAGGTCCCCGTCTTTGGTGCCCGACATTATTTTGAAGGATTAGTCTCAGCAAACCTTGTTGGGAGAGGTTTAAATCTTTGGTCTTGCGCCGACAATATCTCAAAATATTAAATAATGTGCGAAATACTTTGCGAAAGAAAGAAAAAATTAAAATTTAAGATATAACTATATCCCCTAAAAAAATATATATGTATGTAATTATATAAGTAGAATAATTATTTTTATACAGGGGATTTACTATTAACTTGTTACAAAGAAAACAATACTAATTATTCCCACAGCAATGGAGTATTAAACTTCATGACTTGTGGCGTTCATAAAGCCTTCTTTAATTTACGCCTTCAATTAAAAAACCTCCGTCCCTCTCACCTGCATTTTTTTCTCCCACCAAAAATTTAAGTCTCAACAAAAAACAAAAAACAAAAAACAATGTCCTATACCTATCCACCGCCGTCGCCGCCGTCTTCCGCCACAATCACCATCCTTCAACCTCAATACACCACTAGCGATAATGGCGCCAACGCCGCAGAGATCATCAACAGCGACATGTCACAACAAGCGCCGCAGTCACCTTCTTCTTCGATCGTCATCATCATCATCGTCATTGCCTCCGCCATTATCGTCTCAGCTTCTATCTACATCCTCCTCCGCTTCTTCTCTCGTCGTCGTCACCGACAATCATCATCATTTCGCTCGTTTTCAACTCCACCTCCTGAAGAAGCTCTATCTCGTAACCGCCATATTGACAACATTAATAACGGAAGTGTTTTTGACTCGCTACCGATGTTTACTTTTAGTTCCGTCACCGGAAATCTAACTGCCGGTGATTGTGCTGTTTGTCTTTCCAAGTTTGAAGCGCAGGATCAGCTACGACTGTTACCTTTATGTTGTCACGCTTTCCATGCTCACTGCATTGACACGTGGCTCTCCTCTAGTTTGACGTGTCCTCTTTGCCGATCGTCCGTACACACCGCCGATTCAGCTGAGTTATCAAAAATCATATTAGAAGAAACTGCTCGGATTAATAGCAGGAACGGAATTAGCAGTGACAACGGCGCCGGAGGTAGCTTTCGGATTGAGATTGGCAGCATAAGTCGCAGGCGCGGGGGGACGGATTCAGGTCGCCGGTCATATTCTGTCGGATCCTTTGAGTATATCATCGACGACGGTTACGAGGTCTCCGTCGATTCAACACACCGGAGAGATCATTCCGGTGTTTCTATCGATAAAGAGTTACCAGTCCACGTGGCTGCGCCGCCGGGAGAGAGCTTGGCGAGAGAAGTCGCCGGAAGTAGAAGCTGGTTAAGAGAGTACTTCGATAGGATCGGGTCGTTATCATTTCGGAGCTCCGGGAGATTCAACAGTCGACAAAGCGAGGTTGTTGTTCCGGTGGAGGAGGAGATGGATGAACATCGTGCCGGTGAGGAGATAAGTGAGCTGTTCCGGTGGCTGTCAGGGGTATAAATTGTAAATTTCAGGTACAGATTAGGGATATTATCGACTTTTCAGTACTGCATTTACTTCCCTGCAACTTCTTCACGTTTCCATCAATGGTGGATTAAACCAAAAAAAAAGGTGAAATGTAGAATGTAGATACTATTCAATATAACCTCAAAAAAAAAAAAAAAAAATAATAATAATTACTATTCAAAAATATGGTACTCGTACAGTATATTTTTACTTTTACCTTTTGTGAGGATGATTATAGTAAATTAATTCAAAGTCAAATATAATCGTTTTGTTTTTTTCTTCTCATTTTTTAGCTGTAATAGCGTAATTTATGCAACAATTTGTGCCAAATTTCTACCCAGAAAAAAAAATTTAAAAATGAATCAGACGATTCACACCACCCCATTGAATAGTGTATGTGTTTCTGTATGTATATATGTGTATCTGTATATATATCTATATCTAATGCATATGCATTTAAAATATCACCTATATTATATGGTGTAAGTGTAACATCCCATGTGCTATATTAAATTGCATTTAATAGGTTAGCAATTCCCCCTTTTTTGTAAGAGTTTATATTAATAGTAAAATGTGTGTATACTTAATGTTGCATTGAAAATTGTACTGCCTCACATAAAATAAAACAAAATTTTTTGACAATTGTCTCAGTTATTGTGGAACGGAGGGAGGGAGTATAAAAACGGTACTAGTGTTTTTTGAATGTAAATAAATATTTCCCAAAATGAAATTGTCACTATGTTGACCATGATTTTGATAGGGTACGTACATATCTTGTTTTCTTGTTTGTAAGCTGTTGTTGTTTTTATAGGCCACTTCATGTATTAATGATTAATGTTGATATATCGACGACCTTTTTCATAGCTGTAAAAACTTTAATGTACTTTCTTGGAACAATGTGGATATAATTAACTCTAGTGTTAAAAAACAACTACTATATATATATATATATATATATATATCCAATTTTGATTATTAAAATCCATTTTATTAGTAAGTCTAAGTATCCAATTTTGTCACAAATATATACTACTAGTGTAATTTTGAAGAGTGGGACGTGTACATATGGTTTCAGTAGCTTTTTAATCAAGACATGGTACTATTATTATCATGTACTGTTGTGTTAATTAGTCACTGGGTTCCACGATATGTCGGCTTGATGTAATCAGCATCTCCAAATGATTAAACAGGTCCAAAAAATGATTAGTTAATGTGTATTAGATGTTAGTGAGATTATGATTTGTGCACTGACTTCACATTCAACAACCATAGTAAGTTTTAGGTATTGTTAATGGCATTCTGATGAGTCTAACGTACGTGTTATCACATTTTGGATTTATTAAGTTCGACTTTAATTACAAAAATAAAGTTTATAAGTCATTTTCCGATGTAATTGAGGGCAAAGAGGGAAGATTTCGTGAGACTCTGCTTGGCAAAAGAGTCGATTATTCTGGGCGTTCCGTCATTGTTGTGGGGCCTTCACTTTCATTACATCGATGTGGATTGCCCCGAGAAATAGCAATAGAACTTTTCCAGTAATTTGTAATTCTCATTCTCATTAGACAACATCTTGCTTCAAACATAGGAGTTAAGTCTTGACAAATGATGATTCATACGCGACGGCATTTTTGAACCACGAAAGGCTCGGTTTCCATTTCGGTTGTAGGTGTAACTAACCCGCTATTAATAATATGGCAAAAACAAATAATAGAAAAAGTGCTCTAGTATAAAGATCTTCGTTCGTGCGTAAACCAATTGTATACCACGTACCACTGGTAAACGCCTAAGTAAGCGATATTCACCGGTCCAAGAGCACCTCATCGAGTAAAAGCTTCCACAGCCGGTTGACCAAAATACGGATCCTAGATTGCATGAGCGACTTTGGATTAGCTAGTTTCGATTTTACAGTGGTTGAAAATGGACATTCGATCTCTAGAAAGTCGAATGTAGAGTTTATCGATCATTCGACTTTTAGATATCGAATGTTAATATGGTATACCGAAAGTAGTTTTGACGTCCCAGAAGATTTAAGGTATTGTTAGCGGCACCACAATTAATTAATCTAACATGACAACACATTTTTAGTGGACTTTCTAGAGGTTAAATATCATGAATTAGTAGATCACCCTTAAGTCCTTGACTAAAGTATATATATAAGAACATAATATGAAATGAAACTGTTATAAAATCACTGCTCTAGTTAATTAAGCCAATAAACAAAATTAACTAACTGTTGCTTGCTGCTGAATGTACGATGAAGTAGGGCGCAATGAAAGATAGACAAAACCAATCAAAAAACAAAAAACAAAAAACAAAAAACAAAAAACAAAAAAAAAAAAATGGTCTGGTCCCACTCAAGGAATCTGTGTGTTACAATAATTTACAGTAAATATACATTCCTCTCCCATATTAAACGGGGTTTGTGTTGTATCATGTGGGACATTATTATTAACTCTCCATTTCCTCCTAATAGTTTAATTATATTTATTAATTTATATATGTCAATTGCATGTGGGTATGGAGCCTTGTAAAATTAATACTAAACAATACACTAACATGTTTGGACTTAATTAATTTATATCCTGATCCTGTGGATATTTAATTTTGTCATTTTGATCGAGTGACGTCCCACTTTTTTTTCTTTTTTCTTTATCTTTTTCCTTTTCCTTTCTCTTTCTCCAGCTACCTTGTTCTGGCATTTTCATGTTCCAAAGTTGCAGATTCTTTTATTTATCTATCTTCTTTTTTTAATCATTATAACTCAACTCGCTGACTTTCCCAGTTAACTTGATCTTTTGTAAACTGTATATATACAGTCCTTACTTATTATTAATTTTTATTTATTTAGTCTTGATGCTAGCTAGCTTGTTTTAATTAGTAGAGTCCTTGGCATGGTTTTAATTACTTGGATTGCACGCATCTATTTTTATTATTTTTTGTAGGTAGAAATGGAGCCCAATAATAGTAAGCTAAGGTATATAAAGGGGAACTCATAGACTTGCTTTTGGTGATTACGATCTTGAAAGTAGCCTAAGAACACCTCCTTTAATTTAGCTGCTTTTGTTTTGTATTGAGAATGTGCCTTGGGCTTTTCCTTGCTTCTTACTCAAGAATGAATGAACATCTTTATTATTCCACAAAGGCTGTGTCGCTGATAGAGTTTTTTCATTCGAAACATTATTCCACAAAAGGATGTAACGGTAAATTAATACATCATTACAATAAAAAGTAAAAAAAATCATATATTGTCATTGATCAGAGTCAAACTTGAGTCCAAAAAAAACAAATACCGTTTCCCACTAAACTAACCTAGATTATTATTAAGATATAAAATTTGAGCATTTTATATAATCTTTGCACTATTGCAACACATGTAGGTTTGTGCCAAATTTGGGCCTTTTATATAATCTTTACACTATTGCAACATATGTAAGTTTGTGCCCCTTATATCGTGGGCCATGGGGCCGGCCCTGATTCCAGTTTATTCACATAACATATAATTTTGACGGTTTCTATTAGCATCCGATTTTTACTTCATGCATCACGAGTTTTTACAACTTTTTTGAAAACCATGATTATTTTTGCGAAGGAACGAAATTACCATTGATGTTACTTCTTTTACAAAATGTCAGTCATATACGCGGCAGTCCATCATACCCCAATTGAGATCCAAAAAAAAAAAAAAAAAAACTATTAAAACGACTTGTTTTTGTCGGTCATTAATTCATGGACTGTTTTCTGCTCAAAAAAATTCATGGACTTTTTCTATTTTTCTGGGCAGAAGAATGGGAGCCCAATAATAGTCAGATAAAGGGTGAATTCATATAGGGGTGTAAATAATCCAGTCCGGTCGGTTTTTTACGATTTTCTGAACTGAACTGTAGTTACGGTTTTGATATTTTCTGAACTGAATTGAATTGGTCATTTTTCTGAATTGGACTGAACCAATACAGTCCGGTTCAGTTCAGTTTCGGTTTTCAGACTGTATTTTATTTACCATAAAATTTTGATTTTTTTCTTCTAAAAATGAGACAAACACCATTATTGGCACCATAAGCCAGCGCGGGTGGTCGTTGTAACGACAATTTCAAAGGTTGCTTTCAGCCTTTCACGATCAAAGGATGAAGAATATTAAAAGAATCAAGAACGGCCGGTGAGCTCGAACGGCGGTTATCGGCGGCTGGGAAGCATTTTAGGTTTAGGTAGAAACGGCAGAAGTATAAGGTTTAGAAATTTTGGGTTGTGTGTGGGGGGGTTTTATAGTAGGAGCTAGTGAACAAATTAAATTATATATATATAAAATTAAAAATGAAGTATAACCGGTTCGGTTCGGGTCATACCGGTTTTTATGGATAAAACCGAAAACTGAATTGGATTTCCGGTTCGGTTTTTCTTCAATGAAAAAACCTACGGTTTGGTTTTTCTTCAATGAAAAAACCGATTGGAAAACCGCGGTTCATCATTTTCCGGTCCGGTTTAATCCGGTTCAGTCGGTCAGTCCAGTTTTCCAATTTCGTTGTACACCCCTAAATTCATAGACGTGACTTTCTTTTTTCACAAATTTTATGTTGGTTCTGGTGCAAATCTAGTTGGTGCACCAAAACCAATAGGAATTCAACATTCTAAAATGGCCCCTACCTGTAAAAACTTTCCACCAATGTATCCCTTTGAAAGTGTTGACTTGGTGATCCAAAACTTGCACCTGGACCACCCTAAAATTTCTTTTGTGCTCTTTTTTATTTAAAGACTGTCTTTATTATTGATTTTTTGTAGGACTTACTATAATTTGTATATATGGAATATAGGAAGTCTTGTGCCTAAAGTTCAGGCAAATTCTTCTCAAAAATAAATAAATAAATAAATTCAGGCAAATATAAAAACAAAAAAAGCGTTAAATTTTTTTCGGAGTAAAATAAAATCATTGATTCGACTAACTAAAAATTACCAAAATAAAAATTGTATCAATTAAGTTGAATCAATTATTAAAAAGATTGACTATTATAAATAAGGGAGATTTTCTTCCATATCTGTGAAGATGCTCCTGCATCATTTCTTCTATTCTAATTAAAAGATTTATAATTGTTACAAATTCCGAGATATTTGGAAAGTAGAAAGAAAATAATGCTTGGGGATTCTTGAGAGATTTTATAATAAAGCCATAGCAAGATTGGCAGTGACATGCGTCGTAACTTTTAATTATTTTTTTTCGAAATAATATACACCTACTATGTGAAACAGAGTAAAACAAATTGTATTCATTTTTACATAATACAAATACTATTTAAATGACTATTTCAATAAAAAGATAGTAGTGTATATTGCTCCACACTCTTTTATCATCATTTATAACAATCAAATTTATCGTCTACACATTGGTCAACCATGATAAATATAGAGTGATGCGCATCAATTATCATGTGAGTGGTATTAAGTGAATAGATGTAATATATCTAACCCGTCCAATTTCACATCATAGATGTGTGTGTATATGTATGTAACATCACACTTTTTGATAACTATTATACCATAATTTTTCTCTAGACTGAATCAAAAGAAATTGAAGTTTCAACTAAATAATAATAATAATAATAATAATAATACCCTAAAAAAACTAAAAAGTAATAATAATAAAGCACAAAAAGACTTGTAATTAACAAAGAAGTCGTTTTATTGATATGTAGCATGCATGCATTCACAAAACATAAGTACCATTAGCTTGCAAGTTAATTTAGCAAAGCTAATCAAACACTAAATCCTGATCATCATCAGTCTAAAAAAAAGTAACTTAAAAAGAAAACCTTAATTATTCTTGGATGAATACTATAAGCCATAAAATTAACAAGCCAAAACTCATCCAATTTCATCACCTATATAGATATAGATATAGATTAAAATAAAAACTCGAGGAAATCAAGAATCTTGGTAATGAAGAGCTTGAGCTTCCATGCAAAACCAAACTTGATCTTGTTGGTTTGATACAGTTCAACCAGCTCGTACGCGACCACGTCAATGTCCTCGTCTCCTTTCGCGTCAATCTGTCGCTTCAAATCCTCGACTTTTCTCCTCACATTTTCACCGTTAACATCACCGTCTTCAATCACAACCCTAATTTCCTTGGCCAATTCCTCGCTCTGAATCTTCCTGTTTTCATCCTTCACCGGCTCAACACCGATCCCGACATCTACAACAAGCCTAGCATTGATACACTGGTCCAGATGCATCGGGATCGCTAAGATAGGAACACCGAAATTCATGCTCTCCAGAACCGAGTTCCATCCACAATGACTCACGAACCCTCCAATACTAGGATGGCTCAAGATTCGAGCTTGAGGCGCCCATGTAGTTACAACTTTACCCTTATCACCAACCCTTTCAAGAAAACCAACCGGTAACGCCTCATCAAGATCCAAACTTTCACCTAACGGAGCCCTTATAACCCATACGAAGTTCACACCGCTAAGCTCCAACCCTTTTGCAATACTAAACCTATCTTGTTCATCAAGAAAGTACTCGCTCCCAAACGCAACAAAAACCGTGGATCGAATCTCCTTGGTGTTTAGCCACTCTATGATATCTGCTCCTGAAGAATTCCTTGCAGAGGGAGGAGGGGTACTTGGGGGAGGAACAAGTGGACCAATGGGTAGAACTTTTTTACAAGATAATTTGGAAAGGTAATCAATGTATTTACCCTCAATTTCATTTAAGCTCTTAATTAAAACGATTTTCGAAGATCTTTCAAGACCTTCAGTAACCCAGTTTATCTTATTGTCACTTGGAGAACGCTCCAGCTTCTTGTTCGTTTCTTCAATTTCCTTTTCATTATCACGGTAGTATATTTCTGGAAATGGGAATTCCCTACCTGCAGCATGCATTGGATCCACCAAAATTAAATGATTATATATATATAAACATGTATATGAAAATATTAAGTATTACAATCATTACATAGAATACATTTTTACATCGTTTATTATAATTTTTACATCGTTTATTATTAGATGTCTGATCAATTGAAATTGTACATCCAAGGAGGCGCATGTATTAATAAATTAAATTTTGGAGACGTAAACAAAATAACTCAATAATAAAGTGGGAATAAATATTAGAGATGTAACAAAACAATAAAAATAAACTGACCTAACAATTTTTAAATCATGAAGATGATTATTATAAGACTCATAACAATCAACAAATTTTATAATCAAAAGTGTGAAAATAATTTGTGTAGCACTCACAATAGATATTTAACTCCTCTAAATAAAATCTCTCAAATGATGTATTTTAAAGATCTCAGCATTCATTCACATTCATATATAAAAACACCGCAGGAGATTTATAAAAAAACACACTACAACAAAAAAATCATTTTTCTATATTTTAAGTAAAAATATATATTCATCCAGATTCTATAAGAAAAAAATTATATCTACCGCATTCTTGTAGAAAATAATCTGATGTTTTTCATCATTTATATAAATTCTATAAATTTTAAAAATATGTAAAATATAAATTCCTCTACATCTAACACGCATTCATCCAGATTCAGTAAAAAAATTATATCTACCTCATTCTGTAGAAAATAAATAGAAAATCTGATGTTTTTAATTATTTATATAAATTCCATAAATTTAAAAAAAATATGTAAAATTATAAATTCAATAAGAGAATCTGATGTAAGTATACGATCATATATACATAAATATATACACGTACGTGGATACTTGGAGGCGTTTAACATGAAAGCAGACATGGTAACCCCATTAGCAATAAACTGAACCGCCGGAATCCCGAGTTTTTCAGCAGCCTCCGGCGCCCATGGCTGTAGAGCATCATACACCACCAAATCCGGCCTACAATCCACCAATATCCCTTTAAACTCTTCCTTTCCCATCTCAAAAGCAATCTTAAGTGAATCCATCAGATTCGGTGGAAGCCCGTTTGTCGTATGAAGCTTAGCCGGCAACTGATCCGTCTCCGGCAGGTTTAACTCAACGAGCTGTATCTTCTCCGGCAACTCCTCCTTCTTCACCGACGACGAAAGCGTCGCCGGAGTTGAACAGAGGTAAATCTCGAAGTTTCGTGTGATGAGCTTCTTGCTCAGTTCAAGAAAAGGGGTTATGTGTCCATGTGCTAGCCATGGAAACATGAGAATTCTCAGAGGAACAACATTGTTAATATTGCTGTTTTTCTCCATAGTTTTTCACGAAAAAACCAAAAAGATTGTGTTTTTTTTTGTCTGTCTGAAGAAATGGCTGAAATGATTTGTATGAGAAATAGGGTTTTGTCTGAACGATACGATGATATATATAAGGTTTTCTGGTTACTCGGATTCCAGTTTTCCAGCAATCAATCAATCAATCATCGAGTATCTTGAATGCAGAAATATTTTTATTTATTTATACAATTATACATTAGGTCCTATATATGATATCTCTCACTACCATCATATTTAATATTGGTCGTATATTGTGTTCTAAATTGACGAATTTTGGGGGAAAATCCAATTGGAGTGAATGTTTGATTATAGAAAAAACCGTAGGATTGAAATTTATCCACTAAAAATCATATATATGAATCCCTAATCAAAGATTTTCTTTTATAGGCAATTGATTTCAATGCGATCTTGTAATAAATGATTATAATTAAGGCTTTATTGTTTTTTTATTATTATTTAAAATTAAGGCTTTATTTTATTTTTGTTATAAGAAAACCATCAAATATTATTAAATTAAAGGCATAGATTACATCAAACGGGGGATGTGTACCCCATAAATAGACACCACAACCGCAACAACATGCCTAGCAAGTAGGTGCGTCGGGATATTATCAGTACGTTTAACAAAAGTAAAGCGACAAGAAGCAAAAGAAACGGAAGCCAGAAGACAGTCACTAGCAAGGCATCCCAGAACCGAAAAATCTTCCAACGGACAAGTTAGGGTCTGAATACAAGATAAACAGTCACTTTCAAAGATCATAGTAGACAGCTGTAGCCGGGTTGCTTCTGCCAGAGCGTGGGATAGCGCACGCATCTCTAATAAGTCTGGTGCTTCACCAGGGTCAATGTGAAATGAAAAGGCCGTCATAATATATAGACCCCTCAGAATCTCTAAAGATCAGCCCAATATCCGAACCAGAATCTGTCACCGAGGCATCCGTGTTGCATTTCCATGTCCCCGATGGCGGCGGGGTCCAAGTAACCGGGTGTGGGATCCCCTCCGGCTCCGTAGCAGTGTCTCCAAGCACCTGCCTATAATCCAAAGCCTCTGCTACCGAGCCTGAGATAACACGGGAAACATAGATGGCCGCACCTCAAAAACCGCACTGCAACGCACCTTCCAGAGATTCCAAAGTGTCATGCAAAACTCAGACATACCTCTATAGACATATGCTCCACCAGGCCCTCAAAAAACTCACGGAACCCATATGACTGCCGTACAACCACTACTACAAAATATGATATAGGTCACACTTAAGATATTATAACAATCAAAGTTTCAATAAAACCGAGACAAAGAAAATATATGTATGAAACTTACAACTTTCTATCACACTTATTGAAAAACTGAGATAAATTATATTAATCAATCTCATCTTTAAAGTGTGACTTAATTGATATGATTTTTTTGTCATAGTTATAGAAAACCGAGATAAATTATATCAATCAATATCATTTTTAAACTGTGATTGAATTGATATGATATTTCTATCACAGTTATTAAAAAAATGAGATAAATTATATCAATCAATCTCACATCTAAAACAATGACTGAATTGATATGATATTTTTGTCACGGTTATTAAAAAAACCAGATAAATTATATCAATCAATCACACTTTCAAACTGTGACTAAATTGGTATGATATTTTTGTCACGGTCATTGAAAAAACAAGATAAATTATATTAATTAATCTCATTTTTAAACAGTGACTGAATTCTTAGGATATTTTTGTCAAAATTATAGAAAAAGTGTGACAAATTTTATCCACTAATACAAAAAGAGACATAGATCACACTTACAGAAAGATAATTATCACACTTTTAAAAAAACTGAGACAGTTATTTGGTGTGAAAAAAAAAAGAATGATCACATTTTTTTAGGTGTGATTGAAATTATAATAGATCTCGGTTATTAAGTGTGATAATAACTATTAAAATATATCACAGTCTTTAAATGTGTTGAATAGATCTTGGTTTTTAAGTGTGTTAACAACTATAATAGATCATGAATTTTAAGTGTGATAACAACTAAAATAGATCACGGTTTCTAAATGTGCTGAATTATAATATATCTCGTTTTTAAGTGTGATAACAACTAAAATAGGTCACAGTTTTTAGTATCACGGTTTTTAGGAAAATTGAGACAAGAACATCAATCAATCACAATTTTTTACTGTGATTAAAATAATATGATATTTTATAATGAGATTTTAGTTTAGTGTGGTCGAAAACGATAAGAAAGTAGACATCGGCCCAACGGTAATTAGTGTGGTTCCTTAATCCGGAGTATCTGGGTTCGAGTCCCATTAGGAACAAAAAATGTGTGTATATTTCGTTTATCACAGTTTTTAAATGTGTTGAAATTATAGTAGATCTCGATTTTTAAATATGATAACAACTAAAATAGATCACAATTTTTATTATCACGGTTTCTAGGAAAACTAAGACAAAAACGTCAATCAATCACAGTTTTTAATTGTGATTAAAATAATATGATATATTATAATGAGATATTCGTTTAGTGTGGTCGAAAACTATAAGAAAGAAGGCATCGGCCTAGTGGCAATTAGTGTGGCTCGTTAATCTGGAGTATCCGGGTTCGAGTCCCATTGGGAACAAGAAATATGTGTGCTTATATATTGTATTCGAAAAAAAAACACTTTTATAGGTCTGATTTAAATTATAATAGATCACGGTTTTTAGGTGTGATACAACTAAAACAAATCATAGTTTTTAAATGTGTTGAAATTTTAATAGATCTTGGTTTTTAAGTGTGATAACACATATAATAGATCACGGTTTTTAAGTCTGATAATAATTATAATAGATCACAGTTTTTAAATGTGATGAAATTATAATAGATTACGGTTTTGTTTTTTTTTTTTTTTTTGAGAAGGATTACGGTTTTTAAGTGTGATAAAAACTATAATATTTTCTCAAAAAAAAAAAACTATAATAGATCACGGTTTTTAAGTGTGATAACTATTATAATAGATCACAATTTTTAATTGTGATTGGATTAAAATACTTTATGTCACACCTCAATATGCCACACTTTGAAAGCCGCGACTAATGTGAATATATCACATTTAAAAACCGTGATCTTTATGTTTTTTTGTAGTAGTGAACCTGGCCCTCCCTCCAAACCGTCCTAGCACAGTCGCAGTCAAACAGGACATGATGAATAGATTCCCGCTCACGATCACATGCCAAACAAAGCCCATCTCCGATCTGCCTCTTGAGCAAGTTTTCCCCGATCGGCAAACAGCCCTGAACCCCTCCAAAGAAAATGCTGGACTCGAGGCGGCACGACCACTCGCCATACATCACGCCACAATCTGTCCGGACCAGCAGAAGATGACCCTGGGCTAAGAAGTACCCTGACCTGACCGTATAGCTCACTTTCCGATCATAATGCCATATCCGTCTATCCGGGTGGGAAGGGCCTACTACTGGAGTCTGAAGAATCGCATCCACCTCCCATGGGTTGAAAGCTTGTTGGAGCAAGGACATATTCCATTTCCGACCATCAACTGCCAAGAGACCATGCACCTGTATATTCGTCGGCAGTAAGTGAGAGGTATGTGCAATACGGAAGGAGGGAGGCCGAGTGATCCACGCATCATGAAAGACAAAAACCAAACGACCATCCCCAATACGCCATCGCAGACTCATAGTTTATCACGCCCCTCTAATACACTTCTCCAAAGAAACGTGGGACAAAAAGAACAAGTGTTTATTCCACTAATATTTAAAGTTCTTTCATATTTAATTACAAAAATTAATATATCTTTTGATGTGAACGTCAAAATATCGTAATTCCTTCACTATATTTTTCTTTTTCCTGTTCTCTTTTTCAGATATCTCATTTGATAATATTTTATGTCATCTTGAGGTCATTTTCATAAAAAAAAACAATGGAACAATGAAACACTGGATTTGAAGTCAATAAGAACAGTGGATTTAAAGTAACGAACAATTAAATTGTCCATATCTTCCAATTTGTATTTCCACTGTCCTGATTCCTTTTTATTTCTCTTATTTGTCATTTATTCCCACTTGCTCTGTAATTAGTTAGTCTTTTACACGTTTTTCTTTCATTTCATTTCGATGCAATGTAACTAATTTTTTCTAATACAATTTCCCTTTTGTTGGGTATTTGCTAGCTAAACATATTTTAATATTTTATCCTCGTTAGGTTGGGTGTTGTTTCTTGAGAAATAGGGCTCTGGATGATGTTATTACCGCTGCTTTGCCAGATTTGATTTAACAAAAGTTTTAGTTTCTCAAAAGAAAATTTATATAAAAAAAATTCATTATAATATATTAGTTGCTAAGTGATTTTTATATGGAAATTGTAATCTTTGATTGGGGTATTTTGATATTGTATTGATTTATATTCAAATTGTCTATCTATGGAAAGAACCCCTATCAAATTCCACAAGAACCTCTGCATCAATCTTAACTAAATGCATTTTAAGTGGCATGACTTTTCCCTAGAATTATGACAAAAATATTGTCTAAAGAACACAATATATTTCATCAAAAAAAAAAAAAAAAAAAGAAAAAAAGAAAAAAAGAGAGCACAATATATAGTTTTGATAGTGTATTTGGGAGGATCTAAATAACATTTTATTAAAAAATAAATAGAGAAACTATACATAGAGATCAGTGATAATGACACAATAAAATTATCACAACATTGTGCACAACGCACTAAACGACTAAATCGTCAGCTGTTCTAAAAATGAAACTAAAATACAAAATTAAGGTACTAAAAGAACCTTTCAGAAAGATGAAACCTATTCAGAACAGAGAGAAATTAAACTAAAAGATAGGATCAAAAGTGTCAAAGCCCCTTAATCCAATGTTTGGAAGTCGTATTCTTAAACACACCGTATTTTTGTTTCCCTTCCAATGTATTCTCATCATTTGAGTAACTCGATTCGGGCTCAAACTCGAACTTTAGTTGTAGCTTAACCCAATATATACACACATAAACCAAGAAAAATGCTGATTTTTTTTTCTTTTTCAAGCCAGCATCTGAACACAGAAATATAAGGAAGTTTACTATCTCATTCAACTAAAATCTCAAACTAAAGTAATCAAGAAACTTACATACATATCAAGAATTGAGTAAATAAAACAGAAACAAAATCAAATACATTATTAAAACTCTGTCCGAATTCTTGAAACCAAAACTATATCCACTGCTACAAGGATCATTACTTCCACTATAACACCCTCTTTGCTGCTTAATCCCTTCACCAAGATCATCGAGGACGAACGTCGAGTTCGTCCGGCTCGTACTAAACAAAACACACCAAAAGTAAGGACCTTTATGTTTATGGATGCCATATATCCCGATCCCAACTTCGTTATGCGTTCGATTCGTTAGAATTGCAATAGATTTCTTGTCTTGAATTACTACTTGTGAGAAGGCTTGTATTGGTGTTAGGTAATTCTGATGACAGACAAGAATGGACCCGGATATCGTTCCGTAAGTTGGTAGCTCGACGCCGCAGTTTGGAGCGAAGATTTCTGTGAAATCGTCGGGCGATGGATGACAGTTTACAGTGTTGGAGGTGGTGGTGCAGTTTTCTTGGCATCTTTCGGCGTATTGTAATGCAATGCAGCCTAGACCGGGATTAGTATGTAAGTCCGCGAGCTTTTGAAGTGTTCGGTTCGTGTTGATGAGTTCGACTAGATCATTTGCAGGATTGCCTTCTGCAAAAAAAAGGGTTGATCAAGATAAGTATAGATAGGTGAAAGATGCATTAACTCATCAGAGAATCTCCAAAATGAGTTTCATATCCCAGAACTCCACAGATCTTCTAAATTACGGGTTCAAACACCGTAGTTTACTATTTTACAGAACCCGTATTCAAGATCAAATGCATCAGAATATCTACACGTGTAATTTGAATAGAGAATATCCATGGTTCAAAAAATTTTCCTTATAATTAACTCTTTAGAAAGATCACTTTTTTTCACTTCACTGTGCTCCATTTATAAGACAACATATATATACGACACTCGTCTGACGGTTTTGCGCAATAAAGATTCTTTAGCTAAATGATCTCCTCACAAACATAGGGGATTGTAAACTTATGAATAAATTTTTGAGAGTAAGTTCCATTACATTAAGAAGTGAAACTCTATGGCAGAGACTCCTTATTGAAGAGCTATGACAGGGCAGGCTTTGAAATATGATTGGAGCAAATAATAACTCTTGGATAAGGAGTGGAAGCTCACAAGAATGTCCATTTCCAATTTCAATAGGGAGAAATACATTTATTCATACATATATATATGATAATCTAAACAACACATTTCAAGATTTTTTTCTTTCCAAGGAATTGAAGAAGTACATTTGTTTTTAAGTACCCTGTTAAGCAGATTATGAATTTGTCATTACAGTATGAAGTGTATTCAGTTAAAGAATCAGCATATATACAATACAAGCTTGCAGTTAATTACATGTATCTTCAAGCTCAAGGAAAAAACACTAATTAACATTGTTCAAGACAATCCCCATTGAGAGTTTGGGGGAGGAGGTATAGAAACAGGCAAAAAAAAAAACTTTTCTTTTAGTTGGTCAAGCATAAATGAACCCCTCTTCTTCTTTTTTGAAACTTTTTATGTATCAGGGCACCTTTTTCTGTTCACATTTTTGATTGGTTATGTAAAGAAGAGACCTTTCAAGGCACATTTTAGTTTTGGAAAATTCAGAATTCAAGCAATTAAACTGGAAAAAATCAAAGCCGTTTGAGCAAGAAGCAAATTCCTAGCAAGATTCTTGTAGTAGCTATATCACATTATTCAGATTAATGAAAAAAAAAAAATAAAGAGTTTTAGAAAGTAAAGTTGCTGTCTTTTTACCATGGTGTTTTGAAGAAACAACAGCTGCTGCAAGCAAAAGACTGCACAATGAAAACCATTCAAACATTGAACATGGTTTCTTTAAAGCCATTACAGCAAGCTCCAAACAGCTACAATGAAGACAAAAGGGGAACTGTGGTAGATGGAGTTATTTATGCAAGATATAAAATGGGGTAAATTTGTTTTTTTTTTTTTTTTTTTTGGAAAGAGAAAAGATGTTTTGGGAGAAGGGAAAGGAGAGGAGACAAAGGATGTGTGTTTTTGCAGAAAATGAGTGGGAAAAAGAGGAGACTTGTGGCCCCCAATTGCCCATTCATTTCGTTACTTTTTTTTTTTGTTGTTTGAGCACTAGAATTAATGAAGAACAAAGGTTAAGTGAAATTTTTGGGATGGGAAGTTGATTTTTATTCGGGTGATGGATCGTTTTGATGCATGATACTGATATCCTATGACTCGTAAACGCACCGTAGAGGATCCATAATAGTTGTGTAAACAATCATTTTGGATGAATCATTTAACAAGTCGAAAAACTTTTAAAATAATGATGATTTATATGACTCGAGTTTGTTTGAATAAAGAAAAAATCGTTTCAGATTGGTTGGATTATGTTATAGTTAGCTTGGCAAGATTTCGAACACTTTTAATCTTGAACTTAAGCTCAAGATGCTTAAAAGAAAAATGTTAAAGATTTAAAATGTTTGGTGAACAGACAACTTTCGAAAAAAGAGGTTGATCAAGATTGGACTCTCACCTACTCTTGTTCACTTAATCATGTATGGCCTCAATACATCCTCACTCTCAGTCCTTTGGAATGGCAGCAGAACACATTCCTTCAAGCCGAAGAGGAGACTAAGGCAGGGAGACCCCCTTGCCCCATATTTGTTTGTGCTTTGTATGGTCATTCTGGGGCTCCATATTCAAAATGCTGTGGATAAAGGCATCTGGAAACCTATCAAAGTAAGTAGACAGGGGCCCAAATTATCTTATATGTTCTTTTCGGATGACCTAGTCCTATTTGGAGAAGCAACCCTTAGACAAGCCGAGGTGATGGAGAATGTGCTGGCTAATTTTTGCAAAATCTCTGGTCAAAGTATCAGTGCACAAAAATCCAGATTCACAGTGTCAAAAAATACAAACATCCAGTTGAGAACCTTGATTGGACAGAAATTGGGTATGCAATATACTGATGACTTTGGTAAATACTTAGGGGTGCCTCTGCTGCATTCAAGAATCAGTAGACACACTTATGGGTACATTACCGAGAAGATGAAGCGAAAGCTGGCTAATTGGAAGATGAAAAGCCTGTCGAAAGCGGGAAGAACAATCCTCATCAAAAGTTCATTGGCCACCCACCCTTACTACACAATGCAAACAATCAAGCTGCCGTTGGGACTTCTTTCGGATATTGAAAAGCTTTGAAGGAGTTTTTTCTGGGGGGAGGAAAATTCTGAAAGAAAACTCCACTATATCTCGTGGGATAAACTCTGTGTGGATAAACAACATGGGGGGCTGGGCTTCAAAGATCCCCATAAAATGAATTTAGCACTTCTGGGAAAATTGGTTTGGGAGCTTCTTACACGTACGGGACGATGCACTTTGGGTCAAAGTGCTGAGTATGAAGTATGGTGACCCTTTTGTAGGTCCCGAACAAAATGCCTCCTCAGCTTGGAAGAGCATTTGTTGGGCAAAAGAAGATTTCAAATTTAATTATGAGGTCTAGCAGAATACCATTGTTTTTTTCATTCTGCCTTAGTTTTCTCTTCTTCATTACTTTGTACGGTGCTTGGTCGTTATAATAATAAAAGAATATCGGTTTTTAAAAATAAAAATGTTTGAGTTTAGCTCGTTACAATAATACTCGATAAAATTCTTAAACATTTCAAGTCAAGTTTTAATGTGGTCGAGTTTAACTCGTTAATCTTGATTAACTACTCGAATTCGGCTTGATTGAGTTAAGTTATATATGAACGAACATTTTACGAGTCAAACGTCGAACTGCTTGTTAACAGCTCAGATCGTTTACACGCCTAATCCCACCCTCATTGTGTTGTCCCATTTGTCGCCCATCGAAGCTAAAAGGGTGTGTTTGCATAACCAAAGGCGGCACTTTGACAGCAAAAAGTCTCTCCCTTTTCTCTGCTTCATTGTTTTCGCCTTATCCATCACCATTTCAATCTACCAATGGCTTCCACCTTCATTTCTGTAGCAAAACCCTTCAATCCCATCATCACAAACCTCCCTTTTACCTCAAATCAGAGACCCTCTGGTGAGTTTCTTTTTCAAATTCTTTTTAACTGCACATATCCTGCTTCTTTTTCTTCTTACCCATTTTCCTCATTTCTTCAGGTGTGCTGTTCAGAAATAATGCTCTTAGAGTAAATGCTATTGCCAAGAAATTCGAGCCTTCTAAGGTCTTTGCTATAGTCAATGAAACCCCCTATTTCTCTCCCTATTTTGGTGCATATAGTTTTTTAGGTATGGGAATTGGGATTGAAATTACGTGAATTTTTATTCGGGTGTTCTGTATTTTTTTTGAGTACAGGTTGTGCCACAAGCTGATAGAGTCTTGATAAAGCTAGAAGAACTGCCTGAGGTATTGTTTAAACTTCATACTCTTTATTGGTTTTGATTTGATTCGATGTTGGCTGGATTTTTTGTTGACATTTGCACATTAATTTTTGCTGTTACTTGTTTTAAATTTCAAGTCTAGAATAAATTTAGGTGCTTTTTATGTATGAAATGTTTACAACATGTTATTTATTGGGATACTTTGAAGGCACCACACTAAATTTACTCGTAGGACCACACAAAAACAATCATTCGGGTGAAAATCGATTCTTAGCTCTAGAATACACTTTCACTATGTCGATTGTGAAAGTTGAGAATCAATTGTGAGAAAGTCATTGTGAGTATGGTGCCATAAAGGTAGATTTAGTGTGGTGCCTTTAACTATGGCCTATTTCTTAGCAATGAGATAGACTTTGTTCTATGATGGATAATCCCAGAATGTGTTTGCAAGCAACTGGTGGTGGTATTGTTATCATTTGAAATGGATAAAATTGTTCTGATTGTCATGTTAGATTGCTCATTATGACTACTAAAGATACCCATACTATCTTGTGATGTAGTTGATATATGTGTTAATTCTGTATTTTCTCAAAGTTTATAGGTTTTGACATGCTACCGTTGTAAAAAAAGTTCCGGTTTTTTTATTACCGTTATTTTGTTTGATCAGTAGCAGCTGTTTGTATACACATTTGTTGTGCAAATTCTATACGTATATCGATTGGAATGACATAAGTAGTATTGCATGAGTGAGAAAGCTTTTCTTTGATGTGTATTAATGTTGGAATTGTTGAAATCCAGAAATCAGCTGGAGGTGTTCTGCTGCCCAAGTCAGCAGTAAAGTTCGAAAGGTACCTCATGGGTGAGGTGAGAAAAAAAGCACCTTTAAAAACTTTATGGTAAATGCACTGGTTTTATAAAAACATTGAGTCATTGCTTTGTTTGTGTTTTAGGTTATATCCGTAGGGGCAGAGTCCGAGGATGTTAGCACTGGAAAGAAGGTAACTTTTAACCTTCTTAAGTGTTGAGCTTTATAGTAATGTCACACGGCATGATGTTTTACACAACAGTTTAGACGATGGAAGGCGTGTTGACGGTTTTTTTGTTTTGTTTTGTTTTTGTGTGTGGTTCTGTTTGTGTTTTGTCTACAGGTTCTTTTCTCTGATATAAATGCTTATGAGGTATGTGATTGAAATCTATCTTTGGTTCTCACTTATACACTTGAGAATATGATTTGTTTTTTTTCCATCCATAGTGTTTTGAACACCATTACTTCAAAACGAGCATTCAAGAACACTCGACTACTTCTGCAACTGCGATGCATCCTACCTATGCATATGCATGACATTTCATAACGTTACATGGATAATGGATCAAATTACGTGTGGCGGATCTTCAGGCCATGTTAGCTGTTTGTTTTCTATTTTTCTTACAGTCGTTGCATCAATGTTTGTTGATGTGAATGCAGGTGGATTTGGGAACAGAGGCAAAGCATGTATTTTGTAAAGCTGGTGACTTGTTGGCTGTGGTTGAATGAATACAGCAACTTGAAGGGACTTTATGTTTGGAGAATAGTTTATTGAATCTTACTTATTCTGACAGAAATGAATCAAATTGGAAATTTTAGTCCATTTTTCCCAGTTTGTTGAACCAAATTTCAATCTTCTAATGAGGCACTTTTTGTTAGTCAATTTGTCATTTCCGTTTCTTATTAACTGATACGGTTTTGTTAAAAACATTTGTCATCTTCAGGTGATATCGTTTTGAAAAGAAACGAAAAAAACGACAAAAAGAGAGAGGTAATACTCTAAGAATTAAAGCCAAACATCCATAATTTGGACATTGCATGCAATTATAGTAATTCAAAAGACAAAAAAAATTTGGCTCATGCATCATCTATCCTTCTTTCTTTGCTGGGAAAAATATCATTCACTACCAGTTACAATCAAGGAAGTGATGAATGCAGCAAAATCATTAATCAACTCATCAATCTTAATCCCCTTCAGATCAATATTTAAGGGTTTTGTTACAACCGAAATAAACGAAGAAAACAGACATCTAAAACTCGAATAAACGCAGCTCAACCATCCCTTCCTTTCTTTTTGGAGAATACCATGCCATAAATTTCCCAGATTGCAGAAGCCTCATTGAGTAGTTCCAGCTGAATATAACATCTTCCAGCTGTGGACCCCGCTTTCCAGGTGTCGGATCGAGAAGAAACCTGGTATCTACTCGAAAAACCATCGGTCCTACAATCTGAGAAAAAAGGGAAGAAACTTCAGCAGCGGCAAGCAACAAATGCAGTAATGGAATCACGTAAAGACACTTTTTGCCCCTTCTGTATCACGGTTGTTTCACTTCTATTCTCATAGTTTCGTCTTAACGCTTATGCCCCTTATTTATGTGTACTGTTTTAGTCCATTTTTACCACGTTTCAAGTTTTTATTGGTTGGAGTATAACTTCAATGCTGATTGATTGTTTGACACATGGCACTATGATTGAAAAATGTATATAATGAAGGGGTAAAACTGTCAACTTGGAACATTGAGGACAGGAGTGCCAAAACCGTGAAACTAAGGGGACCAAATTTGCTTCTATCCCTTTTACTACATGCTATTACATTTCAACAAATCTTGTATTAAAACTAAATTGTAGAAAATTGTCTAAGGGAGGGATCCATTATATGCACCACTGCGTTTTTACCGATGCACCACACTACTTGTGTATCACACCAAATCGACTTTCAGGATATTGATTCTTGACTCAAGAATCAACATCCCGAAAGGCGAAAGGTTGATTCGGTGTGATACCCTTGGTATGTGGTGCACCACGGCACTAAGTTCGGTGTGGTCCAAATAAAGGTTGCCTAATGAAAAGGCATCTTTTCTAAAGTCGATTCTAGAGCTGAGAATCGACTTTCTACCAGTTAATTGGTCCTGGTATGGTGCCCGTAAAACTAAAATCCAAGAAGATAGTGAAAAATATGGTACCTGCTGCTGAAAAATAAGATTCAATCTGGGAGATGACCTTGTATCCACCGCAAACCGATTAGAAGCTTCCAGAAACTTATTCGCGATTCGTTTTCCGATTGCCGAAGCAGAAGCAACATCTAATCTAGCATCTAACCTAGTTAAATCATTAAAATAAGTTCTGAAACTGCCATGCTGTAAGGTAAAGTTGGCAGAGCCAAACAGATCAACATTAAAACGGCTTCTTCTCTTGGCTTCTTCAAGATGAATGCTGCCATCGTTAACTTCCTCTGATTCAGTAATTAGAGCGGTTTTTCCACGGTGTAACCATGATTCACTAGTAGCACCTAAATGAAGGAGAAAAAAGAATAAAATTAGTAAAGATACCAGCTACTGAGGAGCCATGACTTAAACAAAAGACCATAAAAGAATGTTAGGACAGTGAAGGGTACCTAAGATCCCAGATATTGCAGCATGAGGTTCTTTAAGACGAACGTCGTAAGACGGACGCCAAAATTTGCCCTTCGGAGTGTCTTCTATGTTGTCCTCCGGTTTCTCTTTCACCCTCCAAAAGTCTTTGCTCTTCTCATACGAAAAAACAGCTTTAGCACAAAGTCCAGGCTGTAATGAATGAGGCACCACCTCAGAAATAGGAGAATCAACGGTTTTAGGAAAGCCGCCGTTTTTATGTATGCCAAAACGATATCGTAATCCAGTGTCTGTAACGAGTGACAAGCAATTCAAGGATATAGACTCAGGAACTTCCCAGTATTTTCCTTTGTTATCTATGAATAGCTCTGGCCAGGCGGCTTCTAACATAATATCATGGTCTGGAAGCTGTATGTCCAATAAAATAACAAAGAAAATATCAAAACCTAATAGACTGACATGTGTAAGAGCATTTGCATTAGATACCATAAACAAATCCCGAATGATAAAAAAAGAAGAAGCAAAAACAGGTGAATAATGCAAAAGAAAACAAAGATATCCAAGCAATAAAGCCACATTATGTCTATAAAAGTTTAAGTTATTGCCTTATGGTAGAGCATGGCTTTAGATCGGCGTCCTTTCCTCTCCCCTTGCTTCTCAGTGCTGAAAAATACGGAACAATCAGGTGTCAGCGCCAGCTGTGTGCACATCGCAATTGAATAGAGTGACCCGTCCACGAAATGTCTTGCTACATCCTTAAAAGCAGGCAACTCCCATTCATCGCGAGAGGAGAATTCTTTTACAAGGGAAGATAACAGTTTCTTTGGTCGGAACTGTCCAATCATCCCCAGCCACCTGTACACCGATGAACAATACGTGACTGATAATATTTGTATCTTTATTCCGAAACCATAGGCATGATCAAATTAAAAGCAAAAGTCAATATCTATTCGAGATAATTTATCAGTTTTTTACCTCAAAAATCCAAATAGTATAACATACAGCTGCTGCAACCTCATACTGTAATCATAATTATGCAACTAGCATACATAAATTAATGTCCGTTACCAACACAGAAACGATTTCTTAAACTCAACTTAATCCACATTCTGTCACTCCACATAGTGATTGGCTTTTCTTTTTTTCTTATTACTTTTCATGAGACAAGTTACTTGAATGCTATTTGTCTACCATTTCCAAATTCTTGTCACCAACAACTTCTATCCAGCTACCACAATGTTTTTCGCATGGCACCACACCAGAAAACAAAACAAAAAAAGTCGGTTCTAGAGCGATTGTACTAGTGGTACCAAAAATCGGTATTGGTAGATGTGGTGTGGTGTCACTAAAGATGCCACACAGTTTTATAAGCTAATTTCTGCCTCCTCCTTTCATAACCAACAAAGCCTCAACCCAACAAAAGATATTGTCCATGTGGAAACTTCACAATTTCAATCAGCTTTACTATTCATTTCCTATCTTAACCTAGTCAAGTTGGATAGACCCCAAATGGAAAATTCTCCTTCAGCTGTTTCGATTGGAAGAAAAGAAATGGAATGATTTGGAAGGATTCAAATTAAGTTATCTCATTTCCTTCCAAAGCATATAAGAAACGGAACGTAATGGTTCATTCTTAATTAAACGTTTTAACATTTTCTTTCACTTCCTTCCATGCTAATCCAAACTGTGTGAATAGTTTTCATAATCTGTTTTCTTATCTATCAGAATCCTTCTTTTCTTTTTCCTCTACCTCCCTTTATCCAAACAGGGTGTAAGTGTCAATCAGCTCCTTACCACTCAACTTAGCTCAACAAGCATTTGCTACTTAAACTAACTATTTCAAAACTTAGAATATAAACTGGAGAATTTCATTTTGTCTACACAGCACAAATAAAAAAATAATGATTATCATTTATCCATTCAGTCGAAGACCATGAATTAGAACAGGAAATGTAAATTAAATGCAAAATCATTCACCCAGAATACAACATTATCAATTACCAGTTACTGAAAGCAGCTTTGAGAAAGCAGGAATGAAGAGCAAACGACCCCAATTCTCGTTGTGGAGCAGGAGACCAAGTCGGAATAATACCTAAAGGGAAACCAGTACCCAAAAGTGAAAGCTGCTGAACTCTGAGCGCTCGGCCGGCACGGCTTATGTCAAGAGGAATCGGGTCGCCGGGGATTGAACGAGCAACGCCGTTAAGGGATTGAGGAGTGCCTATGTCTAGGTCCCAAAATGCTGCATCCATCGCTGTTCGGAGGTTCGCCATTTCGCAACCAGCGGCCGGCAACGGCGAGGATGAGGAGCTAAATTTGAGTTCTACTCCGGTGTATGTGTTTTGGTAAGCTCCTTATCTGATGGTGTATAGTGTTGGTTACTTGGAAACAATTTGGAATCAAAACGATCTGATCCGAATTAAATATTTACTTATCAAATCGAACAATGTTTTAAAATAGTGTTGTTTGAACTTGATTTGAGTTCGTATAAACAGGGAAAAAATTACTTGATATCGGTTCGATAAAGTTGTAATTATGTTTGCATTCAACTCGATTACAGTCGGCAAGATAACCTCGAACGACTCGGATTATTTTAATTTGCAAAGGGCACGAGTTAGATTTATTTTACACCCTCCGTTTTTTTATATATATGTCGCAGAGAGAAGATTCGCACAGATTAAGAAAGTAATTAATATGTCTCAAATATAGTGTTGAAAATGTTTATTTCTATTGGAGATGTAAATATTTTGTTGGTAAATGTGTTTTTAGTATTGAAAATGTATTTTTTCTATTGGAGATGTAAATATTTTGTTGGTAAATGAAAAATACAATAACAAATAAATAAAAAAAGGAGTAAATTGTGAAATGTGACAGATAAAAAAACGAAGGGAGTATTATATTATATTCTGTTGATTCGATTTAAGTCGAAATAATTTATAACAAACAGACGTCACAAACTTATACTAGTAGTTTTCATCAACCTAATAATGTAGGGTTGTTTCTTTCTTCCATACTTTGATCTTGAAAAGAATAATTGTAAATTTATTTTTTATGGTATTCAATTTATGTATGACATGTTAGATTATGGGATGTTTGAATGAAACTTTTTAGATAAAATAAAAAACATGCATAGTTAGTTATATATGTGAGATAATTATATTAGAGATGTCAAAGTATGTACATGAGAGTGTTCCACAAGTTTGGTCCAGAAATATATCGATTTAAAAATAAATTGACATAATAATATAAAGGCTAGAGAGAAAGTGTTTCTTAGACTACATCTATAGGTGTCAACGTGGCATCGGTCCAACGGTGAAAACTGTGGTTATTAATCCGGAGATTTTAGGTTCGAATCTCAGTGGGAACAAAAGTGTGTGTGCGTGTGTATCTTTCGTATCCGTAAAAAAAAAAAAGACTACATCCATGGGCGATGTTATGGTATCACAGTGAATCTATAGTGACACTACATTTCGGGTTAAGTTGATTTTACAAAACTCGAAAATGAACATCCGACCTCTAAAAAGTCTATTATTAGTGTGGTGCGACCTAGTGTCAATAATAACTGCCGCAACACGGATCTTGCAAAGACAGAGGTTCAAGTTCGGGTCGACTTTTTGTATGAATAGTTCGGGTCGATATGGTTCGTGATCGAATAAACTTGAATCGAATACTAAATGAGTCGATCCTAAGCATTTCGATGTTTGACATGTTAGCTCGTGAGAACGCACAAATTAAAAATAGCAGTAAGAAAGTATGTATATTTATTAAATTTATGCTTTACTACTCTTATTTGTGCGTCAAATCAATAATGTAGATGTTTTATTTAAGAAATTATTATTTTTTAAGCATATTACAAATTTAACATGAAATATTTCATGAATAAAAAAACATGAAATATTTCAAAATAATTTTATATTTATCGTATTCTTTTGAAGTAAGTGTTCATGTCACAATTGACATATTCACAAGTCATATCAGAAAGATCTTCAATAAGGCACAGGTCGTCATCATATATCTTATAGCCAACGTGGTGTAGGTCACGTTCGGTCCCTATAGCCGACGTGGTGCAGGTCTTCCTCGATCCTATACAACGGTTACACCCTATTAAATTAGCATTCCGGACATTACGTCACGGTGTGTTCCATGATCATCATTCCATTATGGCATAAGCTATAATTGCTCCAAATTAGTCGTCTCAACCATTAATCGTGTGGTAATGTTTGTGCCCTCTACTTTAATACGCAATAAATACACCATCCACAATGGAACACTATATAAAGTGATCATTCTCCTCACTTACATGGTACACAAATTATATGTTTATACTACATACCTAACACACTATCTTAAAGAAATTTCTAGATCATCATACTGATAGCGTCGAAGTGTTTCCTGAAGGCATGCTCCAGGACCTCTTACACATTGTTTGTTTTGCACAGGGGCGGCGGCACTCACACCAAAATGGGTCACCTGACCCTCAATTTAAAAAATAAAATAAAAATTCTGTGTATTTTTTACACAATTTAAAATTTTTATGTATTAATATCTACTGACTGACCCGTTAAAAATTTAAAATATAGACTCTTGGCCCATAATTATACATATATATTTTATATAATACATTAGAAACTTGTAATACGATGTGTCGTTATCGATCACTGACCCGTGTCACACAATTCCTGCAGCCTCCCCTGGTTTTGCATACCTACTTAAAAAACTTCACTGGACAATCATACCCAAAGATCCAATTACCAAAATCAACACTCAATTTATACCCAAACGATATCCGATATCGCCATTTATGAAACTAGCAACTTTTATTTGTTTTTCTTATGTTTATTAGTCAATATCATTCATGTTTACACTAGGATCCACATGACTTCTCTTCTTTCTTTGTTTGAGAGGGCCTTCTCTTCTTTCGTTGTACGCCATAATTAACAACAAAATTGGCCAATCCATACTGATATTTCTTCCTTTCATTATCTCTTCAGTAGGGTCACCGGTAAGCGTATGCAAAACGACCTGTTAGTTAAGGAATTTTGTATCACAACGAATGTCGTAACAAACTTATATAATCTTGATGATGACGAAGGACTCGTTTACTAATTATAAGGTGATGCTACTATCACAACAGTTATAACATGACGAGTAATACAACACATTTTTACACGTCATTGATTATGGTAGCTGACCTATATGACGATGTGGCATTTACTTAAGAAAATGTCTCATTATCATATATCATGAATGATCTCACTAACACATCAGATTGTGATGTTTATTGTGTCACAATGTTTATGATAGTAGCATCACTCTTTGATGTCTACCATTAGGGTTATTTATATTGGCCATAAACATACTTTTACAACATGTGTACCTCATTATCGATGGATCCTACTTAGTCCTATATCATAGTTAATATCCAGACAATGTTAGCGTCACAATCATTCAAAATAATGAGTGTCACAACATGTTGTGCCATTCAGACATCTAATGACGTGGCATTTATTTAAGAATATGTTTCATTATCATATCATGAATGATTGTACTGATACATTTGTGACGTTCATTGTGTCCGAATGGTGATTATAGTAGTATCACTCTATGATATCTACCATACGGGAATGTTACAAGTATAGTCACCTAGTCACAACGGGTAACACAAATTATTTTTGCAATCTTGATTATAACAAGTCTACCTACCTCATGATCGATAGATCTTATATCATTATCAAGCGTGTAAAAGCAAGTTGTGTCATCTATTGTGAAAAAATCATTGTGTAATTAATTGTGATACAATAACGTACTGTTATTTTTTTTTCTTCAATGTATGATATTGCATTCTCCCTCTCTTAAGGAACTGACATCCTTGTCATGATCCTATCAGATGTATCTAGAGGCGGCCCTCACCATAATATCTAATGATGCGATACTTAAATCAGTCTTGTAGTGTTCTGATACCATCTATAACGTCTCATAGTTTGGGTCTGACACTTAAATCGATAATTCTCGTTTGGCCTAAAATGGTTAACCCGATTTGTAACAGTGCGACCGTTCTGTTAGCTTCGGCATCTTTTTTTTTTCCTTCTCTTTAAAGAACGTGAAGAGTTTAAAACTAAATGACTAACCATCCAACAACTCTATAAATAAACTCAAAGAAAAGAAAAAAAAAACAATAGACAAACACAATCTAAACAATATCCAACTCAAAAAAAAAAAACATAATAATAATAATAAGCAAAAAAATGAACAAATTCATTCCTTCAATTCTTTCATGTATCTTCATCTCCTTCTTCTTCCGCCATGGATTCACCGCCTCAAATCTCATCCAAGATACTTGCAGAAAAGCCTCTAATGGCGATCCGAACATAAACTTCAATTTCTGCACTACTTCTCTCGAATCCGCTCCGGCAAGCCACTGCGCTTCTCTTGAAGATCTCGGAAAAATCTCAATAAAATTAATCTCAAACAACGTAACCGATACCAGATGCTTCGTAAAAAATCTGATGAAGAACACGAAGATCGATAATTATACGAAGGAATGCTTGAGCGATTGCTTTGAGCTTTATTCCGATGCGGTTAGTTCATTGAAGCAGGCGAGTGATTACTATGATTCTTCGAGACTTTTCGATGCGAATATACAGATTAGCTCGGTTATGGATGCTGCAAATACTTGTGAAGATGGATTTAAAGAGAAGAAAGGAATAGTTTCGCCATTGACGAAGAGGAATAATTTCACGTTTGAATTGTCTGCTGTTTCTCTCTCGCTTATGCATTTGCTTCAAGGGAGAGTGAATTGATCACTTTTCCCACCTCTGGGAAATTATGTTGTGGTCTGAACTCTGACGGACAGCACATATGCTTATATTTACGTCTTAAAACAGTGAAATCGTCGTCCTCGTCAAAATTTCCCTTTGTCCCGTATTCATAAAATCGTAGTCGCATTATCGTGGTTAGGGTTTAACCGTTTTTAGTGGCATTATCGCGGATAGATCGATCATGCCCTAAAAATCGTAAAATCGATTGTCAAGAATCAGGTGGGAACGTACGACAACAATAGATTTTGTTGTGGTATCATAAAATACGTCTTTGTATAATTATGTATGATTATGAGACAAGGTTGTGTGGAAAAATACATTATACATCAATTTAACTAATTAGAAAATGTATAGTTGGGAAGAATGTTGTATCAATTGTTATATATTGCATTTTTTTCATTTATGTAAAAAAGAATATAAATAAAATATGTGATATATGTTACTTACTATGTATAAGCTTTCTTTGCATTGTACTATAAAATATATCATCACATATATAAATAAATGTGAGCAACGGGAAAACTGCCATAGTTTTATCCTACTTGGTCTGAATCATGTGATTTTCATGATTTATTATTAGTTCTTATAGTAAATGTTAAAAATTAAAAATTAAAAATCGTGAGCCCAATCCAAAAGACTTTCCTTGCCCTGTCAGTAGAGATTGTGGGGATGTAAATCGAATGTTATTCCTCGTCCCAACTTATAAAAACTCTTACAGTCTCGTTTATAGAGTTATGTAAATAACGTAAATCGAGAGTCATGAATCAATGATTTAGTTTTCATCCTTTATGAAGTATTAGGGGCGATATTTACATTTTAAGTTGCGGCTCAACCTTTTAGAAGAATATATACTTCACAAAATTGATTGTTCTACTTTGATTACTGAAAATAGTGTTTTATAATCATATCACACGGTTAAAATTATAAATTCAGAATAAAATGTTTACATTACTATACATCTTTATACTTATATTTCTCCGGTTTAAAATAAAATAAACTAAAATAAAATAAAAACGTATACACATCAAATTGAGAAGGCTTATGTTGCTAAACGAATACATAACTCCGAATTTCACAGAGTCGGCCCTACGTGTATTTTTGTTTTCTTGTCTTTTCTTTCTTTTTGTGATGGCTGCTTGGGTACTTTGATTTGATGATGCTTACCATGAAAGACACGCAAAACATAGAAATATTTGGAAGCAAAATATAATTAATTTACTTTATCTTTTTAAGTGTCAATCATAGTCAAATGAATAAAACTGAAGAATGGGACGGAGACAAGTTGATGTACTTAGGTGGGAATGCTTTGCTTTGCAATTAACCATGCAAAAATATTGAATAATGATATGTGCACTACACTTTTGTGTAGTGCACATACCACTATTGCACTACATATGTGGTAGCCCTTGATTAAAGTGATTAATTATTTTTTGTGATGGGTCCCAACAGAATATATGGTGTTGATTGTATTGTGTAAGATGTTGTGGTTGAAAGAGTACTGGATGTATCACTACTGAAAAATAGTTGCTTTGTTTTAAATCTTTTTTTTGATTCGCCGTACAAAATTTTCCATTACAAACTTATATTATTTTTTTTCCGGAGAAAATGATCTTGGATATATACTATCAAAAAACTGTACACCACGTGTATCATACAACGGGGCCAGAAATGCCTACCAAACAAAATCTAAACAACAGTCTCATCAAGAGAAAACAATAAACTTAATGTGCGGCCTAAAAAATCTTTAGAAATCAAAAGACTAGTTCTTGATATATCATCTCTATTTCCAAAAAGATTTTTATTTCTCCAAAACCAAGCACTTGCAATGGTTTCCTGGAAGATGTATTTCCACTCCATGCCTAAGGAATCGCTGCAAAGCTCCTGCGAAAGATTGAAATCAATCCAAGCATCAATCCTATTGAAGTCGAAAAAACGATCATGTCTACTTGCCGGAATGAGCACCTTCCAAACCGTATTAATCCATCCACAATCTCTCATCGCATGAAGATTTGTCTCAATGGTAGCATCACATATAGGACAAGAGGAACACGCCTCCGGAATACGAGAAGCAATCAACCCATTGGTTTTAAGGCTATTTCTCCGTGCCTCCCAAAGAATAACATTAAGCCTCTCCGGACCCTTTAAGCTCCAAATACGCAGCCAAAAGCGGGTATTTAAAGTACCTCCCGCAGCTTGCATCACGTCGTAACTTGACTGTACTGAAAATTTGCCATTCGGATTGTGCTTCCAAGCCCACGAGTTTGAAGTGGTATCCCAAGACATGTTGTTGAGTAAAAAATCTTTGATACCAAGGATACTTCGCCAAGCAGGAGAAGGGCTGGTGCAAGGTGTATTAACACCCATCAGGTCACCATATTACTCTTCAAAAATTGGACCCACAGAGCATTAGGTTCATTAATATATCTCCACCCCAATTTACATAGAAAAACCCGATTCATAAGCTTATGAGACTTGATCCCAAGCCCACCGTGGCTCTTGGGAAGACAGATCCCAATTTACCGTATGTAATTTATTGGTATCTTCATCTCCCCAAAAAAACGCCTATTAAGCTTGTCTAACAGCTGGATCGTATGCGCCGGAAACTTAATCGTTTGCATAGCATAATAGGGTAGTGAAGAAGCCGTACTCTGGATGAGAATCCGTTTTGCCGCTTTGGAGAGCCTCTTAGCTTTCCATCCCGAGAGACAGACCCGTGCTTTGTTTATCAAAAAATCAAAGTGAGAGTTTTTAACTCTATAGTGTAAGACATAAATCCAAGATAGTTACCCAAGCTGGAGGATAGAGGGATTTTAAGATTTGAGCTCACCACATGTTTAAGGTAACAAGGGGTGTTAGCGGAGAAGAAAAGCCTGCTTTTAAATCTTTTATTGCAATATTTTTAGCCTATTTTAAGGTTTTATATACTCATATGTGAAAACGCAATTTCCAACTTTTACATATTTCACATTAAGCAAACTTCTTGGCTATCAACTAATCATCCATGTATAGATCGATCATAATCTTTTGATTGAGGTTGAGACATAACTGAACTTTAGTAACTTCATATAATCATTTTAATCATACAAAACAGCTACAATGGTCCCAATTAGTTACTAGCGGCGTTACGTTTGAATTTTGGGTCTTGGAAAGGTCTACGGAAGGTTTGTGTTAATACCGCAACATCACTTTTCAAGCTTGTATTTGATTTTTTAGAGGGCAAATGCGGCATAACACCAATATATATGACTACATAAACAAATTAACTAGTTTCCAAATTTAAGTAGCA
Organism: Gentiana straminea; assembly: GCA_036785695.1. Lineage (NCBI taxonomy): Eukaryota > Viridiplantae > Streptophyta > Magnoliopsida > Gentianales > Gentianaceae > Gentiana > Gentiana straminea. The sequence continues at coordinate 1,858,726 of JAVUPR010000462.1, read as the reverse complement.
CTTGAAGTCAAATGCGTTTAACATTCGAATTATCTACCACATAAATTGCCAAAGACATTGTATCAAAGTCAAAAGTAAAGAATTCATGGATTACTGTCAACATTATCTTTACATTTATATTGTTTAAGTGTTGGTCTTTTTGGCCTTATAGTGTCATTTTATATGTTTTTTGTATGTCATGTGGACTCAGATTCTTCATTATAGACATACACTAAGGGGGCGTGTTGAATTGTGTTTAACCAACGGCAGAGGCAAGTGAAAGGACCAATGGGGGGCTAACATTGTGATATCCTACATTTATAAACAAATGATCAATGAGTGGGACTTACACCTACCAATCGTTAAGTTTCATCATGATTAATGATTACAAGTGTGTAGTGACACTAACATCAACATCACCCTATTAGCCACTTCAGTAACTTATTAATTGATATAAATTCTATAATTATCAATTGCGTTAAAATATGTTCTGTTATTTTGTTGTGGAAGTAGTATTTTCATTAAGTAATCAACCTCTTGTGACCCAACAATGGGAAAGAAAAGAAAAAAAAAAAGACATAACCATAAATGTAATGGAAATAAAGCTTTGACTTTTTTTATGAGTAATTTCTTGAAAATATAGTAACCAACACATTGCATGTTCTTGTCCAAAAGAGATTTGGTCCCTTCTAACATGTTCATCGATGAAAAGTTGAAAAATATATGTATGCTTCCAATTAATTTCAACATTAGTTAAGGTAAGTGATTCATAACGTCCCATATTCATTAATGGAAAAGACAATCTTTAGTTAAAAAAATTGTTACACGTTATATAAAATTAAATCTCGATAAATGAATAACCTCATCAAATAAATAATTTTCTCGGATCCCGACTTGGGCAAAAGGGCTTAAAATAAAGTTCGATAAATGAATAACTTCGCTAAACGAATTTTTTTTTTCTTTTCATAAGGGTATTCATTTATCGAGGTTTAACTGTACTTAATACTATGTTGTAATAGATGGTTAACTTGCATTGGAGTGATGGTGTATAGGAGAAGAAAACCGTATGACAATTGTTATTGGCATCATAACGAATTTACTTTAGGAGTATCAAGCCGGCATTCGACCTCTCTCAGGGCAGCACATCGACATTCGACATCTGAAAAACCGAATGTAAGTTTAATATTCAACTTTACGGATGTCGAATGTCCAAACTCGTCCATACATGCAATACACACACCTCGCCTCACAATGTGTCTACTACATGATGAAGTTAAAAATTCTAGCAGGGTGATCCAAGGGAATGTAAACCGGAATATATCCATACATGCAATACAGATACCTCACCTCACAATGTATCTACTACATGATGAAAGTTGAGCAATCTTGCAGGGTGATTCAAGGTAATGTAGAATACAAAATATAGGTTTCAAGGCTCGTAACGAAAGACCAATGTTTTCAGACGGGGTCTCAGCATCCCATGAAAGGCGGCTTTGAGAGTAGACTAAGGAAAATACCTACAAGGTAGGTCAGGCCCTTCCGGATGATCGGGTCAAAGAAACGCCATAATCTTCAATTCATCACGTGCCTAACTTCGAGCAACCCTTCTATTGACATCATATCAAATCTACTCTCGGGCAAGGGCAGACGTGCATGAACCCTATCAAAAAAGCTCTACATTCTGCCTATAGAATTTGTTTTTGTACTTTACTTCGAATTTTGTTTATTGGACCCAGTGAAAAAAATTTCTTAGATTCGTCACTATTCTCGAGGCACCACACCAACATTTCACTTCTGGAAAGTCGAATGGAAACTCAACATCTGAATTTTCAAAGGTCGAATACACGTCAAGTTTTGACCTCTGTAAAGTCGAACCTAATCCGAAAGATGATGTCATGATAGATTCAATGTAATGTCAATAACAACGTCCCAAAAACCATATTGTCTACTTTTCCGCTTTTGCTGATGAAGCCCAACTTTTTTTTAAGCATTTCATACCTGAATTGAAGATTGCCTTTTTCATGTATAATATAATATGTTAGGCTGTAAAGAAAACGTGATATCCCTGATTCTGTGTACCGACGTTCTTCCCTATTAAGGCCATGACTATTAATAACAGAAAAAAGCGTCTTTTTTTTATGGAAACTAGAAAAGTATATGCATGCATATATGAAAAGTTAAGAATCTGTTGCTTTATAGTTGAGTCACAACCAAACGGGCCCCGACTGCCCTGTCTTTGAAGTTTCATGGAGGATGTAAATCGAGGGTTGTGTCTTAACTGTTCAGTTTGCAAAGACTATACATCGATACAGTGTATCAAACTTTCACGCCTCGAACTCATAGACAAGGTTGTCACTTGACTACAACACCCCTACTCTTTTTAGTACTACTATTGAGCTATACCCTAAGGCATGACTATGATAAGTTGATTAAAATCAGGGAGTGGATCAAGCCTATACGTAAAGGCCATTGTGCTTCCCGGTATCAACAAGGTTCGCTCCTCGTCCTCTCCCCCAATAAAAAAAAAAAGTTGATTAAACTAGTTAATCCCAAAGCAATCCAGGGAAAGCACAAACAATCTCATAATTAAACTCACTTATAGAGTATAATGTCAATAGAACCATAACATGCCATTAAAAGAGAGCCAAACAGTGTGCTAATAATCTCAATAAAAATCGAGACTTTATCGACCATACTGTCACCGGAAGGGCACCACCACCTTCCAACTAGTTGAAATACAAAGGAAGTCTAAATCATGATTGTCACAAGAAACTGTTGACAGCTTAAAGCAGAAAGGGAGAGTACAACTTAAGAGGACATAGGGTGATTAGAGACGTATTCGATTGCGAGGGGTAACGAATCAATCTTATCAGCCTCTTTGTCTGGGATTTCAAGCTTAAACTCTTCTTCAATAGCCATTACTATCTCCACAGTGTCCAAGCTATCTAACCCCAAATCTTTCTGGAAATGAACATCTGGTGTCACCTGCATGTGTTGGACAAGAAGATTTCAGTTCAACGTTTGTTTCGAGTCTTAAACTTTAAGAATTACAATCTCGCCTAAAAGCTTTAAACTAATAGGGAAAGGTGCAACTTTATGCACACAGTTCACCACAACTTTTGTGCCATGAAAATAGAAATCGAGATGATTTACCTACCAGATACAAAGTACCAAAAAGGTTAGCACCACAAAAACAAACAAGGGAATCCAATTCAAGCATGCCCTACATGGCCTAAAGCCAGACTGTACTTGAAATACTTGAGTAGGGAAGACCAGCCTTTCGTTCCACTAGAGGCCTGCTTATACAAGAGTTAGAGCCAAGTTGACGGTAACAGTTTATGGGCACAGCACGATGCAACAACATTAATGGAACAGACCACAAGTAGATTGTGGGCCCAAATTTGTCATAAACTAGATATTAATAGTTGCAAATTGAAGATATGCTCATCTCAAAGTCCATCGCAGACAATAAGGTTAGTCATTTCGCTACTATATATATTTCAAACCCGAAAACCAGCCAAAAGTTATGGTGTAATGGAGTGATTATTCAAAGCATAGTAATAAATGTAGTAAATTGAAACCAGGTCATAGCATTTTAGTCACACGTCCTAAAATATAAGGAACTTTTGTTCACTAGAATTGCAGAAGGCACAAAATGAAGGATGATTGAAAGATCATGTATGATGCACTACATAGCTGTTTGGCACATACAATTCTGAAAGCTAAACTTATTCAAAGAATATCACATGAACCTACTAAAATTAAATCCTGCAACATGTTTGTAAGTTCTAGGTACTTTATTGTGTACATTTAAAAAGAAAACAAAGATACATGTGAAACCTATGGGATGGAAATTTTACTGAACTGACTATACTAATAAACCTGATGGAAAACAGGACACACCCAGATCATGTAGGTTATATATATAACATATGTAAAAATGTGTGTGTTATACTTCTCCTTAAAGATGAGATGGTAATTTATCATGATATCAAAGCATAAAATCAATGGATCAAACTCACTGTCCCTTTTTGAACGAAAAACAGAAAAATAGAACACTATTACCAGTGCTGCTACAACATGTCTACTCATGTTCACGTGCTAGCAAGCCTACACATCAGGTATATGCATAAGTTGCATATATCATTAACAACTTAAGCGTTTAGATGAGATGGTAATTTTGTCAATATCCATAGTTCATCATATTCAATCAAGGAATTGCCTTTCAAAAAGATAATTCAACACAATCAAATTTTATAAGCAATAAAAGAGCACCCAAAATTAACACTTCTCATAGATAACAGTGTACATGCTTTCTCTACCATGATAAAACACAAGGGAGTAAATGCAATAACATGGTTTGATTCAAGTCTTGAGTCCTGTAAAGTAATGAAATCATCAGTCTATCACAAAGGAATAATGGTGCTACTTAAGAACTCGATAGCATACAGAGGCTAAGGATATCCAAACCAGAACCAATCCAACGAAAAAGCTGATTCATTTCTGTTCAGTTTACTTTCATCATCAACACAAGCTCAACAAGATGGAACCAGGCAGCATTTAACTCAAGTCACTTGTAGCACCTTGCCACTTTATCTCAGCTTCACAAGGCGATCATTCGATAGAGTCATCAAGTTACTGCACATCAGGGCTACATTGATAAGTTGAGCTTGAGCAGAAGATCAGCATAAAAGATAGCAACACCATGCCTGTTCCTTTGTTTCTCATTCCTCCCTCGTGTAGTTCTTAGAGGACTAGGTCAAACACCTAGCTTCTAAAGTTAGTCATAGGTAGTTAAGTGGGATCAGCATAAAGATATCAACACCATGCCAGTTCCTTTGTTTTTTTCCATTTCTCCTCTTGTAGTTCTTAGAGGACTAGGTCAAACACCTAGCTTCTAAAGTTAGTTATAGGTAGAAAAGTGGGATCAGCATAAAGAGAGCAACACCATGACCATGCATGCTTCTTTGTTTTCCTCCATCTTGTAGTTCTATAATAGGACTAGGTCGAACACCTAGCTTCTAAAGTTAGTTATAGGCAGTTAAGTAGTTAAACCCTGTTGTAACTGTTTCATGTCTCTTGGTAAACTGCTCCTTCTGCTATACAAAAGATTCAGCTATTGTATTTTTGTACTTAATACCTTCAATCAAATGAAAATTCAAGGCTTTGTTCTAAGCTAAGCTCATTTGTTCTTCGCATATTTACACAATTTCATCATATGAATAAATCATTATATCTTACTTGTTAATTCTTCATTATATCATGAATTGTAAACTCTTCAAAGCAGACAATGACACATCGTGTATTAACAATAAACTTTAAGGTGAGGATCGAACCAAGAATCTCTTAATCTCACAACATCCGATTTCACCGAATAAGCTATACAGTGACGCTACCTAAGAGACACTGAGGTCAATCGTTCTGACCCAGCCGTTTCTGGTAGTAGCATCACCCTTAATTTACACAGTATCTTCTGATAGTAATCATTAAAAAAACATTAAGACACTAAACCAGAATCGAAATGAATCAAGCACAATAAGCTGAATGATAATCCAAATCAGAACAAACCGGACATTAGAAACATAAAAAAGGAACAGAACAAAAATGACCTTAGAAGGATCAACTTTAGGAAAGCTCTTGACAACATCGAGAATTCTAGAAATGACTTCTTCTTTATCAAGGTGATCGTCGCTGTGCGATGACATTGACCGGACGGCGGCGGCACCGAGCTTAGATCCGTTGATTGAAAATGCTTGAGATACCGGAACTCTGATGTGCCGAAGAATGACCGATCTCAAAGCCGACGCCATCGCTGCTACCTTGCTGAAAATCAAAGGTGTGGAGTATCGGATTGGCGGCGGTACACTGTAAATGTATAGCTTTAGCTTAGGTAGTATTCAAACCCCCCTTTCTGTTTGCGAAAGGGAGAAAAAAAAAGGCGATTTACAAAAATACGTAAAGAAGAATGTTAGTTATGACGGTTATCACAACAGCCCGTCTAGCTCAGTTGGTAGAGCGCAAGGCTCTTAACCTTGTGGTCGTGGGTTCGGGCCCCACGGTGGGCGAGTATTTTTGTTTTCATCTTTTTAGGATAACATATTCTGTCCTATTATATAAACGAACATGTCCGTCTAACTCAGTTGGTAAAGCGTAAGGCCCTTAACCTTGTGGTCGACACAGTGAGCGAAATTTTACATCTTTTTAAAATAACATATTTTGTCCTATTGTATAAACAACTATAACCTTGTGGTCGTCGTTGGTTCAAGCCTCACGGTGGGCGAAATTTTACATTTTTTTAAAATAACATATTTTGTCATATTGTATAAACAACTATATTTGTATTGTATAGACGGCTATATTTTGTCATCATTAACATGTCCGTCTAGCTTAGTTGGTAGGGCATGAGGCCCTTAACCTTGTGGTCGTCATTGGTTCAAGCCTCATGGTGGGCGAAATTTTACATCTTTTTAAAATAACATGTTTTGTCATATCCTATAAAAAGATTATATTTGTCATCATTCAATTGTCCCTCTAGCTCAGTTGGTAGTATTTTGTTGTGTCGTATTAAAAGACTATATTTGTCATTATTCAATTGCCCGTCTAGCTCAATTGGTAGAGCGCAAGGCTCTTAACCTTGTGGTCGTGAGTTGCCCCACGGTGGGCGAATTTTTTTTCATCTTATTAGGATAACATTCTTTTTTTGGAAGGTAGGATAACATATTTTGTCGTATTGTATAAACGGCTATATTTTGTCATCATTAACATGTCCGTCTAGCTCAGTTGGTAGAGCGCAAGGGTCGTTGATTCAAGCCTCACGATGGGGGAAATTTTGCATCTTTTTAAAATAATGTATTTTGTCATATCATATAAGAAGACTATATTTGTTATCATTCAATTGCCCGTCTAGCTCAATTGATAGAGAACAAGGCTCTTAACCTTGTGGTCGTGCGTTTGAAACACAAGGTGGGCGATTTTTCTTATAAAAAAAAAACATATTTTGTCATATTGTATAAACATGCTATATTTATCATCATTAAACTGCCCGTCTAGCTCGGTTGGTAGAGCACAAGGCTCTTAACCTTGTTGTCGTTGGTTCAAACCCCATTGTGGATGAAATTTTACATCTGTTTCTCATCGTTCACTTGCCCGTCTAACTAAGTTGGTAGAGCGCAAGGTTCTTAACTTTGTGGTCTTGGTTCGAGCACCACGGTGAGCAATTTTTTTAGAATAACGTATTTTGTCATATAAAAAGTCTATATTTGTCATCATTCACCTACCCATAGCTGTGTTAGTAGAGCGCAAAGCTCTTAACCTTGTGGTCGTGGGTTTGAACCCCACGGTGGTCCATTATTTTTTAAAATAAAGTATTTTGTCAAATTGAAAAAATGTTATATTTGTCAGTTGAATATTTTGTCGTATCGTATAAAAAAACTATATTTGTCATCATTCACTTGCATGCCTAGATCAGTTGGTAGAACGCAAGGCTCTTAACCTTGTAGTTGTGGGTTTGAGTCCCACGGTGGGGAATTTTTTTTTTTAGGATAACGTATTTTGTCATATTGGATAAAAGGATTATATTTGTCATCATTCAACTACCCATCTAGCTCAGTTGGTAGATCGCAAGGCTCTTACCTGGTGGTCTGCTATATTTGTTAGCTGAATATTTTGTCGTATATCATATGAAAAAACTATATTTATCATCATTGGCTTGCATGTCTAGATCAGTTGGTAGAGCGCAAGGCTCTTAACCTTGTATTGGTGGGTTTGAGCCCCACGGTGGACAATTTTTTTTTAGAATAACGTATTTTGTCATATTGTACAAAAAAAACTATATATCTAATTCAGTTGGTAGAACGCAAGACTCTTAACCTTGTGGTCGTGGGTTCGAACCCCACGGTGGTCGTTTTGTTTTTTGGAATAACGTATTTTGTCATATTGTATAAAAATGTTATATTTGTCAGTTGAATATTTTGTCGTATCATATATAAAAACTATATTTGTCATCATTCACTTGCATTTCTAGATCAGTTGGTAGAATGCAAGGCTCTTAACCTTGTAGTTGCTGGATCGAGCTCCACGGTGGGCAATTTGTTTTTTATTAACGTATTTTGTCATATTGTATAAAAAAAAAAGCTATATTTGTCATCATTCAACTACCCATCTAGCTCAGTTGGTAGAGCGCACGGCTCTTACCTGGTGGTTTGCTATATTTGTCAGTTGAATATTTTGTCGTATCGTATGAAAAAACTATATTTATCATCATTCGCTTGCATGTCTAGATTAGTCGGTAGAGCGTAAGGCTCTTAAACTTGTATTTGTGGGTTTGAGCCCCACGGTGGACAATTTTTTTTTAGAATAACGTATTTTGTCATATTGTACAAAAATGCTATATTTGTCAACATTCAACTACCCATGGATCGAGCCCTTGTGGCAGAGCGCAAAGCTCTTAACCTTGTGGTCGTGGGTTCAAACCCCATAGAGGTCGTTTTGTTTTTTTAAAATAACGTATTTGTCATATTGTATAAAAATGCTATATTTGTCAGCTGAATATTTTGTCGTATCATATAGAAAAACTATATTTGTCATCATTCACTTATATGCCTAGATCAGTTGGTAGAATGTGACAGACCTAAACCTAACCTTGGAAACGGCGCCAGAAAGCTGACGGACATTACCTAGGCTATACAGATCCTAACCGGCGGTGTACCGGGTCAAATTGTAGTGCTAGTCGGTGAGTCGGTCGTATTCCTCGGGAAAACATGGTAATTCTTTTAAGTGGGTTAAACACCAAGAAGCTATTATTAACTCGATCTAAGTCGCAGCTTTTACTTTTTTCTCGGGTTAGATTATGTTAGTAGTTAGATTGTTAGTAAAGCGAAAATAAATATATAAATATAAAAATAGATAATATATATATTTTTGGATCTAGCCAAGAATACTTTACTTGAATCAATATCTTTTTGTAGTGAAATTGAATGAGACGGATCTTTTCCTTGATGCAAGGAGGTCAATTATGTATGAACCGGTGTACTCCTAAGCTAGACAACTCCTCCTCACACGAGCGTATGAAATTGTCATATGTCCCATTTAACTATCCTACGTCATCCAAAAGATCGGGTCACTACCGTTTTGTCATGCGGTCAATATTTTAGAATCTTCGTTAAAAATAGATAAATTGACGTAATTAGATCTCGAGCACAAATTTTAATAAGATTTGTTTTTCTAGGACAAATCGCCCCCGGGTAGGAAATAGGATTCCGTTGTCACGTTTTCACTCGGCCAATTTTACCCTCCGGTCTTTCTATCCGTACATTAAGTTCAAAATAGAAAGAGATTCATCATAATTAATTTTAATCATTTTTACCATAGTCAATCATCCGGATCTATAAAAAGAATAACTAATTCGATTTATATCTTGGCTAGATATATTTTTAGTTATACATAGATATATATATCGATTCTCGTCAAAATGTCATGGATTAAACGGTGGAAGTTTTCCATAATAGCCTTCATCAAGATGACAAAATTCTATTACAACCAAATTTAGCCTTTCGATCCAAACACTTATCAAATTCTCACATATATATAGATAGATATAATTATATAGAACAACAAAAAGTAAAACTCAATAAAATTACCCGTTTACTTCAGATCTAAGTTGTATTCTTGAAAATAGCAACTTTTCCTAAAGCATTTTCTTCGATAATTTTCTCAAGCATAACAACATTACTACTTTTTATTTAAACAAACATATATACATACATAGACATATGTATATACGGGCCCGAAACGAAATAAAAAGAAGAAGAAGATACATAGATGAACAGGAGCCAAGTTACGGCATAGAAGAGGGGAAATAGAGGGGATGAGAAGAATACGATGGCCAAAGAGTGGCCAAAGGGGGCAAAGTTTACAATGGGGAAGGCTCTGTATTTATAGGCACAAGGAGGGGCCGGACCGGTCCTGAAATGGAGCCGGATCGGTCCGGAATCATCATTACCAGATGACTCACTGGTTCTGGATCCTTCCAAAATATATTTTATTGTAATAAAACTTCTAAAATTCATATATTTAGTTGTAGACCTCCAAAAATTATGATTCAAACGTCAAAATTAAGCTCTCGGAAAATTCTTCAACTTTCATGAAGGACTCTTCTTCAGAAAACGCCGTCTTGATAAGCAATTCATACTCCGAACGTTTTTCGACATTTTCCCTAATACAAATTAATTAGCCACTTGACCACCATTTGAGTTGTAGAAGTCCGATTGACTAGATTCAAAATCCATTGGAAAGCTTTCTTGAAGATATACAACTTTTATTAAGGAAACTTCTTCAGAAAATGTCGTTTTGATGAGCCATTCGTATTACGAAGATATTTCGGGATTTTTACTAATCCGAATCGGTTAGTCACTTGAACATAACTTGAGTTGTAGAACTCCAATTGACGTGATTCAAAGTGCGTTGGAAATATTATGTGAAGATCTACAACTTTCATTAAGAAGTCATCCCCTGAAAATGCCTTTAAGCTGGGTCAAATCTCCGTCGAAAATATGTAACGATTTAAGTACTTAGGAAAATTTATTCCGTTGAACTCGTAAACTTGTGGCACCTTCTTCTAATCCTCTAAACACATCTTTTAGACTCAAAACATGTCGTTACGTGGAATCTTGGTCAATATATAATCCTGCAATGAACCACCAAAATACCAAACGTAAATCCGACACGACACTCCGGTTACTAAACCGGTACAAAAACTAATAAAAAACTTATAAAAATACGATAATTTATATAATAACTAATACTTATACATTTGAATAAAACTTAGTAATTTTGACTTGATTTGATACAATAATGCTCAAAATGGTATCAATATTGGGGCGAAATGTCATAATAATGATCATAAATTTATCTCTCATCACAACCCCCTACTTAGCTTTTGGTCGTCCTCGAGCAAAACAAGCGATAAAACAAAATGAATAAGAGATAAATTCATGAAGATATAAGGTATAAGGAACAACTAGATAATACAACCATTAGAATTACAACCAGGCTTTAACCTCAATATAAGTGTATAACGAGTGTGTGTGTGACAAGCCTTTTCAATTTCCACTATCCTCTCTTGAATAAATCAAGCAAAACACACAAATATCCATTCGACACCCCACAATGACTTTCCTAGGTATAAGCGATAACTTGAGCTCCACACAAAGTTCTTCCGAGTACTTATTAGGATAATCCCTAAAGCATATCATTCAGTTTATACTGGGGATAGTCAGAAGATAACTAAGTTTTCAACCACGCTTAAAATTTTTTATTTTTTATTTTTCTTTTGATGAACTTAATTTCACATGTGTAGCATATGCCTTCATTCCCAGCAATAGGACGTTTCGTGATAACACCCTAGCTGGACTACTATCATCAGGCAGTCGGGAGCTTTTAAACCTCATAGTGATATAGGACGTTTCGTGATAACGCCCTACTGCACTCAAATCATTGGTAGCTACAACCAACATATAGATAGTTCATCTTTATTTTATTTTTTATTTTTTATTTTTTTCTTTCATAAACTTAACTTATATCCTCTCTATCACATTCAAACCTTCAGATATTCACAGTACACGTTCAAAAATTAGGTACTAAGTTACTGCTATTTCTCTAGAATAACCACTAGGATACTGAATGGATACTGTTTAAAATTTTCCGCTTCAATATCAAAGGCTTACGTGAACAATGAATTCATGTTACACAAATATATTTGGAATTACAATGCACTTACGGTTCACGTTGGTTATACACATCCAAATTGATCATTACATTTTCAAATCCATGAAATATATACCTTATACAATTTATTTTAATCAACTAAATAATGCTCGAAAAAAATCGAAAACTAAGAGATTTATTGATACCAAATAAACATTAATTTCATTGCTAGACCAACGACTCCACTCCCCACTTACGAACTTACATTGTCCTCAATGTAAAGTGAGTGTAAATAAGTTGTTGGGAAAGCAATGGTGCACTAAAACAAGTCAAAACAAATACTCGGATGATAGTAAAGGGTGGGTGGGTGGGTTAAAGTTATGACCGTTGTGTGTGCAAATAAAATAAAAGTATGTGGAGTGTGACAGTGTAATGCAAAAGGGTAGATAAACACACCACATGAACTTTTATTGATTTAAAACACACAATATTCCACAGTAGTTGAACTAATACATGTCACACGTTATTTGAAATTTAAAACAGACTAGATCATGATATGTAACGTATGGCAAAGTATTAACTCTGAGTCTTTTATACCCAGATCCTCAAGGGTTATTTCAAATCGTTCTAACAATCTAAGTCCAAGAAATGATGCATTTGAATTTTCTCTTTTTTTTCCATCAGGATTTTCGGATAACCGCCTAATCGTTCCCTTTTAATGTCATTCAAACATTCATCCTAAGACTTGGTGAAACAAAATGAAAATCAATCCTAAGTATTAGCAAAGTATCATCCAAAGTATGAGTAATTATTATATTTAACATTTTTACGGGCCGCCTCCCGGTAGCGCTTTTGGTTAACGTCGTTTGCTCGACCAAAATGATAAGGATTAACTAATATAATATACTAAACAAAACGGGATACTTCTAACAATTACTCACAAAAGCACGTAACAATTAAGCACATAATCCACTAAAAATAAATGCTTAAGGAGTAAAAAGGAAGGATAGTACCCGTCATTGACTACATTTATAGTCTATAGCCGGACTTTACCGTGCTTCGCTTTTAAGGCACCGGTGGTGGGTCATTCTCACGCACCGCATCCTTCTTCAATACCGGTTTCCAACGAGAGGTTAGACAATTCCCACCAATCCAAACGATTCTTGACCTTTTCCTTTGATTTTCGAGCTTTAGGTTTGCGAGCTTTCACATTATTGCTGAAGTCATCTTATTCAATTACCTGCGTGTTAGTACAATCCACAGCAAAAAAAAAACACAAAGTGTACACACAAGAACAAGATTCTAGTGTAAGGCATGGATATTTCAATGAATTATAAGTGTTGAAGATAACGCGCTCATCATTCACTCCCAAACTAAGCTCTCCCTTACAAACATCGATGAATTGTAAGTGTTGAAGACAACGCTCTCATGATTAACTCCCAAACTTCTCCCTTACTAAAATCGTCAAGAAAACATACATACTTTTTATCCAACTTCATCTTTGTAATAGGGATAGAATGTATACCTCCCTTACCCTTGTCATTAGATGAATATGGTAAAGCTTCCTCGAATGACTGTGTTTCATCATTCTGTACCTTTTTCTTCAAAATATGCATTGGATATGGTGTTGCCTTATCTGGTTGAACCGAGATGAATTTGGGTTGAGCTGGATAAGGTTCGGTTTGAATTGGCCCTTTCAAACTTGGTTCCTTCCAACCAGCTTCCAATTCTGATTATTTCTATTTTTATTTTATTTATTAATATTCCCTTGGGCATGATCAAGCCCTCGTTCAGGTGTTTCATCACTAGTTTCAGTCATTCTCGTATTTCGATTTGAAAATGATACTTGGTCAGGATTTCCCTGACTGATATGACCGCGTTTACTCTCTACTCTTAACTGCCTTTCGTAAGTGTTTAAATCGGGCCTATAAGGAGTGAGTGGGGCCTTACCACTTCTGGTCATCAACTATCGAAAAATAGAAAAATAACCTGAATCAGATGGTGTTTCATTACTGATTTCGGCCGTTTTCATAACTCGATTTGACAATTCTTGTGGAATAGAAAATATCGAATAGAAAATAACACGAAATCGATAAAAAAACCACATTTTTTTTTCTCTCGGTATTTACCGAGTGTATATATATATATTTTTTTTTTAATTTTTAATTGGTATCTTACCAATAGGTAGGTACCAACAAAAATAAACGAACCGCGTTTACTTTCTACTATCGAAAATAGAAAATAACTCGAAATTGGTAGAAGAAGAAAATTGGTAACTAAAAGAAGGTAGATACCAACGGAAAATAAAAAAGAAATGTGATAAGAAGAGTGTTGACTTATCCTCGAGAATTTTGAGCTAATACAAGTAGTAACCCTAGACACAAAGAAAGAAATTAGCGACGTTTTCCCCGGCAACGGCGCCAAAATACCGACGAGACCTAAACCTAACCTTGGAAACGGCGCCGAAAAGTCGACGGACATTACCTAGGCTATACAGATCCTAACCGGCGGTGGACCGGGTCAAATTGTAGTGCTAGTCCGGTGAGTCGGTCGTATTCCTCGGGAAAACATGGTAATTCTTTTAAGTGGGTTAAACACCAAGAAGCTATTATTAACTCGATCTAAGTCGCAGCTTTTACTTTTTTTCGGGTTAGATTATGTTAGTAGTTAGATTGTTAGTAAAGCGAAAATAAATATATAAATATAAAAATAGATAATATATATATTTTTGGATCTAGCCAAGAATACTTTCTTGAATCAATATCTTTTTGTAGTGAAATTGAATGAGACAGATCTTTTCCTTGATGCAAGGAGGTCAATTATGTATGAACCGGTGTACTCCTAAGCTAGACAACTCCTCCTCACACGAGCGTATGAAATTGTCATATGTCCCATTTAACTATCCTACGTCATCCAAAAGATCGGGTCACTACCGTTTTGTCATGCGGTCAATATTTTAGAATCTTCGTTAGAAATAGATAAATTGACGTAATTAGATCTCGAGCACAAATTTTAATAAGATTTGTTTTTCTAGGACAAATTAATCTGCCCCCGGGTAGGAAATAGGATTCCGTTGTCACGTTTTCACTCGGCCAATTTTACCCTCCGGTCTTTCTATCCGTACATTAAGTTCAAAATAGAAAGAGATTCATCATAATTAATTTTAATCATTTTTACCATAGTCAATCATCCAGATCTATAAAAAGAATAACTAATTCAGATTTATATCTTGGCTAGATATATTTTTAGTTATACATAGATATATATATCAGATTCTGTCAAAATGTCATGAATGTCATGGATTAAACGGCTGGAAGTTTTCCATAATAGCCTTCTGTCAAGATGACAAAATTCTATTACAACCAAATTTAGCCTTTCGATCCAAACACTTATCAAATTCTCACATATATATATAGATAGATATAATTATATAGAACAACAAAAAGTAAAACTCAATAAAATTACCCGTTTACTTCAGATCTAAGTTGTATTCTTGAAAATAGCAACTTTTCCTAAAGCATTTTCTTCGATAATTTTCTCAAGCATTACAACATTACTACTTTTTATTTAAACAAACATATATACATACATAGACATATGTATATACGGGCCCGAAACGAAATAAAAAGAAGAAGAAGATACATAGATGAACAGGAGCCAAGTTACGGCATAGAAGAGGGGAAATAGAGGGGATGAGAAGAATACGATGGCCAAAGAGTGGCCAAATGGGGCAAAGTTTACAATGGGGAAGGCTCGTATTTATAGGCACAAGGAGGGGCCGGACCGGTCCCGAAATGGAGCCGGATCGGTCCGGAATCATCATTACCAGATGACTCACTGGTTCGGATCCTTCCAAAATATATTTTATTGTAATAAAACTTCTAAAATTCATATATTTAGTTGTAGACCTCCAAAAATTATGATTCAAACGTCAAAATTAAGCTCTCGGAAAATTCTTCAACTTTCATGAAGGACTCTTCTTCAGAAAACGCCGTCTTGATAAGCAATTCATACTCCGAACGTTTTTCGACATTTTCCCTAATACAAATTAATTAGCCACTTGACCACCATTTGAGTTGTAGAAGTCCGATTGAATTGATTCAAAATCCATTGGAAAGCTTTCTTGAAGATATACAACTTTTATTAAGGAAACTTCTTCAGAAAATGTCGTTTTGATGAGCCATTCGTATTACGAAGATATTTCGGGATTTTTACTAATCCGAATCGGTTAGTCACTTGACCATAACTTGAGTTGTAGAACTCCAATTGACGTGATTCAAAGTGCGTTGGAAAGATTATGTGAAGATCTACAACTTTCATTAAGAAGTCATCCCCTGAAAATGCCTTTAAGCTGGTTCAAATCTCCGTCGAAAATATGTAACGATTTAAGTACTTAGGAAAATTTATTCCGTTGAACTCGTAAACTTGTGGCACCTTCTTCTAATCCTCTAAACACATCTTTTAGACTCAAAACATGTCGTTACGTGGAATCTTGGTCAATATATAATCCTGCAATGAACCACCAAAATATCAAACGTAAATCCGACACGACACTCCGGTTACTAAACCGGTACAAAAACTAATAAAAAACTTATAAAAATACGATAATTTATATAATAACTAATACTTATACATTTGAATAAAACTTAGTAATTTTGACTTGATTTGATACAATAATGCTCAAAATGGTATCAATATTGGGGCGAAATGTCATAATAATGATCATAAATTTATCTCTCATCAGAATGCAAGGCTCTTAACCTTGTAGTTGCTGGATCGAGCCCCACGGTGGGCAATTTGTTTTTTAATAACGTATTTTGTCATATTGTATAAAAAAAACTATATTTGTCATCATTCAACTACCCATCTAGCTCAATTGGTAGAGCGCAAGGCTCTTACCTGGTGGTCTGCTATATTTGTCAGTTGAATATTTTGTCGTATCGTATGAAAAAACTACATTTACCATCATTCGCTTACATGTCTAGATCAGTCGGTAGAGCGCAAGGCTCTTAACCTTGTATTTGTGGGTTTGAGCCTCACGGTGGGCAATTTTTTTTAGAATAACGTATTTTGTCATAGTGTACAAAAATGCTATATTTGTCAACATTCAACTACCCACCTAATTCAGTTGGTAGAGCGCAAAACTCTTAACCTTGTGGTCGTGGTTTCAAACCCCATGGTGGTCGTTTTGTTTTTTTAGAATAACGTATTTTGTCATATTGTATAAAAATGCTATATTTGTCAGTTGAATATTTTATCGTATCATATAGAAAAACTATATTTGTCATCATTCACTTGCACGCCTAGATTAGTTGGTAGAATGCAAATCGAGCCCCACGGAGGGCAAATTTTTTTTTAATAACGTATTTTGTCATATTGTATAAAAAGACTATAGCTCAGTTGGTAGAGCGCAAGACTCTTAACCATGTGGTCGTGGATTTTTTTTTTTTTGAAGGGAGTGGTCGTGGGTTTGAGACCCAAGGTGGGCAATTTTTTTTTTTTCAGAATAACGTATTTTGTCATATTGTATAAAAATGTTTTATTTGTCATCATTTAACTGCCCGTCTAGCTCAGTTTGTAGTGTGCAAGGCTCTTAACCTTGTGGTCGTGGGTTCAATCCCCACGGTTGGCGAAATTTACATTTTTTAAAAATATTGTATTTTGTCGTGTCGTATAAAAAAAACTATACTTGTCATTATTTACTTTCCTGTCTAGCTCAGTTGGGAGAGTGCAAGACTCTTGACCTTGTAGTCATGGGTTTGAGCCCCATGTTGGGCAATTTTTAGAATAACTTATTTTGTCATATTGTATAAAAAGACTATATTTGTCAACATTCAATTGTCCGTGTAGCTCATTTGGTAGAACGCAAAGCTCTTAACTTTATGGTCGTGGGTTCGAGCCCCACGGTGGGCGATTTTTTTTTTAGAATTACGTATTTTGTCATATTGTATAAAAATGTTTTGTTGGTCAGTTGAATATTTCGTCGTATCATATAAAAAAACTATATTTGTCATCATTTGCCCGTCCAACTCATTTGGTAGAGCGAGGCTCTTAACCTTGTGGTCGTAGGTTCGAGCCCCACGGTGGGCGAATATTATTTTTCATCTTTTTAGTATGACATATTTTATCGTATTGTATAAAAAGGCTATATTTTGTCATCATTCATCTGTCCGTCTAGTTCAGTTGGTAGAGTACTTTTTTTTTCATCTTTTTAGAATAATGTATTTTATCGTATTGTGTTCAGGGTCAAATTATACGATTTTTAACGATATATTTTATATCAAATTTTCCCCATATTTTTATGATTTTCATAGAAATCAAGCTTTATATTGAAATATTGAGTAAATGATATTTTTAAATGGTAATTCTCAAAATGTAATGAATCTTGTGCTTAATTGATGATTTATTGTTAATTTGGAATTATATTACATTTTGGATTCATTTATTGATTAATTAGGAGCTTACAAGTGTTAAAGATTGGAATGGACAAGTGTCATGGATAAGATCTTGGAGGACAAGTCATGAATCATCTAGAATATCCAAGAGATAAGGTTTGTTACAATGGATAAGGATGGGTTGTTAAGAGATAAGGACAAAGAATCATCGGATTAACTCAGCACAGGTGGAACTGGAGTTCAAAAGCCAGAACTGGCGTTCTGAGACAGAACTGGCGTTCTATAAGGGAACTGGCGTTCCAGAGGAGCGAGTCGACCACCGGAACCGGCGTTCCACGGTCGAACGGCGTTTACATGCCTGAACTGGAGTTCAAACTCTGAAACTGCGTTCAAGATCTCTGCCACTAATTCCCTATAAATACAGCAGCTCCCAATTCATTCAGATTAGACATTATTGATCAGATTGTCTTCCACACACCAAAAACACAGAGCAGCCGCTCCTTCTTGGTTCGAGGCCGATCACCCAAGCCTTGTGCTTGGGTGATCCGGGTTAGATTAGGTTTTACTTCTTTTGTTTTCCTTTTCTTGTTCGATCACCATGATGATCTCTCAAAGCTTTGAACTTGGAGCAGTCATGTAATACTTTTCAGCAGCTTCTATTTCTTGTCCATGGATGATCTTGTGAGTTTAATTTTAAAAGTTGTTTTCTTTCCTTTGATTACGTGTTATGCAATCGATAACGAAAGTTGTATTGCTATTGATGTTTACCGTATGACGAAAGTCGGTGTAAACCTTAGATCACCATAGGAAAGATGAGATTTTTAACCTTGACATAACGAAAGTTGATAGGTTGAATCTCTAGGTTGTTAGATTGAGAGATCTTGCACCTCGTTTTATGATGTGTTAATCTTTAAAATCGAGAGATAGAAGATTACTTAAGAGAGGTGAACCACAACTTGAATTAAATCATCATAAGATAATCTAGGGAAGAATTAAGGGTTGCGGGATGGTGGATCATGTTTGTTCTATGTTATATTGCTTTAGTTGTTATCATGGGTTCGTTAGTTTTGCTGTTTTTCGTAGTTGTAGTTTTATTTATTTTGGTTCGCAATTATTGTTTCCTGGCTTTGGATTAATAGTCCTCTGTCCAGTTTACTTGTCTGTTTTAGTTTTAGTAATAACTAGTAGTAACAATTGGAAAGATTAACAAAATTAGATTCAACAGCCCAATTCCCTGTGGATCGACCCCTTACTTATCTCGCTATACTATCAACTACCCGGTGTTTGGCCGGTTAGGAGTTAGTTTTGCATCTAAGTATGGGTTTATAAATTTTCTTTTGTTTAAATGATGCAAAATACCTCTCAACATATTGTATACTAGGAAAGTAGACAATCGTGCTCCGCATGAGCGTTGCCCCGGTTTGTATTTAATTAACTCTAGGCAATATTTGTATAAATTGTAGATATAAGATTTGTTAAGTGTAGCTACAAACAGTAAACGTTTTCTAATTAACAAGCTATTGGAATGTGTAAAGGCGAAAGGAAAAAAGTTGGAACAATACAATACAAAACTGATAAGAACAGGCCTATAAAACTATATCACATTTCATACATATTTGTATCCTTTTTTTTAGGGTAATACATATTTATATCCTACAACCTGCTACTTCTTGTTGAATAATTTCAGATGGTAGATCAATTTCTTGTGAAAACTTGTCAATCACATTTCATACATATTTGCCCATCTTTTCTTGTTGTGGAACGTCTTCGGTGGAAGAAAACCATTCATGCTTTGCACTATTGGTGCCCCGGTTTATTTTTATAATCACCGAAATGCGAAAATCAAAAGTGAATCAGCAAATGTAATAATCATAGAGGACTGAAATAATAAACCCGAGTAAACTATAAAAAGATATACGATACGTGTCCGACAACCAACACGACATGATACGCTCTGATACATTACGATGGCATGTCCGGCATGTGTCGGTTGATGAAATGAATATCCGACACATCTTCGACACCTCCCAACATTGTATAGATACTTTTCGACACTACTGAACAATTTTTTTTTCAATTTCTACTTAAATCTATTTTAACCGAAAAAATGAAGCTATCTTCGACATTATTTGCAACAACACGTGTTCTACCAAAAACACGACACGACACGACACGCTCCGATACACCCCGACGCCATATCCAACAGGTGTTGGTTGATGAAATGAATATTAATTAAAATTTTAATTAAAATCTAACACACTGTCAACACTTCACGACACAAAATCGACACCTTTCGACACTACTGAACCCTTTTTTTGTATTCTCAGATCTAGGTTAATTTTAACGATCATGGTAAAATACACAATTCGATTTTCCATAGAAATTAAATCAACAATACACTATAGCCAGTTTAACAATATTTGTGGCCGAAATAAATTTTTTTTTTCAGGATATTTAATATTTTATATAAACGATATGTTTTTTTCGAAAAAAAATTCATTTCAAGAAATTTAATATTTCATGTAATCATCAAACCCAATTTTTTTTTGGCATGATATAAAGATCGTGTAGGCAACATGTCGTGGTCTTATATCTTGAAAATAGTCATATCGCCGTGTACAAACGATATGTTTTTTTATGAAATGAATTTATTTTAAGAAATTTATAATATTTCATGTAAACGCCAAACACAATTTTTTTGGCATGATACAAAGATCGTGTCGGTAACAAGTCGTGGCCTTATATTTTGAAAATAGTCATAAATTTGCTACATATATTCGCACATTAAAAGGTGATACAATTAAGTTCTCCAAAATGGAACAATTTAACTTAAACCCTTCTTCTCAAAAAAAAAAAAAAATTTCTGAACTGGGCCGATGAACAGTTAAAAAAACCGGAATGGAACGATGAACAGTAAAAAAAAAGGAATTGGACTGGGCCGATAAACAGTAAAAAAAAAAAAAAAGAACCGGAATGGACCGATGAATTGAATTGAAAAAAAAAAAGAATTGGATTGGAATGAAATAATTAATTCCATTCCCGCGTAAAATAAAAAAAAAAATTCCAACCAATGAAAAAAATTCCACTTGTTTGGAAAAACACATTATGTAGACATCAACCACTACAAACATTTTTACATTTCATTCAAATTATATTCTACCGGAATTATCGTACATAATCATAGCACATTATACATCAGTGCATTACATGTTTACATTCTATTGAAAACATACCAAATTATCGTAGCATCATTATACATCATCATAGCACATTATACATCATCATATGCCGACAAAACTATTTTCACTTGCTACGCTAGTTAGGACTAGCCTATCCAAAAAATGCAACATAGTGCAATACTAAGCAAAATAACTACTACCATCACAAAAACCTACCGCCATGGTCCAAAACAATACCAAGAGCCATAGTCCACAACGATCAAACATTATGATCATTGAGATTAGGATCACGAACACGGCCATTAAGTAGTGAAGTCACAAATCTCGCTTTCTTTTCATCATCCCATTCACTGAACATATTTAACATATCAACATCCTTACCAATTTTACCCAAAAGGAACATCTCCTGCTCAATTGACATCATGGGGTTAATTTTCATAATATCACGCGTTAGTTGCCTTTGCATATCCATTTTCTCGGTCGGCCAGTAAAGCTGTAGATAAAACCATTCCCGTTTCAGTTATTTTCTCACCAATTTCTTTCATGGCTGATGCAATCTCATTAGTAAGACTGCTTCTCTTTCTTCTTCTAGTTTGCCCGGCAGCCGGGACAGAAGGTGACCCACCAATATCAGCTTCCTCATTTGCATCCTCTTGTACCATGTCAGCAAAGCTCATGGCCTCATTCCCAGTGGCTCGATCACGACCAAAAACAACATGCAAGTCATTGTAATGAGGGAACGCTCTGTAGCGTAGACGAGCAAACTTTTTTTATTTTGTCTGTAAAACACAAAGAAAATGAAAGAAAAAAAAGGCTCAAAAGAAAGAAAAAGAATAGAAGAAAAACATAGGTGAAACAAGATATCATAAAAGTGACTTCATAACATCTCATCTTCAAGTTCAGACAAAGGCACATAAAAGTGACTCATAGCATATATGTCACGGACGACAACAGAGCTCGATAAAACCAATTGCAAGCACATGTAATCACTTCTACATATAAACAATTAACATACGCGATGTTACCTTTAATACGCTATCCCAGACTGAATCAGGTGCTTCAATACATCCTGTATGGGAATTATATCCAAAGCCCGATAAGCCGTCTGATGTCAGCATCTCAGCATACATTCCATAATCTTGCTTTAGTAGCTTGATGCGTGATGTTATGTGAGGGGTTCCCTTGATTGCGGTATGCCCCCTCGAAATCATCTTTTCTTCTAATATGGTCAAATACCCAGGCTTAAAACCATTATCACCCCTGTGGGTGCCTGAATCAACAAGTTCCAACAAAGACTCGACCAGTGCTTTGTCTTCTTCAGCGGTCCAATGTTTTTTGTTCTTTCCACGGCCCGATTGGCTAGACCCTTCATGACCCATTTGGCTAGACAGTTCTTCCATCTCTGCACTATAGCAATTGAACAAAAATATTGTAGTTAAAAATAATATATCGGAATAAAAGCAAATTAATCAGCATCCAACCAAACTCGAATTCGGTTTACTGTCCCAATTCATCCAAATGTCCCAATTCATCCAAAAGCAGAAGGAAAACAATCTTGTGCATGAAAATGACCTAAATCGGGCTCTATTGTCAGTCTCACCTTAAGGTAATATATTGTCTACGTATCTTGCTACATAAACCTCTGTATTTCAGAATCATCTTCATTTTGTCAATATTTAATATATATCATAGCAAGATCAAACAGAACAAGATGTTCATCAGATTTTTGACAATGTTGATGACCGGTTATACATTATTTTCTTAAAAGGGATCATCAGTCAATGATTCTTCATCTCTCATTACAAGGCCAAGCTCAAAATAAGCTATTTAACAAAGCATTCCCCCCCCCCCCCCCCCCCCCAGTTTGTTATCATGAAGCTGTACATTTTCATTTCGAAATTCAGTGTGTTTGCTAGAAAGAACACACAATATACCTAGGTGCTAGAAACAAAGGAAACAATGAAGCACATAAAGTTCACCCGAAACTCTAGCCCATCATAAAGTTCACACCGCTGCAAACTCATTCAAACAAACTAGACTAAGGAGAGCTCACATTCATTACAAGGCCAAGCTCGATTTTTCGAATATCTTCGGTTTGTCAACACACACACACACACATATATATATATATATATATATATATATATATATATATATATATATATATATATATATATATATATATATATATCCACTGCATCTTTTTCTTCTACCCCATCAAACACCTTCTTCGCCCAGCCAATTTTTCCACATTTTGAATACATATCAACAAATGAACTCACAAACACATCAAGTTCAAACTCATTTTTTAGTATCAAACCATGTAAAACCTCTCCAATCTGCAGCTCTGAAAGATGGCCGCAGGCTTTAAGAACACTAGGAAACACAATCCCTTTGCATTTCAAAGAAAACATCCAACGTTTCGGAATAAAACACTAGAATCAAACCCAATAATGTTCTATCACCGCAACCATTTGACCCCTAGAAATAATGTCCCGATCGAACTACACACCACTCAAAATACACGGAAAGAAGAAGATTATATAACTGAGAAGAGAATAGAGAACAAGAGAGATGAGAACAACAAATTTACCTCTGCAAATGGACAACCTGGAGCAGCGGCGGAAGCACTAGTTACAGGTGGAGATGAACGAAAGAGGCGAGCCGCTTTCGTTTTTATGTGGTCTATATTTTTTTTTTTATTTTTATTTCAAGCGCTTCCTATATTCCAAACCTATTCCCGCTGCATTCCTGTGGAATAAAAAAATAAAATATTTTATATCTAAACAAACAGCTTTCGGTGGGAATGGAATGATTTTATAAAAAAATTCCATTCTATTCCCTCTAAACAAACACGCCATAAGGGTTAAGCATTGTCTTCTTATTAAGTAGAATGGAAAAAGACTATATTTTGTTATCATTCACCTGCCAGTCTAGCTCAATTGGTAGAGCGTAAGGCTCTTAACATTGTGGTTGTGGGTTCACCCCCACGGTGTGCGAAATTTTTGATTTTTTTTAGAGTAAACGCATTTTGTCGTATTGTATAAATGGCTCTATTTTGTTATCATTCACATGCCTGTGTACCTCACTTGGTAGAGCGCAAGGCTTTTAAACTCGTGGTTGTGGATTCAAGCCCCCCCCCCCCCCCCCCCCCCCGCGGTGGGCGAAAATTTTCATCTTTTTAGAATAACGTATTTTGTCGTATCGTATAGAAAGACTATATTTGTCATATATCAAATGCCCGTCTAGCTCAGTTGGTTGAGTGCAAGGCTCTTAACTTTGTGGTCGTGGTACGAGTGCCACGATGGCGATTTGTTTTTTTAGGATAATGTATTTTGTCATATTGTATAAAAAGGCTATGTTTGACATTATTAAACGATCCATCTAGCTCAGTTGGTAGAGCGCAAGGCACTTAACCTTGTGGTCGTGGGATCGAACCCCACGGTGGTCAAATTTTTTTTATTTTATTTTAGAATAGCGTATTTTGTCATATTGTATTAAAAATTAAAATGTTATATTTGTCATCATTCACATGTCTGTCTAGCTCAGTTGATTATGATAGAGCGCAAGGCTCTTAACCTTGTGATCGTGAGTTCATGCCCCACGGTGGGCGATTTATTTAAGATCACTACATATTTTGTTTTCTTTCAGCTGCCCGCCTTGCTCAGTGGGTAGAGCGCAAGACTCTTAATCTTGTGGTCGTAGCGTGCTCCGTTGTTCTATATAGACACACGGATGAATAATGTATATTGTCTTCTTATGTGAAAATGCTAGTACGTATGTTGTCTTCTTAACCTTATGGTCGTGGGTTTGTACTAAAATTTTGGCTTCATTATATATAGCAACACTCATACATGATTAGAGAAAGGGTGTCCTTTGGACTACACATTCCGAAGAATAACGTTATTAATTTTGAGTAGAGCAATTTAAAAACATGTGTTTAGAATATCTTTAGACAACTCAAAGCATCATTTATTTGCAGACGTTAAAGGGCTTGCTACATTTTGATCAGAAACATGAAACTTCTGTGATGTCAAAAGCCCTATAAAACAAGTACATATATCTGTTCTAAACACGAAGAAAGATTCACCATAAGTTAAAATCCATCAAGATGTTTATACTAAATTTCTTGCTTTCTCCTTCCTCCTCAAATGTAAAGCACAACTTAATCCCCTGTCATGTGCCTACGCGCAAAAACCTATCTCGCAATTTGACCTTAAATTGTGCAGCAGCAGTACCTCTATGATAGTGGTATCTCCATAGCCATCATCTTAACACCTTGAAAGATTTTTATGATTGATGATGACTAGGTGGAGGTGCCCAAAACTTCACCTTTTTGTCGACACTGGCGGTAGCTAAAACATGTATTCGCTCGTTTCCTGAAAAGCGTAGAGCACAAAGTAAAATGAGAAACTTTATGGAACAACCGTTTGCAGGAAGGTTCACCATACACCATACACGCATCTATTATCTAGAAAGAAAGAAAAAGAAAAAAAAAATCAATGGGTGCACAATATGCTTCTCTAAGTATCTTTTTTTCCAGCGGATGTACAACATCTGCAGTTTTTTTCGGTTCAGTGGGGCCCATGGATCCCTCTTGGATGCATGTGTAAGTCTGCCTCTTTAGTCACTCTTGGTACAACATTCATGCAACATAAGTATGGTAAACAAATTCAAAATTACCAACTTTTACATACGACGCTTGTTAAAAGCACCACAACGAATCCACTATGACACCACATTTCGGGCTAGGTCTGACTTTGCAGAGGTCGAAAATGGACGTTCGACTTCCGCAAAGTTGAATGTTGAGCTTAGATTCGATTTTCTAGAGGTCGAATGTCACAATGGTGCCCTGAAAATAGATCAGTCGTGGTGCCTTCACAAATTTAGAGGTATACACCAAAGCAAGAGAAAGGGGGGAACGGCTTAAAGGATCAATAAATTATGAGAAAAATAAATAAATAAATCATCACTGGGAATTAACTTACCCATTGGTATAGCAGTTGGTGACCATGCTATGTCCACGATTTCACCTGCATCATAGCATAATACATCAGAGTCATGATATTCATTACAATGCTTCAAACTATTCACGCTGCGACTATAGTTCATTTCCGGGGCTCGAGGTGGAGTTCAAATTTGTTAACCGAGAGAAAACAACAAGGTTAAGGAGATTACCGTCATGAGCTTTTTCAGCAGTATCTAAAACCTGCCCAGAATCTGCTGACAGCCATTGCAGTGTTGAGCCGTGAGTTGTTGCTAAAATGGTTCCATCAGGAGAAATACAGAGGCGATCATAATGCAAAGGTTTGCCTTTTGTGTCCTGAAGCGGAATGGGAAATACCTTCAAAGTCTTCGGATCCTCATCTAAATGATATCGAACTAAAAAAAGAAACACAAATACACTGTCAAAATTGCAGTTACACAGTACACTGTCGTATCTCAAGAGAACTCTCACGTTATCACAGTTAGCTTTGACAAAATATTTTGGGGCTTCTTGCAAATGGTATAGAATACAATCTGTTCGGCAACTTTCTTGCAATTGCTTTACTTTGGTGCCCTTTATATGGAAGATGATAGGGAATAAAAGAACCACAGAAATCATTGAACATGCTGTTTGTTGTATTGCTTAATATATCGGGGAAACGTTACAGGAATACCCCACATAATTTCGCAACTTTGTGTCTTTAAAAGGACCAGTGGTTGATCTATCATAATATTTGAACTCCCGACACAACAATTATTTTTTTAATCCCAGAATTGTAGTAGTATTACGGCCTTCAAAGTCACAGTAAAAACTACATACAGTATATGGTCAGGGATACGTACCATTGATATTCCAGACCCGTATTGTTCCATCCTTGGATGCTGTGATGATTTGTTCAGAGCTTTTTGTAAAGCACAGCCAAGTCACTGCACTCTGCATTTCATTAACACATAAGTCAACAAAAAGATTAATCAGAATGAAAGTAACAATCATAGCCGTGAGAAGGGATAAAATGAAGGTAGTGCAGGTAGAAGGAATTGACGGAATTTTTTTATTGCACAAGAACTTTAGAAATTAAAAGACCTTATGCCCCTTCAGTTGCATGACATTTGTGATCTCTTTCACTGATCCATCTTTAGAGTACACAATCTCCCAAATCTGCTGGTATGAAAGGTCAGTTACGAGCTATAAAATCGATAAGAAAGCTCCATATGAAAGGAAAAAGAACATTTCAAACGTCAGATCCAACTAGTACCCATTAAAAAGAAGGGCAAGAATGCATTAACATGACCAGTTCCAAAATGATTTAAGAAAACAGAGATTAAGACATGGCTGGATTACTGCTAAACTAATGTACCTTTACATCCGCAGTAAAAGCAGCAGCAGCAATAAAACGCCCATTGGGAGATATGGTGGCCATGTTATTTTTTAGCTGATTTGTGTCGACGTGGCCCAAAATTTTTCCAGATTTCCCATGCCAAATTGTAATGTCTGTGCCTGCAAGGGGCAAAAGACAAATGGATTAGGCAAACGATCCGGTAGTCCCTGCTCAGTAACTTCCATTGAGAAAAACAGATAGGATAATGCAATTAACAAGTTGAAGATCAGCAATTTTCTTTTAAGAGCTAAAGTAACTTCTAATGGCAGCATGCCGAAACATTTTCCTGTGATTTACCAGAATAGCAGCTCATATGTCTCACATCGATAAATAGAGTTCTTACTGCATATAAATCAGCAAAATCAGGACACAATTTCAACCAAAGCATGTATGAAGTAAGTAAAAGGAAATTCTTACTGGCACAATCTTAGGAGGCAATCAGCTAAAAGTATTAATAAATACCATCTCAGCCGAAAGCCTAAACTGCTTAAGAGAAGATTAATTTATACATACAAACACATATACAAGCACCTTGGATTGCACATGCTCGATGGCAAGGTCCAACCTATTACTTCAGACCAAATTTAAAAGACCGGGGTTTAATTAGCTGGAAAGAAGAGGGAGTTGATTACAATCGTAACATTGGGAAAAATGATTAATGAAAACCAGCTCTGTCCAGTTCAGGAATTTCAGACAACAACGCTTTCTTTACCTAGAGAGAGATTCAACATGAGCATAAGGGCACTATGTAAATTCAATCGAAATTTTCATTCACATGACTTGCAGGAATATCGTTACATAAATGTTTGCTTGCTTCTGCTCAAATGTCCATAAACCAACAACTTTGCCACAACTATTTCAGCATGCTTAACAATTTAGAACAAAGAGAAAATATTACCTTCAGAGGATGAAACAATTACAGTGCTTCCATCAGCGGTGCCGAAAGTGGCCTTAGTTCCAACAAGGGTGATAATGGATTTCTTGTCGTGCACGTTTTTATGTTCCCATTTGATCTCTGGAAGAGGAAGCTTATTTTGTTGCTTAGCATCACCAGTGGCTTTTTGTTTATCTTCACCATACATAAATAAAGAAGAACCAGAAAGAGTATGAGTTGCAACCGCTACAGATGTTGTTGCCTCATCAGCAAATGCAACAGCAGTTGGATGGCCTCCAGGTGGCAAGTTGATTCTCAAAAACCTAAACACAAGTTATACAGATCAGAAGTAACACAAGAAGAAATGAAATAAATGAATATAATAAAAATACACATCAAGTAGAAAATAAATACGGAGAACTTGATGTTCATACTTGAAGCTTTTATTTCCAGCATCATCCAACTTGAAAACCCTCATAATTCCATCATCACAAACTGAAAACAGAAGAACACATGAGAGGACATATTGATGATACATTGGTTATCACTAATATGGAAAAGTATAGCCAAGTAACAGTTACAGATAACAGAGATATAATAGCTCGTTTCCATATGAAGAGGAAAAGACATAAGGCAACAATTCTCAGCATTACAAAACCATTGAGACAAATGATATCCCAATTCAAGCAAGATCTATCGTATCAGCCTCGGAAATACGCAAATGACAAGTATAGTCAACGATCTCAAAGCTATCAAGAATCAAATAACCAATCGTACAGTAACAGTCAGTCGTCCAATTCCAAAATCCAAAAATTCAAAATACACAACAAACTAAAATAACACAGTTGATTATACTAGTGAATGAAACAAGCAGCAAAACTGTAATATGCGGTCACAGGGGAACTGCTATCACGACAAAGGAAATAATGTAGACATACCAGTAGCAAGACATTGTGCATCTGGAGAAAAACATAAGCCTGTGACAGAATCACCATGACCTTTTAGTGTATTCAAATCCAGAGGATGATGCTTTTTACTGGCTTCCTACATTTCAAAACACAACAACTAAATTTACTCGTACACACACTCTAACATGCATTAATTCAACCGGAAATTCTAAATCATCTGCAATGTGAAGAGCGATTTCAAATACACTTAACAACGCAGTAAAAGGTGATAAACCCTACCTTATCGGCGGCGGAATGAGCATGAGCTTTGGACTGAGATTTCTTCTGATGCTTCTGGTTCTGATTCTGGATTTTGGCGGGTTGCTGAGTTTCTGAATCAGGAGAAGCTATCGATTTCACTTGAGCTTTCTGTTTCCTGAAATAGTTTCCGAAAACAAGAAATGCGATCACAGCTCCGACGATCACTGATAAGCTAATCACCGGAAGAACAGCATCCATTTCTGATCACAATTTGAGCTTTGAATTTCTCGAACAGATTCAGAATTTTAGAAGGAAAATGCAACCTAGCTAAGCTAGCTTATACGCTAGTATAGAGACTGAGAATTTTGCAATTAATGAACCTGTAATTTAACAAATTAGCAAAACAGGTAATTGCAAAAATACATAAAACTAACATGATAAAACTAACAAAATAAGCAAAAAATGTATGCCATCAAAGGAATTATTTGAAAAAATACATGTATAAAAACTTTTTTTTGTCTTTTTTTCACATTTTAAATTAAAGTCACAACATTAAACTAACATTGCAATCGTATGCCATCAAAGGAATTATTTGAAAAAAAATACATAAAAACAAAACAGTCACAACATTAATCACGACGAGAATTATATTAGTTATTATGAGTCATATATCAATTAATACATAAAAATACGATTTCTAATTTTGTTATCATCGTTTTAATATAAAACCACATTTCACTCAAAAATAATTTCATACATCTATTTATTTCATGATGATCAAGAGACTCGTAAACCGCATAATGTCTCGTAATAAATTACTTGTCAACCGTATTCCCATGGCGGTTTGAGAATTCGGAGGCTACGGTTGATAAACTTCGTTTTTTTTTAGAAAAAATTAATTGGTAATTACTAATGATAAGAATATTCTTTAGACGCGAGTCCTACAAGCCAAATATGATACTCCTAAGGCAAAGAATTCTTATACTTGGCATAGCATATGCACGGCTATTGGGGTTTTATCGGAGGGATGATCGTTGATGATTAAGAAGACGTAAGTTGAAAAGGGATCTTCTAGCAAATTTACTGTCAGCGGTGCTTGTAATCTCCAGTTACATATGAAAGACTAGCATAATGAGAGCTCGAAATAGAGGTAAATTCGGGAAATTAAGGGGCCACGACGTGGAAGTCTTTCACCATGGTTCGCTAAGCATGATTACTTACTTATCTCTAGGGATGACAATTTTGATCTAACCCGGTGGATATCCACCCGACCTTACCCGTTAGGGTAGGGTATTTTTAAGGCTTGGGTAGGGTATGAGTTTGATTTTTCAAAACCCACCGAAGGTAGGTAGGGTATGAATATGTATTCTCTACCCATCATAATATCCACTCGACTCACCATATATTATATTTTTAATAATGTATTGTGTATAGAAATTAATAGTCTGTAAAGAAAATTAATAAAAACGTCATGTCTTTTTTAAATGAAAAAAACAAGTCACATTGTCATTAAGAAAAAGAAACTAAATAAACATTAATTCAATTAATACTCATACCTCCATCATTGATAATATTTTACAAAGATTGAAAGTTACGGCTGTAACTTCTCTTCCGAATTAGCTAATTTTGATTGCATTTTCCGGCAACCTTAGAGTTCCATCGTAGAAACAAAGAAGTTATAAACTTGGAACTGTTCTCATATCTTTTTTTGTGTGGTTGTTTTTGCTTTTTTCTATTTTATGATTTCTTTAATTAGTTCTTCAACTATAATGCATTTTTCGGTTTGATAGCTATGTTTTTTTTAATGCTTTTGCTTGTTAAGATTTATGCGTTGTTACATTCGTGACAACTTTTACGTCTCTCACCTACCCGATGCATATCGTATGTTGACTATTCTCGAAGATGAAGATAGTGATATACATAAAACTGATGGTTGAATGAAGTGGTCTCTTTTTTTATTCTTGCTAGAATGGATATATAATAGATTGAATAAGTGCTTTAGTGTTGGTTTTTAAAAAATTATGTTTTGACTTTATCTAAATTTTTTTTTGTGTGTGTGTGTGTGTGACTACTTTTGAATATTAATGTTTTTGAGTCATATATTCATTGCAATGGTAACCAACTTAGTTGGACAACTATTTTTACATTAAAATTAAATTATCACTTGAGTTGTCGATCGACCTGTGTCGTTTGTTTCGATTTGAGAATTGGTTTTCTTTATTAGATGAAGTAGTGATACTTAATTGAGAATAAAATTAGATATCCATGGATATTCACATATCCGTGGATATCCGTATGGGCCGGGAGGGTATGGGTTTGAAGTTTTATACCCGCATGAGTAATTGGTAGGGTGTGGATATACCAAACCCGTACCCACCCGTACCCATTGTCATCCATACTTACCTCCAAGTTTTTGTGCGGTCGTAATATCTCCATGGATGATTGATTTCCAATGTAAAGTGTACTCTTCTTGTAGTGAAATTATTTTAAATGCTCTTCATGAACCTGGGTGTATAATGTTTGGCGGCTAATCGTGGATGGTAATCAATAGAGCTTATTCACCTCTTCGACATCAATTAATAGTTGGGTGGACTATTTCCACTCGTATAATCTTTATGGAAAAAATGATATTTTAGCGAAGCTCTAAGGGGAATAGGGTATCGACTCAATAATGTCATTTTTTATTCCCGACCAGTTCAATACGTTCCAAGTAATGAATGAATGATTTACATGAAAACAAAAAACAAAAAACCAAAAAAAAACAAGGGTTATTTAGGTGGTTTCTTTGGAGGATGGATTATGTGTTTTATATATACACAACTATGTGCTGTGATAAGAGAGATGCGTTGAAACGATGTCATTTCGATTAAAAAGCACAACAACATCGTTTTGATGTATCTCTCTTATCACAACAACATTTACAGCCTCTAAGTCACATACTCACAACAGGAAATCTCAGTCCGTATTCTTGTATGTTGAGATACGTGTGATATATATATATATATATGTGGAGTTGCATGTAAACGTATGTGAGGTTTTACGTTGTAAATGCAAAACATCACGCGAGCTTTTTATGTTACCTCAAAAATTCCTCTAAGATATTTATTAAAATAAAAAAAAAAAAAAAAAAAGGTTTTTTTTGTCCAAAAAAGTATTTTTGAAAATAACTAGAACATTCTACGATATCCAGACTCTTCGAATGAGACATTTTTAAAATTAAAAATATATATATATATATATGGACACGTGTCATCTCCTTAGCGACAGTATAAACTCTATAAACATTCTGCCAAACGCTTCTAACCAAGTTCGGGTTCTCAAATTTCTCTCGTCCATTTTACGATTTGTTAGGAAAGTTCCATCAACTAAAAGGTACGAAAAATCTCTCATGTGAACATGCTCCTCTGTTAGTTACGCTGAATTATGCTGAATTTATCCATTTCTAATCGTTTGATTCGGTTATTTTGATGTTATGCATTCATTTATGCACATTTGTGATCTCGAAATTGTAATGTTCAATTATGTTAGGGATTGTTTTTCTTTTTCTGAGCTCAATATGACAGGTTATGTTAATGTGTATGCAACATATGTAATTTATAGTTATAATTATGTTTTTTCTTTGTGTGTTGCTCTTTTACAGTAATTTGGTATAATAAAAAAAAAAAAAAAAAAAAAAAAAAAAAAGGTATAAAACTTCATCAACTTGATAGTTGAATTGAGCAAAGTGAACATAGAAATCTGGAAGAATTGTTTCTTAGCTATTATTCTATGAAGGTTGTTTTCATTTGCTTATAGCTTTTAGAATTGTTTGTTTTCTTTTACTTTCGTTTAGAAAGTGAGATGTCTCATTGGATAAGCGAAAACAAGTTTGAGTGATAACTGTCTCAGGCTACATTTTCAGATTTTACAAACGATCACAGTACACTTTTACACATCTGATCATGGTGCGACACGTATTAATCAGTAGATAGAACCTACACCATGATTAGTGTTGTAAAATTGTGTTGTGATTGTTTGTTGTGGAACTAGCATTATTCAACCGGAAATTAGTGCAACATAAACATGATTTTGATAAATGAACAAAGAAGAACTATCTCTTTTTGTCCACTTCTTATAACAGGGGGTAATAGAACAAATTGTTGCTTATGGTGTGACTCTGTAATTGATGGCTGCTTCGTTGAACATGGTGAGTTTTTTTGGATCTTACAGGAGCAATATGTCCGGGTTTTTTGGAGGCAGAGATCCATTTGATGACCCATTTTTCTTGCGCCCATTTGGTTCGAGTGGTGTTTATGATTCAAAAGTTGATAAGAATCCATCAGGTGCTGATAAATCTAGTGGTGTGGTTATTGAGGAGCTAGACAGTGATGATGAGAGAGTATTGCTTGAAGACAAAGACAATATTGAGGATGTTGGAAAGAGAAATAAACAGGAAAACAAATCTGCAGGCACAGTTCCGGTAGTTGAGCACCCTGATGATCTATCTGATGGTACTTCTAAATCTTTTTTTTTTTAATTTATGTTTTTAGGATGAACATTTTTAGTGACACCACACCAAAGCTATCGTTTTGGGCACTACAGTACAATTGACTGTTTAACATTGGATTCTAGATAGAGGTGAGGATTGACTTTCACCCGGTTGATCATGAGAATCGACCGAATGAAAGTTGATTCTCAGCCCTCGAATCCACTTTTCATCTATCGATTGTTTTCGACGTGATGTCATGCTAAAAACGATATATATTCACTAAAGGCGACTTATCAGGATTAGCAATTAGGTCTGGTTATTTATGTTTGCCCTACGGGATTGTATAAGAGATTGTTTTCATGACTCTAAATTGTGGTAGAATCTACTTTCACCCGGTCGATTTTCACAATCAATTATCAGCTCTAGAATTGATTTTTCGTCTGTTGATTGTTTTCAGTGCCCTAAAACACAGTAGTGCCACTAAAGGAGACTTACCAGGATTAGTTAGGATCTGGTTATTTATGTTTTCCTTACGTGAATGTATAGGGATTGTTTTCATGACTCTAAATCGTGGCTTTGAGTCTTACAACAATAGCTTTTGTTGGTAAATCAATTGATTTTTGTTGATTTTTTTGGTGACAACTACACTAATATTGTATTTTTTGTTTCTGATATGCTAGAAGAGAGTGCAAATAAAAGCAAGAGTATGGAGATATCTCAAAGGACTGATGATAATAAGGTAAAAGGACCCCAAACACGAGGCATAAGCTTCCAGAGGGTGACATATGGGGGCATTAATGGAGCTTATTATACAGCTTCAACCACTCGAAAGAGTGGAAATGACGGTGTAAGTAAATCTTTTTTCCTTAGTGTGTTTACATGTATCAGTTGGGCCTAGATTTCTTAGATTCCATTTTGATGCTTTATTTGGCGATCAGGCGGTGTTAGAAGAGAGCAGACAAGCAGATACAACAACAGGTGAAGCGACTCATCGAATCTCCAGAGGGGTTCATGACAAGGTATCTTATATTATCTTATATATGGCCATGCTGCTTATAGTTATGTCACTCTTTGTTGAAGTGTACACAATTGTTGATTGAGAACCAGATATCATACGCGTAGGCGTGTTGTTCTTTAGCATTTTTTTTTTCTATTGATTTCATGAACAGAAAGTGTTCTTAGGGAAAGGTATGGCTAACAAGTTTTGAAATTTTGCCAACTGCTACGGTGCTACCTGTATCCAATGCTGGGCAAAAAAAAAAAGCATTTTTCAGACATCCTGAAGCCCATTACTCTATTAGCGCTTCTTGTTGCTTTATACCACTGTCGTACGAAGCATACTTCATGTTGCAATCTGAGTATAAAGGAAAATTATAGGCACATTACTCTCTAGTAAAAACTGAAAATTTTGAAGTCAAAGCAGGGATAGTTTAGATTGGGAAAACAATTGTAAAATGATCAGGATAAAGTGGAGATTTTCGTACGAAGGTCTAGGCATTGAGCCTTGTGAACGAACAAAAACAGTGGTAGATGATTCTGACCCCTCAAGCCCTCAGGAATCAGATCGGAATACTCAGGTCCAGTTTGACCGTGGGTGGACTAGTTGGGAAACCAAAGAAAAAGAAGTTGAGATTTCCATCTGATGATGCACGCATCGTTTTCACTGTTGCTAGTGTTTGGTGTCTGAGATTTAGATTGCTTTTTAGTTGCTGCTTTATAATAGGAAGTATTTGTCTATTGGTTTGTGATGGAGACGAAAGAAACCACCATCTGGTAGACTATGCACCACCATTTTAGTGAAGTACCCATTATATAAAGTGGATTATTTTTCTGCACAAGACAAGATTAGAGCCCAGGACCTATGATTCTGGGACCTTAGCTTCTACTGCTGTGGTAGGCCTCATAGGCAGAATCCATTTTCGTATGTCACTGTTTTTGTTGTACAGACAGTTGACAACAACAGGGAATATTAGGCTTTAGATGTCAAATAATGAACTGTCTTTTATGAATTGGGATGCCGTGTATTTACAGGGCCACTCAGTTACTAGGAAGCTTAATGTGGATGGCAAGGTGGAAACAATGCAGACTTTGCATAACTTGGAGGAAGGTCTGTCCTTTTATATTCTGTGATGAAATCTTTAATACTTTGTCATATGTAATGCTTATATCGCATTCCTTATTAGTTTGTACATTGTTTTTCCCAGATGAGCTAGCTGGTTTTGAAAAAACTTGGAAAGGTACTGCTGATAGGCATCTCCCTGGGTGGAAACATGGATTTGCAAACACTGGTGAGTTAAAACTTTATGTTGACTTTATCCATTACACATTGATCAAAGAGTAGGACCGATTGATTGACATGGGTTCTATCTAGATCAATGGTGACATAAGTGTCTAGTGGAAAATGTAGTAGACATCCATAGTGGGTGCATCATTCCCGTTTAGAAAAAAAGGGTTTTGTAGGAAATCATGCTGCAGAGTGTCCTCAATAAAGAGATTCATTTGCATCCAATCAAGACACCCAGACATGTGGTATCAAACACACAACAAGGACATAAAAATCAGGCTACACGTGTCGTGCTTTTTGTTTGAATGCAAGCATATCTTCTCATTGAGGATATTTACCGACATAGTAGTGAATAATGTGTGTGTATGTATATATAGGTGAGAGCAGTGGTGGAGGACTAGCAACATGGAGTGGGTGGCAACCATTTGGTGGTGCTCAGTTTAGTACAAGAGATAATGATGCTGGTTTGAGAAACAGAAGCAATGATGAGTCTGGTGGAGAAAGACCTAAAAAAAAGGTTGTCAACATTCCTGTAGAGTGAAATTATTAGTATTATTATTATTCTAAGTTTTTCTTGGCATGGCTGCTTGAAATGTACTGTATTATTTACAGTGTATACCAAAATTAAACATTTGAAAGATTGATTCTTGAATCAACAATTGAGAGGTCAATTTTAAAATCCCAGAAAATCCAAGAACCTCTTTTACAGTTTACTTACTACATCAAAGGCCTGTTAATCTCGACACTGATTGATCAATATTATGCGATTACGGCGGTTCAAAACAGTCTAAAGCAATTAGTTAATAATGCTACTCTAATATAATCTTGCAAAGTACAAACAACAGAGTTCTAATCTACACCTACTTAGTTAGGTAGATAAATAGATGGTTGAATTCTCTCTAAGTTGGTTGATGAGCAAATAGCCAGCCAGCCAGCTAATTATAACTTATAAATGAAGTATCCCTAAAGTACAGATCTTCACCCTTTTTAACATAGTGAAAGGGCAAAGAAACTTTGCCTATAATGATACACTGTCACAATTAATCCGACACAATACGTTGGGACCCCTCATGATGTGGCAGTTGGATCACCGCCACATCATGTTGGGGGACATTTATTGTGTCATAGTGATTGTGACGGTAACGTACACTAATCTCACTGGATGTCATCCAATTCTTGCATCACGACGTTAATAACCGGCCTACGACTAGGATTCTCATGAGTACAAAGCGAAGCAATCTTCATCAGTTTCTCAACATCACATTCTCCATACTTCCCTTCAAGATTCGCGTCTACAAACTTTCCATTCATTCCCAACTCAGACGACACAGACACTTTACTCTTCCCAGAAATAATCTGGAGTATGATCATACCAAAAGCATACACGTCGCTCTTCTCATTGAACCGGCCTGTAGTCGTGTATTCAGGAGCCAAATAACCCATTGCTGCACTACCCTTTAGTGTCGAAAAGACGATGTCGTCAGCTAATAGTTTGTGCACACCACAATCTGAGAGCATCGGGTTGTAATTCTGGCCTAAAAGCACTTTTTCTGCAGATATATTTCTGTGCACCAGTGCAGGCTTGTTTCCATGCAGATATTCAATACCTGGTACATAAGACAATCATGTATCTTGCTATCAATTCAAATAAAGCTCTAAAGGTTGCTGCTTTTAGAGCAAAAGACATGAATGCCCCTTGAACTATGACGATGGTAAATTTTCGTCACCTTATCTGATTTTTGTAGAAAATCGCCCCCCCTAAGCTAACCTTTTTTTGTATAACATAAGCCATTACGGTACTAAAAACTCATTTTCGTTCACACTGGTCTGATTTACTTATTCTGTTTCACAGACTCACACGCCGCATTTTTCTATTTTCCAGAATATATGTTCACAGTGAAAAATGTGAATGCATAATCTGAATAGAAATTCTGCTGGCTGCAGATGGTTTTTAGTGGATCGCGATTTTACAGATTTTGCCTTGTTTTACGGTATCTACCGGCACGTGCCATAAGAAAGGTAAGTTCTAAAACTTCAAAGACAACGAGAAATAGATAGCACATAAACTGACCTTTAGCAATGCCTTTGATAATCAAAACTCTAGCAGACCATTCCAAAACAAGCCCTTTATCATTTCTTGTATCCAAATACTTCAACAAGTTCCCGTTAGGGACAAAATCGTAAATCAGAAAGCATTCTCCTCTACCCTTTGAACAGCAAAACCCTCTCAATCTTAAAACATTTTCATGTTTCAAAGATGTCAATAGCTTCAACCCTTCAAGAAATTCGGATTCATCGGACTTACAGCTCGTTTTCGATATGCATTTGATTGCTACGGTTGATCCGTCACGTAAAGAGCCTTTGTAGATAGCAGAGAAACTACCTTTGCCCAAAAGGTTCTTGTCTGAAAAGTACTTTGTCGCGGATTCCACTTCGTCTAGATTGAAAGTAAACCTCTCGAACACTTCTTGCGATAAACCGTTGCCTAATGGATCCCAACTATGAGAATACTCGAGGTTGATAAGTGGAGACGCACTGCGTCTGGACACCTCTTTGACTCGGTCTGTACTGAGCCGAGTATCAGATGTTTGAGTACTTCCGATCTTTTGTTTTCTACGACGATACCATGTGAAGCTGAAAATCGAAAGAAATGTCATGATAACGAAAAGGACGATTACACCGAGAATAGTGATAGTTTGAGGTTGTCTAGGTTTGTGAAAGTTGTTTTCTTGCACATTCGCAGATTCTGGAATAGTTTTTGAGGGAAGACGGTTTGAGTTAGGCTTGGATGGTTCTGGTTTGGTTGGATTCAAACCCGTTTCATCACACACACTCAAAGAACTAAATCCGACTCCACATAATCCGGGGTTTCCTGCATACTGGAACCCTTCATTCAGTTTCTTCAAAGCTGCAACAAAGAGAAAAACCGAGTTCTTAAATGTAGGCCTGTGAAATAAAAATTCATACTAAAAAAAAGACAGAGACTTGAAATAGTGTGTTTACCTATAGGTACATTGCCAGAGAGAGTATTGTTTCGAATATCAAGAACTTGCAATGTGGGGGAATCTGCTAATTTTGATGGGATTGAACCAAAAAGGTGATTGTAGCTCAAGTCTAACCGAGTTAAAGTTGCTAAATCTCCGAGACTAGCTGGAATCGCCCCGGATAATTCGTTATATTGTAGAGCAAGAACATTGACATTCTTTAAAGATCCCAGCTGATTAGGTATGCTTCCATTGAACTTGTTATAAGAGAGTTGCAAGACTGCAAATTGCAAAAAAATCAGGTATATAGATGCAACATCAGTCCCCTCTAAACATAACAAGAACAAAATATCATCAGTCCAATGATCATACAATTGAATACTAATGTTCATAATGTGCCCACAGGATTTGAGGGCTAAAAGATAATCACTAATAACAACAAGGATTAAGTCAAAAACAAAAATCCCTTTCACACAAAAAGAAGCTTTTGTGTATTATACAAAGAATTTCAAGCTAGCCATTAGCTTGCAAATAGTTGGACCACACAACAAAAAAGTGGAAAAAGATTAATGAATCAACCTATGTTGACAAACATAAATGCAGTAGCAGATCTAGTAATTGACTGTTACATTATATACACAAAGAAATTCAAATATCTTTACAAAGCTTGCATTTTTTTCCACAATTTCAAAACAAATAACCCAATTCTAGCATTGACATATTATTGACCTCAAGACACAAGTTACAAATCTCAAATAGTATTTCTTTAAGTACATTTCCATGAAGCATAAATTCAAATCATTCAAACATAAAGCTTGTACCTTTTTTTTTTTTTTTTCTCACCAACCCAAAACATTAAAAATGTACCAAGACTGCATTTGTAATTTTTGTCCAAAATAACCCAAAGCTAGGCTTGAAGATTGTTAACATTAAGGTACAAGTCAGCAAAGCTTAGCTATATATCTCAAAGGTACAAACCCATTAAGCTCACAGAACTAAAATCCTACCAAGATTGCATCTTTATTGTAATTTTTTTCTTATCAAGAATGAACAAAAATGCCAACCTAGAAGATTGCTGACATTAAGGTACAAGTCATCAAGTTTAAAGGTACAACCCCATGAAGCTTACACACAGAGAGCTTAAAACCTACCAAGATTGCATCTTTTTTGTAATTTTTTGACAAGAATGACCCAGAAAACTAACCTTGAAGATTAGCCATGTTGCCAAGCTGAGAAGGGATTACCCCAGAAAGATTGTTGACATTAAGGTACAAGTCACTAAGCTGAGCCAAATCACTAATCTCTTTAGGTACAACTCCATGGAGCTGGTTGAAATGCAAGTACAACCCAGATAAGCTTTTGAGCTGCCCAATCTCAGGTGGGATTTGACCACTAAGCCCTTTACCTTGTAGAGATATATTGACCACTTGAGCAACTTCATTACAAGCAACGCCTTCAAATGAGCCATTACATAGGTCTGTAGCATTTGGTGACCATGAAGTAAGAATCAGGCCTTTTGGGTCTAATGAAGATTTAATTGATAGAAGAAGAGGGATTATGGAGCTTGTGGATGTGGCTTGTTGTGGTGTCAGAATGAGAAGAGTGAAGAAGGACAAAAGAGAGGCAAAAACCATTTTTGGGATTTTGGTAAAGGCCTGAGCTTTGGGTTTTGCTCTGTACTTTTGTATTGTGCTTTCTTGCCCCTTGAGGGGGGGTTTTGGGTGGGGGAGGAGCAGTAGCTAGTAGGAGTACTTGTAATTAAAGATGGTGAGTGGTTTGAGGAAGGTCTTGAGCCCCGAGGAAACTGAGAATTCGAATCTGAGCAACCGGAAGTACAGGTAGCCGGTATGTAAGTGGTAATGTGGTCTCTGGTCTGGGGAAAAGGTTCCATCCATACATAGTGGAAGGTTCTGACAAAAGGATAAAATTTTGTTTTTCTTTCTATGAATTTTTGGGAATTTTGTTTTCATTCTTAAAGTTATTTCCTTTTTGAAAGAAAAAAAAAGTTGGTCCTTAACGAAGATTTTTAGGTGGTGTTTTTACATATAGAGATAACACAAATAAAAATATCTGATCATACGATTTTATCTTATCAATATGTTTCACAGGTTTTGTTTGTATACATGAAGAAACTACTTAAAAATTTCCCGTGTCAAATGTCTGTTCTTTTATAATAAATTTGTATCAAAAAAACAAACTGTAAGAAAGAGAAAGGATATAGTTTTTGAATTTTATACCATTATGGAAGGGAGCTGGCTTGTCAGCTCTGTTATGGCCCTGTAGTAGTTATAGGTTGCCAGACATATCATCGGGATATAATTTTGTAACATTTCATACATACAGTGAAAAATTCTCTTATCGAGAGATCCCGTTAAAACGTATTGTCGTATTACTGTCATCTATATAAATAGATAAAACAATTTCCTTTGTTGTACATATGAAAGTCATCCAATAATGATTGCTTGTAAATATCATGCTATGAAAATTATGATGGTGTGGAGTTTCTACACTGCGAAAACTTATTAAACAACTAAACAATATTGAGTATTTTATAGTGTTTAACTAAATGCATATTAACAAGCAAACCTTTTTTTAAAGGGTTAACAATTTACATTCAACATGTAAACTGTGTGGCTCTGACTAACTCACCGGTCATTTCACTCTTAAAACACTCACCACACAAGAAGTTTTCGGGTTGTATTGGCATCCTCATTTTTACTACTGACATCCAATTACTTCTGGCACCACAAAAATTTACTTCGACACTACGAAATTTTTTAATGAACGCGAACATCAGTGTCACTACATATAATGTGTATTGGAGTATCACTACACAATCTTAGCCATTCATTTTAAAGGTACACTTTAATCATCGGGGGGATGTGGTGGGAGTGTATGTGCACTACACAATATGTGTAGTGCACATATTATTTTCCATATATATATAGTCGCTATATCATTTTCCATATATATAAACAAGTAATAAATAAAATCCGATATACCTCAAGTGCTAGTAGGATGAGTTTAGGTATCTTACTTGGTAACTAACTAACCTGGTGTATCCACAAGGAAGATAACAAACGTAAAGTTTGGACAAGATCGAGATCTAAAGGATCCAATTTAAAATTCCTAATATGCAATAAAAGACTAATTAAGAGGGGGTTTTAATTAATGATTTACGAACGTAAATATTTTTTCAATTTCATTCGATTATTTCGTGATTAAATCAAGTATTCACCTAACCAAGAGTTTTCTTAGTTCTCCTTTTTCTTTCGATCTAAAGATTAACGGGGTCTCTCAATTTCTAACCTAAAATCTAACCTCTCGTTAATTAGATCAAATTTATTCTTTATCATGGACAATGTGCATCCAACAAAGCAAACATCTTTCGATATAAATTTGCAATACAATATAAAGCGTGTGGAAATAATCACGTGTTGAATCGGACGGCTTCACAACGCTTGTTCACGAATCCTCTTCGAGATTCGTATTGTTTAGAATAAAAGTGCATACAAGTGTTTAAGTAAAAACTGGATGAAAACTAAGGAAAAATGCGGCTAATTTAGTATATAATGATTTGTGTGGAGAAAACCGCGCGATTTCGATCGGTTTTGCTAAGTCGGCGTTCGGACGCCCGTCCGGAAAGGGTGAACGCCCGTCCAGCTTATGTAAACTTCTTCGAGTCGGGCCGAGCCGGATCGCACTTCACTCTAAGCAAAATGTACACGTTCGTCCAGATGTCAAACGCCCGTCCACTGCGGACACAAGCTGCCGTATTTTATCTTGATTTCTTCATCTCTTATTTCTCGTATAGGTAACTTTAACTATAGGAGTTTATCAAAACTATCAAAATTATTAGGAATATATAGTTAGTCCTATTCAGACTTTGATGTATTGTCATCATCAAGTTAGTTGGAATTCCATTATTAGAAATATTTGTTTGGGGATTTTTTTGATACGGTTTCCAATAGAGGACAATGGCATTGAAGCTTCAATAAAGTTGAATGTCATCGCATTTGATTTATTGCGGTGTTATATTTCATGTTTGTGACTCCGTAAGTGTTGAATGTGAATATTTGATTTGATGTGAAATCAAATGTTGAATTTAGAATTGATTTTTCGGAAATCGAATGTTATTGTGATACCTTGAAAGTAGATCATGATCTATTGTGATATCACATTTGTGGTTTACGTTCGACTCTGACGTTGAATATTGACATTCGACCATTGCAAAATGAATGTTGAGTTTACAATCGTTTTTTAGTGATCGGATATCGTTGTATTTCCCCAAAGTATATCAGGACCTACTAAAGTATCACATTTCTGGTTTACGTTCGACTCTGAGGACTGAGGATGAATATTGACATTCGACCTCTCTCGTTTAATGTCAACAAAATATTTGTTATTTGTCATCCACTCTAAACTTATTCTAGATAATATACGTCATTCGTGGAGAGAAAAAAAGAAGATAATATATGTCATTCGGTGTGACATCACAAATAATCGATTTTTTGGAAAAAAAATGTACTCAATCAATATTTTTTTGACACGCATTATTTTTGTCCATATTATGACTCGAATTCGGAATTTTCGAGTTAAAAACCACATCACTTATCACTTATCACTGGACAATACCTCAGAAAGTCGATTTTGTACTTTACAATT
This sequence comes from Gentiana straminea, assembly GCA_036785695.1. Classification (NCBI taxonomy): domain Eukaryota; kingdom Viridiplantae; phylum Streptophyta; class Magnoliopsida; order Gentianales; family Gentianaceae; genus Gentiana; species Gentiana straminea. The sequence goes on along the minus strand of JAVUPR010000462.1, from coordinate 1,814,682 downwards.
AGGTATTTTTAAGTAGTTATGAGCCTTTTGGTTGTAGTTGGGCCATGTTGGTAGATCCTACCCATAACCCTAAGCCCAATAAAGGTCTGCGAACAAATCCAAATCCATCTTCAAATACTCGTATCAAAACCCTAGCATCAGCAGTCGTCTCTTGTATTTGCTAGCTTATTGTAGTGCTCCGGCGAATAAAACTTCACCAACAGCAACCATGGGGCGTATGCATAGCGGAGGGTAAAATCATGTCTCCTTTCAGATATTCATCTCTCCATTTCTTCGTGTTTATTGCTCGCACTTTGTTTTTCTGTTTTTTTCTGGGTATAACTTTTGGATTGATAAGTAATTGGTTGGCAGTAAGGGTATTTCAGCATCAGCTCTGCCGTATAGGAGGACTCCACCCAGTTGGCTGAAGATTCTTCCTCAAGAGGTATGGAATCTGCATTGATGAACTATTGAATCTATATTTTTTTTTGCTGGTCATTTCAGAACACAAGTTTTTGACTTTTCCAGTTAGGATATCTGGTTTATTGAATCAATGCTGTTTGTTTGAAAATTCTAGCTAGATTATCTTGTTTATTGTATTAATGCTGTTTGTTTGAAAATTCTAGCTAGATTATCTTGTTTATTGTATTAATGCTGTTTGTTTGAAGATTCTAGCCAGAATATCTGGTTTATTGAATCAATGCTGTTTGGGATTTGGGATTTTTCTTTTTTGGAGGACATTGTATGTGTTTCCATGACTGATAACAGCATTTTGTAAGATGTAAAGAGGAAGGAACACATATGATAAGCTTTTGTGCATTGTGTCATATGTGATTTTGTGTGCCATTTTCTTGTTGTTTGTTTGAAATGTTCACCATACCCTTGCACGCAACAGGAGTAATGTCACTCCACCACCGGTGTTGGTTTACGTAGGGAAAACTTTTTCCAGTGCTGCTTGGCATGAACAGTGTTCAAAAGTAGTTGTAACTTATAGGTCTGTTACCACCAAAGTTTTTTGTTTTCTGGATGTTTTGCAAGGATTTTGCTTATTATGAGTCAACATATCTTGCTAATGCTATCAGTGATTTTTCGATAATAGATATGCTTAGATGACTTCATCTGATTAACTTTTTGGGTTGGATTTTTCTTAGGTTGAGGACAACATATGCAAGTTTGCAAAGAAGGGTTTGACACCTTCTCAAATTGGTGTTATTCTCCGTGATTCTCATGGTATTGCTCAGGTGAAGAGCGTTACTGGCAACAAGATTTTGAGGATACTGAAGGCCTATGGTAGCTTTTTGCATTATTTTTCTTCTTTTCTTGAGTTTCTTTTAGACTGCGTTTCTCCATGGTGAGCTTCGTCATTCGTTATTGTTCAATGGTTGATATGGCTTTGTTTTGTAGGACTTGCGCCTGAGATTCCCGAGGACTTGTACCACCTCATCAAGAAGGCAGTTGCTATTCGCAAACATCTCGAGAGGAACAGGAAGGACAAGGACTCCAAGTTCAGGTTGATCCTCGTTGAGAGCAGAATTCACCGTCTGGCTCGTTACTATAAGAAGACAAAGAAGCTTCCTCCTGTCTGGAAGTAGTGAGTTCTCATTCTTGAAAATTCATAGCCTGCTTCGAATTATCATCTTATTGTGTTTATCTTCCTTTTACTAACGTGACTGAAGAACGTAAACATAACATCTAATCTAAACCAGTTCTCCTAGAACTCATAATCATGATCTTTTCTGATCTCTGCTATCTCTCGTTGTAGAAGTTATTTTGAAACTGTTTGATCGTGTTCTTTTCGTTTGTTGGTTCTAGAACCTCAGCTGTTCCACTATCTTTGCATAGCCATGTTATATTTATCACCACCTGAAATTGATGCAGGGTTCACGTTTTAGGGTTCATCAAACTATTAACTTGGAAAAGAAATGAATTACCATCAATTATTTCAGCAGCTTTTCTAGGCACTGCCACATTTGTTCATTCGCATGATATTTGTAACATTCTTGCCAAAAACCATTGGAGAAACATTGTTGTACAACCCTCTTAGTAAAGGTTATACCAAGTCGCATGCATCATATCTGCTCATTTCTATTCCATGTCACCGTACAGGCTCATACGTGAAAGAGATGTAAAGATATAAAACACATCACTTGATACTGAAATGTCATGTAATGTCATTGTGGGTCCCTTTTGTCATTAAACTTCCATATTTGATCTTCTATTACTTCAACTTGCTATATTGCTGTGATTTTGATCTTTATTTACTCATATTCATCACTTTTCGTCTTTCTTTATGGATGCAGTGAATCTACAACGGCCAGCACCCTCGTGGCTTGAAGATGAAGACAGCTATATCCGAGGCTCCGGTTTTGTATGAAGACGAAGACAGCTATGTGGTTTGGTGGTACTCTTCAGGATGATTTTATTTTGTTATTGAGGATTGAATTGGTGAAAGACAAATTAATTTCTTTAAGTTGATGCTTAAAATTTCTTGTTACTTCATCTTTGGAGCTTTAAAAACAATATCAAAAAGCATGTCTTTTTTCTTTTCCATTTGCTCTTTGTGTTCATCCCACTTCTTCCATGTGTTTTCACACATTGATAGGGGTGTTAAAAAGGAACCACACTAAACCTTCCGTTATCGCACCACAGTTGCCATTGACGTACTGATTTTTTCAGAGTTGATTCCTAGCTCTAGAATCTGTTTTTTCCTACCCTCAAAAAAAAAAAAAAAAATTCGGTTTGTTTTTTTGGTTCGATGTTAGATATTTTTTCATTATTTGCTTATTGTGGAGTTAGTTTACATTGAGCAATTTAGATGAATAATGTTGCTGCAATGAAATGGGGATCGACATGCCCCGGTCAATACTTGGTGGGTTGGGGAGACAGTGTCTGATCATTGGGGCTCGGGGGCAGTGTCCTCGAAAGCTAAACAACTCTGGCTGAACATGCGTAGCCCTTGAAAAAAGAGACGTACCTCTGCAAAGGGTGTCTATCATTTTAGACATGACATGTTTCGCTTATAAGAGCATCGGCAATGGCATAAAACTTCACCCCTAAAAATCCCATTATTGTCAGTAATTGTCAGAAATTGTCAAAAAAAAAATTACAATGGCCTACACCACCACCTTCTGGGGAGTTCAAAAGTGAAAGTGGAAGGGTGTCTACCCCCTCCCACCACCACCTTAGTGCACACTGTTTTAGGTATTAAAATTAATAAAATATTACTTCCCTTCAGAATTTTCCCACCAAAAAGACTCTTTCTTACCTCCCTCCTCTTTTATTTTTACGGTGAACCAAACGGTCATTGTACAAGCTAAATGCTTTTTATTAAAATAGTAATAAAATATTGTCACTTGTGTCGGTTAAGATTGCGAAGAAGTAAGATAGGGAACAAGAAAATCTTGGAAATCAAAAGCGTCATCAATGCAAATATTGGTATCCTGAAAGACATAGATGTGCTGTTTATGTACCTTGGAGTCCATTCTCGTTTTTCCATATAATCATACTATTTGTGTTTATTATTTCTACATTGAAGGTCTATTTAACCCGATAATCAACTTTCATTAGGGTTGATTGTGTTTGTGTGGCGTGAGAAGTAATTCAACGGTGCTTTTAAAACACCGACGGTGTCAGATACTATCAGACTCAGAATCATTCCTACAAAAAAAAAAAATTGTTTAAATATATAGTATCATATTACAACATTTGTTATATGATTAGTTGGGGAGGTTGTGCTCTCTGTTTCTTTTTTTCTCGTCACAAACATCACATTAACTGCATTGAACATTTCAACTCTAACTTATTCAAATTAAACCGAAACATTTCATGTGTATTCCCTATCAATATATATTTCATATCCATATCCATACATAAGTTTTTTTATTTGTTTATTTTTACAAAGAAAACAACCACTTACAAGTTATTTGACTTTCTTGAGGAAAAAAAGTTGGTTAATTGACTTTGCCTTATTTTAGGATGGATGGGGGATCGGCTCATTTAGTCGGCGGCAACTACCATGTTCCGGTATTGTAATAGCAGCAGCATAAGTATTCTCCGTTGCCGTTTTGTCACTCTCCCGCCACCGCTGCATCTTCCTCTTCTTTCTTTTCCGTCGTCTACTCTTTTCCGATTTTTAATGGAACCCCATCATCTTAATTCTTCTTCTTCCTCTTCATCTTCTTCATTTACATCTTATTCTCACTCTACGCGAAGGTAATTTCCTTCCTCACTTCTCATAAGTGATTTTTTTTTTTTTTTTTTTTTGTTTTGTTGTTGTTGTTGTTGTTGTTGTTGTTGTTGTTGGGATTATTGTTTATATTGGAATTCATTATGGCAGTGGAGGAGGAGGAGGAGGAGGTAGAGGAGGAAGGGGTATGCAAAGCAAAGATTTCAATAGAAGCAGACCTAGAGGTAGGGGCAATGAAGGTTCTGGAAAAGACAGAATTGATGCGCTTGGAAGGTTACTGTAAGTATATTCCCTAATTTCAAAATCATGGACTTAGAAGCTTAATGTAGCTCATTGCTTACTTCTTTTCCCTCACTTATACTTCGATGCCCATTTGTTCTGAAAAGCTAAAATCCTGCTGCATCTTTCACATTGTTATCCCACGTTATTTGGTTGTCATTTAGAGTTTAACTCAAGGAATTTAACCATAAAAAGCCTAACTTACTAGTATTACTTTCATGGAGTTATCGTTTTTGTTTTGCTTAATATATACTGACAAAGTTACTATAAGTTAATGAAATGGTTTTGTTTTCCAGAACAAGAATACTGAGACACATGGCTTCTGAGTTGAAGTTGAATATGAGGGGTGATGGATTTGTCAAGGTCCAAGATTTGCTAAAGCTTGACATGAAAACGTTTGCTAATGTTCCGTTACGGTCACACAGTATTGAAGATATCAGAGAGGTCTGTAATGTTAGCTTGTTGGCCTTTTGTGTTTCTTCTTGCTTTTATGATGCAAACTTTGATCTTTGACAAATTATGGCCTCTTTATGTGCTTTAATGGTGATTGATTTAGTGGTTGCCTTTTTTTCTTCCTACTTCTATTTCAGGCAGTTGGGAAGGACAATAAGCAAAGATTCAGTCTTGTTGAAGATGGAGGAGAGCTTTGGATCCGTGCCAACCAAGGGCACACAATAACGGTAACATCTTCTACTCTTACACGCTGATCTATGTTATTTTACGTGCAGATATGTCAAAATGCTCATCTTAACAAGTTCATGAACTTTGTGTCTCAACTCGTTTTGCTGTGTTTATCTTCTTGTTAAAGTTGGACTAAGATTTATAAGTAATTTTGTATCGACTTCTTGAGCGTGTTCTCCACTGAATCAACGTCTCTCATGAAACTAAAATGTAATACATCTGGTTTGATATATATTCTTGTTTGATTGGTAATTCAGACTGTTGAAACGGAAAGGTTGTTGAAGCCCATTGTTTCTGCTGACGAAGTTCCCGGTGAGTTGCCTTATAGATCTCAGAATAATCGTGTTTGAACATGACGATTCTGCATTCAGATTTTCAATAATTTGCTCGTGATTTTGCCGCTTGATGATTTGCAGTTTGTGTCCATGGCACCTACAAGAAAAACTTGCAATCGATTCTGGAGCAGGGTCTCAAACGAATGCAACGATTGCATGTACACTTCTCATGTGGGTTGCCAACAGATGGTGAAGTGATTAGCGGTAAGTTTGCAATTAATCTAAATTATCTAATGAAATATCAACCATTGATTCTTGGTGCAAAAAATGCACCAAATCCTTGGAGATGCTCTTAGCCTAATGAATTTGAATATCCCTATTGTTTTATCTCAAGATTTCGGAAGCCCTTTAAGAGAATGTATACCTTTGCTAAAGTGATGCGACCTTTGACTTTATTTTAGTCCCTTTGTAGTAATGTATTTACTTTCTTCAATATATCAGAGGATTTTGTTGGATAAATTATTTGATTAGAATCAAATTGCTGTTTATTGTACACAGGTATGAGAAGGGATGTAAATTTATTGATCTTTCTTGATGTGAGAAAAGCTTTGGAAGGCAAGTCATGAAGGACTATGGGCGCTGTTATTTGCACCACAGTTTGGGCTTGATTTGACTTTACAGAGGTCGAAATTGGACATTCGACCTCTGCAAAATCAGATGTTGAGCTTACGTTCGATGTTATAGAGGTCGAATGTCGGTGTAGTTTCCCGAAAGTAGATTCGTTGTGGTGCCATTAACAACTCCCGATGAATTTTAATCATCCATGTGAAATCTTATTTCAAATATAGTTTTTGTGTTTTAAAAGACTTGTATTCAGTTTCTTTAATTCTTTTTTTCAGAGGGAATGAAGCTTTACATTTCAGACAACAAGGTGATATTGACAGAGGGCTTTGACGGTGTCGTTCCTGCAGAGTATTTCCTGAAAATTGAATCATGGCCTGACAAAAAGCCAATATCCTTCTGATTTTTTTCTCTTTCCGATTTTGCCCTCCTGACGTGTCGGAAGCATGTTTGCAGATGGCTGAATGCCTGAATTCTTGCTTGTTTTTCTCTTCTGGGAAGAGTATAGTAGCACAGAAAGTTGAAGTTTGAACTGTTATACTTTGAGACTCTTCATTGGCACCACACAGAACCTTCATTCGGGGCACCACGCTACAATGATTATACTTTGGGAGTCTTTAGTGGCACCACCACACAAAACCTACTTTCAGGACGTCACTGAGAGGTTCAACCATTAGAAAGTCGAACCTCATGTATGAGTATCGACTTTCTAGAGGTTTAAGGATTATATTCGATCTCTAGGAAGTCGATCTTCTGAGTTTCGACTTCCTAGAGGTCTAAGGATCATATTCGATCTCTGGGAAGTCGATCTTCACACCCCGGTGTGGTGCTGATGTAGATGATTTGTGGTGCCCTTAAATAGCTTCCTAAAAATACTACTCTTTTAGGTGCATCATGTAGAGTTGTTTGGTATAGGATATACTATACTTTAATGTGTATCTTTTTATATACACATATAAAAACATAATCACACTATTTGATATATCCCTTATTTTGGAGTAGGGGCGTAAACAATTGAATTAACATTTATTTATCGAGTCGATCAATTACTTGAACTCGGCTTGAGTTTATTCGAACATGAAAAATATCACTCAAGATTAGCTCAACTAAGCTTTAATTATGTTCGAGTTTCATTACGCTCCGTAATTTTTTTAGCACTTTCAAGCACAAGCAACTTGAAAATAAGTTAAGTTTTGAAGTGTTTAAGTTTGATTCGTTAAAAAAATACAAAAGATAATATACTTTTAATATAATACGTATAATAGTGCTCGATAAAGCTTGCGAATGTTTCGAATCAAGCTGTTTATTGCCTGAGTTTGACTTGTTAACTTTGATGAACCGTTCTTAAAAAAAAAAAACTTTGATGAACTGTTCGAATTTGACTTGAATCTGGTTAAATCATATTTGAACGAGTATTTTGCGACTCGAGTGTCAAGCTGCTCATGATCGACTTGGCTCGGCTCGTTTTACACCTTTAACTCATTTCTGCTGCATTCTTCCGCCTTCAATTTCCCTCTCAGCCCCCCTGACGCCTCTATTCAAATGCCAATGTCTACTAATTGTGTACATCGTATGATGATATTCCGGCGGCTGACGTTGACCAGATTTTTAACTTCCCGCCACTTCTCTTCGCCGCCCCGGCATGCTCCGGTGGCTTTCTTCAAACCAGACACCAAGAACAACGACCAACAACTAATCACCCGTTTATGCAGAGAAAGCAAATTCAAAGAAGCCATAGAAATTCTCTGTCAGAAAAAGTGTTTAAAAGACGCAGTGGGATTACTGGAGCACCGGATTGACCACCCCTCTGCTGTGATATACTCTGTGCTTTTGCAATGTTGTATTCAATACAGAGCTATCGAGGAAGGGAAAAGGGTGCATAAACACATAAAGTCGTCTAATTTTACGCCTGGGGTTTTTCTTTTGAATAAGATTATTGAGCTGTACTGTAAATGTAACCAAGTTGTAGATGCGCGTAAGGTGTTTGATGAAATGGGTGAAAGGGACTTGTGTTCGTGGAATACGTTGATTAATGGGTATGCGAAAATGGGTCAAATCGAGCTAGCCTCGAAATTGTTTGATGAGATGCCTGAGAGAGATAGCTTCTCATGGACCGCCATGGTTTCAGGTTATGTTAGGCATGACAAACCGAAAGATGCATTGGAGTTGTTCCGACAAATGCAGGTGGAAAATTTGGGGTCCACTAAGTTTACGATTTCTTGTGCACTAGCTGCTGCTTCCTCCATTAAGGATATGCGGTTAGGCAAGGAGATTCATGGTTATATCGTGAGGAGTGGGTTAGATTCGGATGCAGTGGTATGGAGTGCTTTGTCTGATATGTATGGAAAGTGCGGAAGCATAGATGAAGCAAGATATGTTTTTGATAGGACTTTGGAGAGGGATGTTGTATCATGGACTGCGATGATTGATAGATATTTTGAGGACGCGAAGTGGGAAGAGGGGTTTAAATTGTTCTCTGATTTGTTGAATTCAGGAGTTGCGCCGAATGAGTTCACTTTTGCTGGGGTTCTGAATGCCTGTGCACAGCAAACTGTGGAGGTGTTGGGGAAACAAGTTCATGGGTACATGATGCGCTTGGGTTTTGATCCATTGTCATTTGCAGCAAGTGCTCTTGTTCACATGTATTCCAAATGTGGGAATATGAGCAGCGCATATAATGTTTTTAGTCTTCTGCCAACACCGGATTTGGTTTCTTGGACTTCATTGATAAACGGTTATGCTCAGAATGGGCAAACCCATGAATCTCTTCGATTATTTGAGTTACTTCTTTCAACTGGCATTAAGCTTGATGACATTACTTTTGTTGGGGTTCTCTCCGCTTGCACACATGCAGGTTTAGTTGACAAAGGGATTGAAATATTTTATTCCATAAAGGAAAAACATGGATTAATGCACACAGCTGATCACTATGCCTGTGTGATTGATCTCCTGAGCCGAGCTGGCAGATTTGAAGAAGCAAAGGATTTACTCAGCAAAATGCCGATGAAACCTGATAAGTTTATATGGGCTTCCTTACTGGGAGGTTGTAGAATCCATGGCAACCTTGAACTAGCAAAGGACGCTGCCGAAGCATTAATGAAAGTCGAGCCAGAGAATGCAGCTACTTATGTTACTCTTGCTAATATTTATGCTACTTCCGGCAAATGGGCTGAAGTAGCAAAAGTTCGAAAAGCTATGGAGGGGAAAGGGCTGGTAAAGAAACCAGGAATGAGCTGGATTTATGTGAAAAGAAAGACCCACGTTTTCCTAGTTGGAGATAAATCCCACCATAAATCCATGGAAATCTGTGAATTTCTTTCTGAGATTTCAAAAAGAATGAAACAAGAAGGTTATATTCCAGACACGGATTTCGTGCTGCATGACGTGGAAGAGGAACAAAAAGAACAAAGCCTCGTCTATCACAGCGAAAAGCTTGCAGTTGCCTTTGGGATTATTTCTACTCCCCCTGGAACACAGTTAAAGGTGTTCAAGAATTTGAGAACATGCGTGGATTGCCACTCCGCCATAAAATTCATTTCTAAGATCTCGGAAAGGACAATAATAGTACGTGATTCGACTAGGTTCCATCGCTTTGAGGGTGGAAACTGCTCCTGCAATGACTATTGGTAGTGTTCTACTGACCAAAGTACAAAAACATTGTGCCAGAATTTTTGAACCGAGTTAGAAGGCTGAACTTTTGATGTAGGCTGGTGTTGCTGCGAGACAAGAACATGGGCGGAATAAATTTGGAGAACAAGATGGAAAACTGGGTTTGATTCCAGTCAAGATAACTGCATATCCAAGAACTATAACTTGATGAATGATGATACCATGCAGAAGAAGCAGGGGACAACAATAGGCTCTTTGTCTTTCACAGTCCACTGGAATCGCCATCCATCGCCCTCCTTTTCTGACTCGGACATGGCCGCTCTGTCACTGACATGTCCTCTGCTGTTAAAAAGGCGAATGGGAGCACAAGTGATAGAGTGCTTGAGGGTGCAGGAGGCCCCCCCCCCCCCCCCAGTTTATGGCTTTAGGTAAAAGGAAGATTTCATCTAAAAATGACTGCTGCAAGGAACAACAAATGTCACATATGAGAAAGGATATTTATATGTACACTGCAGCAAATATTCTTATTTTTTCTTCAAAATCAAGATTTTGTAGAATTTCCATTATATCTGCAACATTTATCTAGATTATGTGTACACAAAGGTTGTTCAACTATTAAAATAGAGAATCTGATGTATTACACCATGTATATAGAGATTGTGCAAACTAGATAAATATAGTATTTGAAACTGTAAAATAAAAAATTTGTTAACAATGTATGATGTAAGTACTCTTAGATTCAAATACACCATACGATCTGTTGTTCACAGCATACTTTTAATACCTTTAATTGTGTCGGGATTCATGTCGATCAATGTTTTATACACTTTAATCATATTAACGATGATAAAGTGTGTAGCGGAAGATAAGGTTGAACATAGTGCAGCATGTATCATTACTGATTTTGATAATGGTTATATCACGTTGATACATTACGGCAGCCTAAATTACAATTATAGTCATTACGGATTTTGGTCAACAATTTTAGTCCAAGTGGTCTTTTTTTTTGCAAAAAGTCACGAACGCCGGAAAGAAACTCACAGTCTAAAATTGGTCTTTCCGGCGACAATTTTAATCGCGTAAGTGGTAAAAAAACGGGGACCAAAATCGAAAAACGTGTCTAGTTAGAGGACCAAAATTGCAATTTAGCCCATTACAGCACCACGAAAAAAGGACATTGATAATTGCACCACGATCAATTTACTTGGACACCACGTTTATAGCAAATTTTGAATTTGTAAAGGTCAAAATCTGTTTTCAACCCCTCCAGAATCTTACTCCGACACCACATCTACAATGGTGCGAGTTTTTGACTTTATAGAAAAAAATGACCGAAATCACTTTTGCAACCGGCGTCTATTTACCTCGAAAGAATCGAATTTATCTCACATAATTTCAACTCTTTAGGGGTTGAAATAATCGCATTTACATTAAAATATATTATAATACAAAGGAAAGAAATTTGCTGCAACATGAGAGGAGTAAAAGAAAAATATTAAAATAATATGAAAGAGAAAAAAGATAGTGAATCGCTTATGACCAACTTCCTATTCAAACTAATCACATCGTCATTTTCACATCATGCCCCGAAAAAAAATGACCAGGAAATCACTCTTAGTTCATTTTAATCATTGATTAATGACCTTTAACCGCATTTTCCCCTGAAAAAAATCACATTCTGTGCAAATTGTAGAACAACCGGGAGTGTACATGTCCAATGTTTTTAATTAGGAACATAATTTTTAAACAGATTTCTTTCCAAACATACAAGTTTTCAAAGAAAAACAAAACAAAAAAACCCAACCTGCCTGGTTACTATTTCTGCATTCGATCTATCATTCATTATACTTATTTCTGCTGGATTCGATAATATATAAGATAGTATTTTCTCTAAATTCTAGCAAAGTCTACGTCTTTCACGCCAAGAATCCATCCCTTTTTCTGAACATTTTCAAATGATGTCAGAGAGCAAAAGGGTCTGCAATGGTCGGCGGAGATTTCTCTTTTGTTTGCCTGTTATGGTTTTTCTTCCTTTTTTCTACTCTGGTAAGAATTCCCCCGTTTCTGTTTGTTTAAATTCCATTCATTAATTTAGTTCTGTATAATTGTGATTTATGATGAAATTCTGCTCAATTTGCTTAGTTCTTGAGTTGCAAGAGAAGCAATCTGTGGAAGATATGCATATGGGTAAAACCAAGAAACTTGATCATTTAATTCTTGGACCTGCTGCTGGTGATGGCTTGGCTGATCGTCTGCAGTGTCAAGGTTTTATCTTTATTTCTCAGATTTTTGCTCCTTTCTTAAGCTTTGATCGATAATGGCAGTTGTTAATTATGCTGAATTTGCATAGAGAACCTTTTATTTGCAGCTCTTTACTGCTTATGGACAATAAAGGCTCGGCCTTTACCTGGATGCTTGTATGTGTTTTTGGAAAATTGGTGTATGATGGGAAGTTATTATTGGGCTGTCTTTAGCGGCACCACGGTGTTTTTATTGCGGCACCAAATTGAAAACAAAAATCTATCAGTGATAAGTCCAATTTTCAGCTATAGAATCGACTTTCTCCAGCAGAAAGTCTATTTTATGCACTATTAACCGTGAAAAAATCGATGGTCAGTGTAGTGCCATGATTTAGCACAGCACCAAACTGAAAAATCGATGGTCAGTGTTGTGACCATCTACCAACATAAATTCGATTTTCTGTAGAGATGTGTGGATATAATGCATGCCACTTGGTCTAACTTACTTACAACGGTTGTTGGATAAATATTTCGTTAGTTAGAGCCTGATTGATGTATTTCTGTGTTCCTTTCATTGGACTTGTTTAGATTTTGGGTTAGCTTTTTTGTGTTTTGTTCAATAGGTCAGACAATCGAAATTCTGATAACAGTCGATTTTCGGTATTCAGGCCTGCATGCTTTGAATAAGACTCAGCTTTCAGCCTCTTTTGATGATTCCATGAATGAAGAACATGTTGTTTTTGTGACGGTCTTCACCACTTACAACTCTAGTTCCAACAATGTTAGACCATCTGACTTGGTCACAGTTGGGAATGTCTCATACAACAAGGTGGAAAGATCATTGGCCATATTAAACGTCTTTATCGATTTCATTCAGGTATATTCATGGTGACGCAGTTATTCTTGTGGTGTTTTACTCAAATCATCATTCTGTGCAAAAAAAAAAAAAAACGATTGCTAATTTCTGATTTCTATGTGATCTTTGAGCATAAAGCATAGTGAATCTTCATTGTATTGTTCAAATTTTGTCAGATATCCCGGAAGGGATGAAAGCAGACACTTGAATGCAGCAACGATATCATACCCCCCCCCCCCCACTTGAATGCAGCAACGATATCCCCCCCCCCCCCCTATCGTTTTGCTTTAAGTTGAGACTGAGAATTCTAACTTCTTGATGTGTGATTTTATTGTAGGTTACCATGCCTTCTAGCACCGTCGCTATTCTTACTGATCCTTCTTCAAACCTTCCAGTACGCAGATCTGGGGTTTCCGTGCATCCCATTCAAGGTGAATATTCACGAGACAGATTGATGCTTCAAAGAATCAGGTCTTACATTGTAAGAGCAAAAATGACTTAAAAGTAAAATGGTTCTGTTATCACTCAACTTCTTTCTAAGTCTTCATGTCAATGCCTATTGATTTATTTGGTTTTGTTAAAAACATGATAGTTTAAGGGATTTTCGGTAACTTGAATATAAACGCTGAAGTATGAAGACTGAAATCTAAATGCGGGAATACTTGGATGTGTAAATTTAAGCGCTGAAAAAGGATAGGGATAATCTTAGATTTGATTCATCATTTAATAATGTTATTAAATGATCATGTTTTTGACTTCTTCCCTGTATTGCTCACAGAAAAGTGTATAATGTGTACGTTTTACCCCGATTGACCACCCAAATAGAATAAATAAATTAACAAATTCAAGATTGTGTCCACACTTTCACAAAGCAGCCATACAATGATGATATCTTGAAAAATAATATACTTGTAAAAACAACAGAAGCCCTGCATCATGAATGGCATTTTCAGTTCATACATGTCTCATTACCGGTTAGGTTTCTTTATGGGGATGTTTTTGCAGGAGATCTTCTAGGCCATTTATATAGGGATAATGACACTTTCGGTCCCATATGTTTTGTCATTGTCTCTAAACTAGCCCTTATCTTCATAATGACACGTATCACTCCTAACAATACATATTTTGGACACTTGATGGATCTAACTTGTGGACTAACGTATGAACCGATCGTCGGATCCGTAAAGTGTTCTAAAAGTGCAACAGAAATGTTTAGTTAGTGGTGGAAAGTGTTGTTATGAAAAAGATGAAGGCTAGTTGAGGAGCGATAAAGAAGGACAAAAGATTAAAAGTGTCATTATCATTCTTTTTTGTTATTTTGCAACCATTGACTGTCATGCAGCTAAGTGCTTTCGTTAAGAGTCCTAAAAGTGTTGCAAATCTGTATAGTTAGGGGCGTAAAGTGGCATTTTGAAAGCTAAGGACTAGTTTTGACACAATGGAAACAGACAGGGGACCAAAATTGTGATTATCTGCATTTATATTATTATCATAGCATCCTTTGTGATTTTCATATTAATTTCCTGCATGTAGGCCTTTCTGGAAACAAAGATTAAAGAGCATAATTCTGAGCAGCACAAAAATATCAATCATTACGTCTTTACAGACTCGGATATCGCGGTGGTTGGTGACCTTAGAGATTTCTTCTATGAGTATCCTAATTTTCATGTGGCTCTAACCTTCCGGAACAACAAAGAGCAACCGATTAATTCTGGATTTATAGCGGTTAGAGGCACAATTGAGGGGTTGACAAGGTGCATTGCCTTTTTCTCTTATTTTACTTTTCCTTGGTTTGTTTATACCTTCATTGTGACTTTTATATATTACTCCCTCCGTCCCAAAATATAAGACATTTTAGGTCTTTGATATTGCCTATATTATAAGTTATTCTCACAAATCGATCAATGCAGCATTTAATGCATCGTTTCCTATTTCACCCCTATTACAACTCATTATTATGTTGTCTTTTGTTATTCCAAAGTGTAAAACTCATTTAATGACAAAGGGTATTTTAGTCCTATTATACTGCAAAGTTCTTCGTTTAGCTTTCTTAATCTATGTACATAAGGCTAAAATGCCTTATAATATTTTGGGATGGAGGGAGTATTAAGCAAAACTTTTCCTCATAATTCTTAAGGGATAAAAGACACTTTGGTCCCTTTTGTTTCATGATTTTTGCATTTCTATCCTCAATGTTTCATCTCAACACTTATACCACTGATCTATGCATTTATTTCTTACCCTTTCAGTCCATTTTTGCCACGTGTCAAGTTTTAATTGGTTGTAGCATGTGGTACCTTGAATGTTGGTTGTTAGACACATGACACTTTGGATTGAAAATGTAATAAAATTGCATTGATGGGGGTAATAGTGCCAGATGAAACATTGGGGGGGAATACATGTGCTAATCGTGAAACAAAAGGGCCAAAAGTGTCTTCATCTCTGTGCTTCTTTTATCTTTGACCTCTTATGTATTCATCGTCGTTATTCTTTCCGTTTAGGGGCAAAGCTTTCTTGGAAAGTGTTTTGAAGGTTTATTCGTCAAAGTTCATGAAAGCTTCACGAATGCTCGGAGATCAATTAGCTCTTGCCTATGTTGTCAAATCTCACCCTTCATTTGATGTGAAACTGTTTACCATAAAGAAACCTTTCCTTCATGAGATTGACGGTTCATTCGTGTTGTTTTTACCGTGTTCGGTATACAATTGGACCCCACCAGAGGGTGCTGGCCAATTTCATGGCATGCCTTTGGATGTCAAGGTATGTTTTTTTTTTTGAACAGTTCTTATGTTTATATACCTGAGAATAATGATTCACGTGTCCTGTATTCGATATGTTTCCCACATACGCTCCGGATCTTTAGGATAAAAAAAGTTGGATACAGGATCCGATTATGCATATCCATAAATCGGATACGTAAAATGAACCCTCTTAATAGTTGAAGAAAAATCGCCGGAGGATGAAAGAAATGCTACCCAAAATGGAAAAAAAAAATGCTACTCAAAATATATTTTTCATTAAAGTTATAAATTTTAGGGATTGTCCACGTTGCAGGTTGTTCATTTCAAAGGTTCAAGAAAGAGACTTATGCTTGAGGCTTGGAATTATTTGCAGTCATCTTCTGATTTGGCCATTCCAGATATGTTGTGCCTCATTTTAAAGAGCGGAAGAACGAAATACGATTTCTGAGTTTTTAACTTTTGCTACACACTGACTGTTGGAGTCTAATGGCGGAGCCGGGAATTGAAGACGAAATGGGCTAGTGGGCTATATCTAGAAGTCTGGATAGACTGTATTAGTAGGATGTCTTGGTGTGAGTTGGGCTCGATTTTATTGATTTTTTTGTTGTTATTAAACGAATCTCGGGTGGGCTTAGCCTCCTTTAGTCTTGGCATTGGTTCAGCCCGACTGATGCCAACTCATATATTTTGGAACATCGAGATTGATCGATGATACGTATTGATTTATTGCAGTTATGATACGCATTTAGGCTTCAAAACTTTGTTTATGTGTGCACAAAATCTCGAAATGACAGTGATTATTTCGAGCTTTGAGCCCTTTAAAATGCAAAGCTTATGAACAAAAATAGTGAAAATGAGATTCAAAAATAAAGAATCACCAGTGAAATATCTGATCCGTTGATTGAAATCACAAGATACACATTCATTCATGAACCTTATTTAGCTTCAATTTGTAGTTTAGCAGAAAATGGTAACATGAGCCAATTACTTTAAAATCATGTGTATCACCACTTGGATTGAAAGAGGTGGTTTTTTTTTTGGCAGATTTGTTAAAGGGGAATATTCTGCAGCAAAAAGTTGAACACCATGTGCTTGCATATGGACCAGGACTCCAGGAGAGACATGAACCAAAAAAAAAAAAAAAAAAAAAAAAAAAAAGGGCATAACTTGCCAGTTAGGTACTCTTAGCTTGACGGTTGAATAAACCTATACATAAGAATCTTCATTAAAAAAAAAGGTTACAAAAACTCAAAACAAAAGATGGGATTAGACAATTGTTTGGTCGTCTTTGGGAACATAGCTCAGTGGTAAAAGAAAGGACAGTGATGTTGTAGGGATAGTTTTGTTCTTCAACTGAGGTGTGGGGTTTCAATTCTGTAAATGGTCGTTTTTATCTCATCTCAGTAATAAAATGTGTAGGGACAAATACAATCGGTCTTTACAAACTGAATGATTGAAGTATAACTTTCAAGAGAAATTGTTAAGACTAATGTGAGTGCTATTATAGAAGAACATGGGGGTTAACAAGTCTCACATGATGTGAGTTGTGAATTTATGATGATGATTTAGATAGATGTTGATATGCATATGTTAATTCAAAATCATACATACCAAAGAACATGCTTTCAATTGAAAAATAAAAAAGGGACCATTATGATCAAAGAATAGAGAGATAATGATATATAACAAGATTATGGTCCACACATTTGGTTAGGTTGTAAAGCATCAAAATTAAAAAGATGAGTATATATCAGAACATGCATTTCACTATCATCAACACTGTGACACCTAACCTTATTTCACCATCATTCTCCACTTACCCTTTCCTAAAGGTAATTCTGAACCGACCGTTGGATGTACGCCATGTGTGTATGAAAAACCAAGACATCTAACAGTGGTAGTGCAATGGAGACTCCATTCTGAATGGAGGGCTCAAGAATACATATGAAAAGACAGACCTTGTTTAGGCAGGATACTTCCATACACCAGACCGTTGGATACATGCCAAGTGTGCAAAAAGCCATGAAATATAATGGTGATGAAGACTCCATTCTGAACGAATGACTCAAGACTGCAAAAGCGCTTACTTTATTAGCGTATCGAGGTGGATCAAGAAAGACAGACCCTGTTTAAGCGGGATGCTTCCATACACCAGATGCAATTACCAAGTTTTCTCACATTATTCAGAACTTAGACTGCATTTAGGGTTGTTCAAATCATTGGCTTCATTAATTACCAAATCATATCTATTGTTTCCATATTCATAATGCATACTCCAATATATGGACAGAAAAACAATCTGAAATTCTCAGGTTCCATGCAAAAAAAAAAAAAAGACAAAAGGAAAGAATACAGGCAAGGGCGTATTTAGTGACACCACACTAAATCTACCGTTATGGCATCATTTTGATATGGGATGATCACGCTTTTTGTCGCTTTTGTTTCACGATTTTTTTTCATTTTGTCCCCGGTGTTTCAGATTTTTGCACTTTAACCCTTCATCTATAATTTTTTTTTACATTCAGTCCAAATTGGCACGTGACAAGTGTTTCTATTGGTCGTAAATCTTCATACCTTCTATGTTATAAACTTGACACGTGTCAATTTGGCCCGAAAATGTTATAAAAAAAAAAAATCATAGATGAGGGGTTAAAGTGCGAAAATGAAACATCAGGGACAAAAGTGAAAATTCCATGACACAAAAGGGACTAAAGGCATCACTATCCTTATTGATAATCGACTTTTACCTGGCCGAGAACACTGTGGTGCTACTAAAGGTGCCCTATGGAAAACTATCATAGACAAAAATTCCCTGAAAAAGAGTTAAAACTGCTAATACAGAATAACAACAATGTAGAGATCAGTTCTCAGTCACAACCAAAAGATTTAGATCTATAAAATATAAATCAATCAAATTCATTCAGATAAAAGCTGTCAACTTTGTCTTATTTCAGTTTTATAAAGATGATACATACCCATAATTCATAAAAATTGCTCTCTATTGTCACAAAGACTACACAATCATAAAACTACAAGAAATAGTACATTTGCTGGACTTGAAAACCTGCTTTGAGGTGCTTATAGTTACGATACTGAAAGTTCATCGTGGGACTTGAATAAGTGACCCCCCCTTCTTGTATTGTGGCATGAATTATACATAAATAAGAATGAAAGTGAAAACAAGAAACAATGATCCTACCACACAAATGAAAGAATTGCACCATTACTGAGCACTCTTTTTTCCATTGACATAGTAAGTGAGATACCATTGAACAAATTTCTTCAAACCTGTTTGAAGATCAGTTGTGGGCTTATATTTGAGCTCCCTTTTAGCCAAACTTATATTAGCATGAGTGAATTGAACATCCCCGTTTCTCGGCAACTTCATCACCATTTTCTTTGCTTTAACCTTCAATAGCCTTTCCAATATGCTAACAAGATCAGAGACAGGTACAGGTGATGTATTGCCCAAATTGTACACTCTAAGTTGAGCTGGTCCCTTCTTCTTTCCACCACTTCCCGTGCTCTTTTCAGCCGTATCTAACGCCCCTAAACAACCCTTTACGATATCATCAATATACGTGAAATCACGGGCCACTGTGCCATGATTAGGTGCTTCAAAGATCTGAATTGCTTTGCCTTTTAATATGTCTTTTGTGAAAAAGAAATAGGCCATGTCTGGTCTACCCCACGGGCCATAAACGGTGAAGAATCTTAATCCGGTTAGGGATAAACCGTAAATGTGATTGTATGTATGTGCAATTTCCTCACCAGCTTTCTTAGTTGCTGCATATAAGCTTGCAGGTTGGTCGGTCCTATCCTTTTCGGAAAAGGGAACTTTAGTGTTTAGTCCATAAACAGAGCTTGAAGATGCCCACACAATACTTGGTTGAGGATTTGCATTCTTGCAAACTTCAAGAAGACTAACAAATCCAGCTATGTTACTATGAACATATGAGCCCGGATTCTCCATGGCGTATCGAACACCGGCTTGTGCAGCTAAATGCATTACATGGGTAAAAGGGACAATATCAAAAAGCTTCTTCAAGAGGGCAACATCATTGATATCACCTTCAACAATGTACACCCCATTTCTTTCTAATAAAGCTTGTCTATCTCTTTTCAATGATGGATCATAGTAATTATTGAAATTATCAATCCCTACAACGCCGTCCCCACGGCGTTTCAAGGCAAGGGAAACATGTGATCCTACAAAACCAGCAGCCCCAGTAACTAAAACAGACATACCATTATGTTTTGATGATCTGATTTTTGCTGAAGATTTGACCTTTTTCTCCAAAACAGGGCTATCAATAGTGCTTGTTCTGAGTGATCTTCTAGAGAGATCTGAAGGTACAGATGAAGATGAAGATGAAGATGGTGATCTAAAGAAGAACACAAAGATCACGCCCAAGAACACAAATGACCAAAAAGTGATCTTGGCCAAAGAAAAATGGAGCCTTAATCTATTACTATATGGTGGTTTCTCCATCTTGAACTTGCTTGGAATTGATGGGATATTATCAATGTGCTTCATTTTGGAGGCAAATCAAATCCTTCAGCTAAATCTTCAAACTTTCAATATCTTTATCTCTCTCCCTGTTAGGTCTCTTCTCCTTCTTTTTCCTTTTGCTTGAGATTCAAATCTATTGGTTTCCTAAGATTCTTTTAGCAAAACCAAATAAAGGGCAAAGGCTCAAAGATTATATCTTTCTCTCTGTATTTGCATTGGATTATGATTCTTGAAGGACCTTTGTCAAAGGATAAGGGACAAGATGCCAATACAAAGTTTATAGATTTGTCGTACAATTTAAAGCCCTAATAACAATGGGAATCTTGAAGGAGGCTAATGCCTAATAGTAGTTGTTGGTGGTAAAATAAATTTGTGGGGTTTGCTTGGTCTGATCTAAAAAAAAAATTCTAAGCTTTTTGGTGATTAATTAAGAAATGAATGATTAGAGAGAGAAACAAGAAGGTGGAGTATAATGGAGGGAGGAGGGAAAAAGATGAATTTAAGGAGAATTTAAAAATGGGATTACAACTATTAAGGAAAAGATTAAGGTTAAGGTTAAGGTTAAGGTTAGCCTAACAGGGAAAGACTAAGCTTACAATAAGATCAAGATTTGAAGTTTTTAGAAGAATGCTAAAAAGCTGCCATTGATGGATGGAAGTAGAGAGTAAATTTGTGCAGAGGAAAAATTATTTTTTATTTATTAAAACATGTTTTTTTGATGATTAAAATCAAGTCCTAAAATTTTGGGATTCTGTTTAAATTTGCTAGGTTGGATAAATAATTGGAGGCGTGAATTTATGCTTTTGATTGGTAATTGGTTGTCGAAAATTGAAGTCCTCCTTTTTATGCTCCTCTATTTGAGGAGTAATTTTTGTGTGGGGAGTCTTGATTCTTATTTTTTGGTAAAAAAACAAAGTATTTTATTTTTGAGGTGTGTGTGCCTGTGTGGTGAAATTTGATAAAGTTTATAATAACACTTGCAGACTATAATGGACTAAAACATCAATTTTTTTTATACAATGTTTAAAAAACTGGAATCATCAGAATTTCCATAACTATAATATATTTGAATGAATATTATGTGATTTTTTCTATTTTGTGGATGTTAGTAGAAATTTTGTATTTTAAAGATGTAAGTCATGTAACTAGAGATTTGGATACATATATATATATCGTTTGTATATCAATATAAATGAGGTATTTGTAATGTTTTTAATAGTCGAAATTACCGATGACAGATTCACCGATTTTCGGGATTCACTTTGAATCATATAGATGAAAATAATATTTCGCGATTAATATATATATCGTTTGTAATCAATATAAATGAGGTATTTGTAAAATAGTAACAAAATCATATAGATGAAAGCTTAATATGTCTTCAAAATTTTTTTTTTTTTTTGTATGGAAAATTGTACCAAAATTTGGGTTATTGAAATGAAGGGTATAAGAGGAAAAAAAATAATAAATATTGCATTGTTATTTTAAACTGACAGATAAATAGAAATAAAGCAAATTCTGAAAATTGCCAGTTAAAAAAAAAATGGGGAGTACACAAGTAGTAATTTTCTTATTTTGAGAAACCAAAATTAGTAATGAAAGAGAGAAAAATTTAATCAAATCAAAAAAAACCAAGTAAAATAAAGAGAACACCGTAACTATCATATACTAATATTCAACAAAAATTCTCCCTTTAGTATTATACAACATTAATTAATATAAGTTCCAACCACCCTCTATGTAGGTAGAAAATTTTATAAATTGTGAATAAGTTGGATTAACTAATTGTATCATATATATCAAACCACCACAAAAAATATATATATATATGTTGTCAAACTACCAAAGTTTGACACCTTGAACCAAATAATTAATAGATAGTCTCTCAAAGGATGAGACATTATTCACAAAAGGATTGATTATTTAACGTAGGAATGTTGTAGCAAGTAGTAGTGTTTTTTTTTCTTCATATAATATATTTTTATTGTGTGTAATATATTAGAAATGAAAAGTGATAATATAAGACACAACGTTCTTCTGACAACGTTTGTATCGTAAATTTTGTCCCACCTAATCTTAACGGATAAATGTTTTTTTTGGTTGGTTTTATTTGTTTTTATGTAATATATATGATTCGGAACGTTTTTTTTTTTAATGTTACTATTATGCGTGGGTTTTGGAGTTTTTTTAAAAAAAAATTATTTATATTTTGTTCTAAGAGCGTGGATATAAAAGAAAAATGTCGTTTACTTGTGGAAGTTATTCAGTTTATTATTATTTTTAAGTTGGTTTGAGTACATATGTTAGATGATTATGTCACTAAAGTTTGTTTGGACGCTATTATATTTTTTTTTTGAAAGTCTCTATTATATTTAGTATAACCATCATAAGATTCCAATTGGAGAAAAGGAGGGGCTAACCTTTTATTTTATTCCAATAAAAAAATTATTTTAATTACATTATGTAACTTGATAAACTTTCATGTCATATCTTACGTTAGCAATAGTATAGAATATACATTCCTTGTTAACTACTCTAAAACCTCTAGACCAAAAAAAGAAAGAAACATAAAACTACATTTCTAATCCAAAAATTTGTTCATGTGAGGTCATCGGAGCCTAAAACTACATTTTCTACCAATAAATGACATTTTTTAACAACAAAACTACATCGTTTTAATATTAAAAAAATCTCCGGATCTCAGTGGGATCACGTGACCTCCTCGAGATACATACATCCGCCTCTGTTTACAGTTCCTCAGAACGAAGGGTTAGGCAGGTAGTATAGATAATCTGACTTCCAACTATGTGGTGTGCAGCTCCCGCGAAGCAAATGAGGGAAAGCTCGAAGAGCATACGGGTGAGCTTACGCTTACTCTCGGCCTCTTTGATTGGTAGGCAGGCGCGCTGAGTCCAAAAAAAATAAAAATAAGGAGCAAAAGCATTAATAAATATTTTATCACAAGGGGGGCAAGGACCCTTTTTTTTTTCAAAACAATTATAATGCAACAGGTATTTTTTGGTTATACCAAGTGGAAGGCCATTATTATTTTTTATTCCTTCTTTCTCACACACTAGGAGTGTATAGGTGTGAGTTGGATTAATCATTATCCTCCACTTGATATAACCTGAAAATACCCGTTGCACCATAACTCATCTCTTTCTTTATTACATAAAGTGAGGTCCCATTTGATGATAACTTATGAACCACCACGGGGTCAAAATTAATAAGATAATAAAATAATACATCACAAAGCTATTACTATGACTTTTTATGTTTTATTATTATGAATATGATATAAAATTAACTCAACTATATTGCTAGAAGCATTAAAGTAGGAATACTACTTTATAATAGTACTAGAGTAGATGCTTCTTTGTAAGCATAATATAGGGGACCCTCGAACTTGAGTTTACTTGGAAATGGAAAAACACTATACTTAGCTCCTGAAATTACTTTTATGTTTTTTATATTATCATTAAAATTATTTTATCATATATGTTATGATGAAAAGTAAATGCTTTATATTGGAGAGCATATCATTTCTTATGATTATTATACCTTATAATTCATAAAACTGATGATAGAGTAGACTTATATTATACTTTATTTTTAACAAGCGTAACGAGTAATGATGACCGGAGAGGTCCACCTCTGATACCAAACGGACTTGGGAGGACGTCTCAAGCAATTATCTGAGATACCTTAGAAAACCAAAAAAAAAAAGTTGATATTCACGTTCTTTTGGTTGCCCTTGGGGCCCTCCGAGCATCCACAACCACAACTAGCCCAACTACTATCTAGAATAGTGAGTGTAGTTCAACTCTTAGGCAAGGGTTCGATCCGGCTCCATGTTCTTTCACAATCGGCACCATCAAGAAATTCAAAAATTCAATCCTTTAGAAAAAATCGAATCCTTGACCTCTATGGCGTTCTATTAAGTACACAAAGTTTGACACTTGAAGAATTTGATCTGTCTGAGAGGTCTTTTTACGACCGGCAACCATCAAGAAAACCTAGCATTCGATCCTGTAGAAAAAAACCATATCCTTAACCTCTATGGCATTCTCAGACCACTTATCATATTAAAAACTAGACGCATTTATTCAGTCACATCAAAGATACATCAATCAAAAGGATCCACCGTCATCAACGACTCTAAACAACGACGTCCCTAGTATTTTTTTTTTATCAATAAAAGGGGAGCTAAAAAGGGAAAACACATCATGTATCTCTTATTTTTTAAGCCTCAAGCCAGGGTAAAGTAAGCAAAGTTGCAAAATTCAATGGATCATATGCCCTATTACAAATTCAAACATACAACTCAACAGAAAATCCAGACTGAAAAAGCTTAATAAAAAGCCTAGGAAACTTGCTTAGCTGCAGCAACAACTGCCTCTGTTGTAAGACCAAACTCCTTGTATAATTTTCCTGCAGGAGCACAAGCACCGAACCGATCAATCCCGATAGATTTTCCTTTATCTCCAACGATCTTTCCCCATCCAAACGTCGATCCAGCTTCAATGCTAACCCGAGCAGTGACTGCACAAGGCAATACACTTTCTTTGTACTCATCGCTTTGCTCGTCAAAAAGCTCCCAAGAAACGAAGGACACAACTCGAACCGATTTCCCTTCCTTTCGGAGTTCATCACCAGCATTCACTGCAATTTCAAGCTCAGAACCTGTTCCAATCAAGATCACATCAGGCTTGTTACCAGTTGAGTTGTCTGATATAATGTAACCGCCTTTTTCTACTCCTTCAATTGAAGTTCCATTAAGATGAGGTAGCTTTTGTCGTGAGAGGGCTAGGATCGACGGTCTTTTCCTGTTTAGAACAGCAACTTTGTATGCACCAGCTGTCTCGGTGCCATCTGCAGGACGGAGCATCAAGATGTTTGGCATTGCGCGGAAACTTGATAGATGTTCAATAGGCTGATGGGTGGGACCGTCTTCTCCTAGTCCGATGGAATCGTGAGTCATGACGTAAATGACTCCAGCTTCAGATAAGGCAGATAACCTAATGGCTCCCCTCATGTAGTCAGTGAACACAAAGAAAGTTGCACAGTATGGAATTAGACCACCTGGGCTGTGAAGAGCAATGCCGTTACAGATGGCACCCATACTGTGTTCACGTACACCGAACCTCACGTTACGTTCTTCTGGTGTGTCTTTTTGGAAGTTGCCAAACGATTTTAGAAGGGTCATGTTGGAGGAAGCCAGGTCAGCACTGCCACCTAGCAGACCAGGAAGAACCTTTGCAAGGGCATTAAGACATTGCTGAGAGAGGTTTCTGGTGGCATCAGCTGGGCTCTCTGTAGTGTAAGTCTGAAAGGCATAGAAAATAACTGTAAGAGTATGCATGGAAGATCGACGCCTCAGGAACTGGAAGCTAAAGACAACCTACGTGCTAGGATGTACATGTATGGATACGCGGATACGAGATACAGGAGTGCGGAAACTTTGAAAAATATACGGCGAGCCTATGCGTAAATATTAAAAATATAAGGACCAAATTGTACAAAATAAAACTGTATGGACCAAATAATAGATATATTTTTATTTGAAAAAACCAAATAATAGATATTAAAACTCATAAAAAAATAAAACAATGTTTGTAACGCCTCAGAACATGGGTCTAGCAGCGTCACTTGAGCCATAATGGAACCAGTAACTACTTAGGCCCATCCTCCTCGTTTGGCCTAAAATGGTTAAACCAAGTTATCAAGTCAATTATGTCTCAACCTAATATCATGGTTATGTTCACTTTCCCAACGTGGGATGTTGCATTTTTCCCCTCGTTAGGCCCCTATCAGAAGGTTCTACCGTTCTTGTGTGGCCCTCGCTATCTCTCATGGCATGACTTCCATCTGATCGCCTGCTCTGATACAACCTATAACACCTTAGAACTCAGGCCTAGCGGCGCTAGTTAAGCCATAATGGATCCAATGACTGCTTAGACCCATCGCCCTCACATGGCCTAAAATGGTTAACCCGAGTTATCAAGTCCATTACGTCTCAACCTTATATCATGGTAATGTTTCTCACTTTTCCAACGTAAAATCTTACGGTGTTCAGGAATCCCTTCATTTTTGGTAGTTTTTGTTATCATTTTGGACCACTTTTCATTCATTATCTGACGTTCTTTACTCAATTTTCAACATGTTTTTTCATTTTATATATCCGACTTTTGAACATGCATATACGCATCCCGTATCCAACTTTTGAAAATCACACATTCACCCTCTGGAAAGTATCTGATGCGTATAAGTGTCTGATACAGGACAGGCTACAAAACAAAGTATCCATGCGTCATAGGCTACGAGTATCGAAAGGTGAAATTAAGGGGTACGAAAGAAAATCGAAGATACTACTTACAGGAAGAGCTTTATCCCAACCGGCTGGTAATTTACCGGAAATCAAGGACTTCAATTCTGCAGCTTCAGAAGGATATTTCTTTTCATATTCCGCAAACTTGGCATTCCATTCGAATTCAAAAGCAGCTCCTTTGGGAACATGACGGCTCCAGTGCCTATAACAGTGATATAATTTTAATGCTAAGCCGATATTTTCACACAATTGACAAACTCACACACAAGGCATTCTTACTTTTTCACATCCTCGGGCACGTGGAAAGGCTCATAAGGCCATCCAAGGTTTTTCCTAGTGGCTTCCACTTCTTTGCCACCAAGAGCACTTCCATGTACACTATATGAGTTTGCCTTATTTGGCGAGCCAAAGCCAATGGTTGTAGTTACCTGTTCAAAAGAATATGTATGGCTCATCAAACCACTCGTCCCACTTCGAGAAATAAATGTTTTGGGGGATTATAGAAATTTACTGTACAAATAAGTTTATAGATCAAGGAGATTAGTAAGAAGTATCATAATATCTGACCTTGATTAAAGTGGGTTTGTCTTTAACAGCCTTTGCTTCTTTAATGGCAGCACGGATATCATCATAGCCAGAGTTACCGTTCTTCACCCATATAACATGCCAGCCAAGAGCCTCAAAGCGGGATTCAACTGTTTCAGTGAAAGCAATTGCAGTATCGCCATCAATTGAGATGTGATTGTCGTCGTAGAAGGCAATAAGTTTTCCAAGTCCCCAATGACCAGCAAGAGAGCATGCTTCATTTGAAATACCCTCCATTTGACATCCATCACCAAGTATTGCGTACCTAAAACAGAGTGAAACAACATCCTCGTTACAAGGTACGAAAACAAAAATCCACAGTCCAATAATAATAAATCAATGCATATTTGTTATTCTTACGTGTAGTGGTCAACAATCTCAGAATCAGGTTTGTTGTAACGAGCAGCTAAATGTTTTTCAGCAAGAGCCAATCCCACAGCATTAGCAATTCCTTGACCAAGAGGACCTGAAGAAGCATAACCAAAGCAGAATAAATTCCCCATTCTATAAGACACTGGCAAGGTAAGAACATCTGACCAAGAAGTTAAACTAACCAGTGGTGACCTCAACACCAGGAGTCTCAAAGTTCTCGGGATGACCAGGAGTTCTGCTTCCCCATTGACGGAATTCCAACAAATCTTCCTCCTAGATCCAAAGAAAGGCACAATTGAACTTAAATAAGCACATCAAATGTACATAAAAACTGCGATTCAGGGCAACATGTGAATTTAACGAAAATCATCTGAGCTTCTGGGTATTTACAAGTGGAACAGACTTCGTTTGTAAAAGTATGCAAAACAAATTAAAGAAAATAACCAAATCAATCGAATGCATCTACTCCTAGAACAACAACCAACGTTATTTTGCACAAATAGTCTGTAAGTGTTATCAACAACCAATAAGTGAAACAGAGAGAAATCTGTGGTATAGCAATATAGTGTCAATAACCAATTCATTATATACAAACATATCCATGCAGATCTTGTGCAAATTATATTCTTTCACCATGAGTTGCAACTTGAGTTATATGCATGATAAGTATCAAGATTGCATGTCACATAACACATCAACGTAAAGAAGGCTAAGCTAGGAAGAATTTGGAAAACCCAAAACCTTCAATGCACTTTCTTGGTGAGTATCTTTCATGCCTTAAAGAATATTCCATCAATCTACCAACTGCTTACTTAAAACTAAGAACATTACTAATGTCCTCAGTGAATTAATGAGATGCGGATGACAGGGTGAACTGAAAACACCCTACAGCAATTTCCCAAACACATTCAATTCCAGTCATACAAAAATGCGGGGTCTAGGATGCATTGGTGATTATAGATCTTCTAGGCCCTCAGAACATTAGGTGCTTACAGTTTAGATATAAACCAGCTGCTCATAACCAACTCAAGCTTGAGCTTATCGAGCAGAACTTAAACACTTTACGTAGGTTCATGCTACACTTACACCACTCTAAACTAAAATATTACTTTAAGAGGATCAATATTTGATAACAGACAACTTAACAAGTGACAACCACATTTCTACAAAGTATTTGTAGGAAAAACAATGTCACTTAGATGATACAGAGTTAACAGAGCATATCACAAAGATTTATATGACTATCATAAGTATAAATCAACTTCAGCTTGAAGAATAATTTAGGACTTGAGCTCAAATTCAATTAGAGATCAAATAATATATCGAGCTCAAGTTCATTCCGATTAGTCAGCTTATCTCAGCTTGCTCACTCTTTTCTAGTAAGCATTAGATCCCGTCATGCAATTTTTGGATCTAGATGTGTTTAAAATAGTCAACCAAGAACATGCAACAGTGTAAAAGCATAATAATCTCATTCTCAGCAAATTTCAACCTCTACGGAATCTAGGAAGATTTAAAGAGAATAAATACCTTGACGGAATCATATCCAGCTAGATGAAGCAAAGCATAGAGAAGCATACATCCATGACCAGCAGAAAGAACAAACCGATCTCTATTAAACCAGTAAGGATTCTTCGGATTAAACCTCATGACCTCATCATAAAGTATATGACCAATAGGTGCACATCCCATGGGAAGACCCGGGTGACCCGAGTTCGCCTTCTCAACAGCATCAATCGCCAAAAATCGGATCGTGTTGACTGACTTCTCCAAGAGGATCGCGTCATCAGTTTTATCGATCGTTGTTGTTTTGAGTGAAGCTGAAATGAAGGATTTAGTATTGCGGAGAGAAGTGAAAAGGCGATGTGATTTGAGAGGGGAGAATGTGAAACAGGAGGTGGAGATGGAGGAGGAAGGATGGTGGCGGTGGTGGGGAGAGGAGCGGGTGAGAAAAGCTTGGGAGAGAGTGAGGGAGGAGGTGGAGGAAGCCATGGCGGCTCCGGTGAAAATGCCGGTGGTTGAATGAGAGAGAAATGGTTTAGTGTTCTATTTGGTGAGTGCGCGTGTGTGTATATATGAAGACGATGTAAGAAAGCACTCGCATTAGAATCTGTAAAAAGTGGTAAATTGTATATATATACAAATTCCGGATCCAACTAAAATGTCTTTGCGTCGAATCAGTATACGATGATCTCTATTCAACATTCTGATAAAATTGACATCATACTCTATATCTACCGCAATCAATTTTTTACGATTCAAGTTTTTCGCTATTTCTAACATCAAATATATATATATATATATATATATATATATATATATATATATATATATATATATATTTCGAAATACAAAAAATCTTTCTAAATATTTCATTAATAAGATCTTCTATACATATTTTGAATATCCATACAAGCGTAATATTTATCACTATAATAATAGAAAATAAATTATTTATATGTGTATTTGTTTTTGTAAATATGTCATAATTATTTTGGTTTACGATTCTTTATTATTGTAGTACGGTAGAGATTCCCGCAGTGCGGTGACTATGTGTAGAGATTACGTAAATGATGTTAGAATCAGTAAGGTAGAGCTTTATTCGAGACACCGACGATGCGAAGTCTAAAAAAAGATGGCGGGAGGTTGGAGGCGTGGAGTTGGTGGGTTGGTGGCTATGGGAATCTGTATAATACTACCTCCGTCCTATATTATAAGTCGTTTTGTTTTTTTTCTTTCGTCTGATAATATAAGTTGTTCTCACATTTCAATATAATCATTAATGCATTATTTTTATTTTCACAGTAAATAATATAATATTATAAGTCAATCCTAAAAATCAATACACTATTTTGTCTTGAAATATTAAAAAGTAACTTATTTATGATTTTTCTTAATCTGTGTGAAAAATCCAAAACGACTTATAATTTGGGCCGGAGGTAGTACTACAATTTGTGATATTCCATTTCTTCATTTATGCGTGTCATCCTTGCGCATGGGCCATGCTAATCTTTTCTATATCGTTTCAATTTTATCGACGTCTCCAAAGGGACATTTGTGATATTCCATTTGTCAAGCTTTGAAACATAGAATATGTTAAAAGAAATTGATGCACATGCATCAATTTTTAAACATATCAAACATTTGACAATAAGCTCATGCCTTAGTGGTTTCACTTAGGCTCCGTTTGTTTTGGGTTGTAGTTTTTTTTGGAGTTTTTTTAGGAGTTTTTTTTAGATAAAGTGATTGAAGTAATGATTAAAAAGTTGATGGGGTAAAATAAAGTAGAATAATGATTGGTGTAGATTATGAAATGATTGGTGAAATAAAGTAGAATAATGAATAAAATAATGGTAAAAAGGGTAATAAAGTTGATAAAGTGAAATGATGAGAGATGGTTTAATATTTTTTTATTTGTAGTTGAAGATTTGATTGATGTGAGAATTGTAAGAAATGATTGGTGATGTGATAGAAAAAAAACTCCAAAAAAAACATCTTGCAAAACAAACACAACCTTAGGGTCTAAACCCCACTCCAGTGGGGAGACCAGGGTTCGATCCCTGTATGTGGGGCGTGTGCGTGCGTGAGTTCCTTTCGTTTTCGGAAAAAAAAAAATACATATCAAACATTTTTTTTAAATATATTATCCGCTCATTAACATATTTTTCCAGACAGTTTCTTTTGCCTTGTTGCAAAGCATGCATATTTCATTCTCAATACCCCGAGAGGCAAACTCATTTTCATATATTACACGTGTATGATTTGAATCTTGAATCTACGTATTTACTTAATTATATAATAATATCTAATACAAGTGCTCAAATATATGGTTTTTTTATATGATAACATCTGAGCGTACCAATTGAGAGATCACCATGGGAGAATCAAAACGGCTTATCACAACGAGTTCATAATAATTAAACTGTGGATTCCTTAGAGCTCACAGCTATCTTTCAAGGCATTTTGAGATAGTTCATTATTTTACCACTGCTGCGTTATTAAGATATTACGATGATAAATTTTCTGGTGATGTCCATTTCACATATTTGTAACCATTAAACAAGTTAGAACTCGTATTAATCAATACATAATATATAAACCAGTACTCAATAATGATTCGGTACATCAATAATGATGTCACATGCGTTGTAGTTTATTATCAAATCAACCTTGAATTTTTTGACATGTTGACGTGGGAATGAACAAATCATTGATTGACTTTCAAATAGAAGGCTCCCCAAGTCAAAATTATAAACTGTTTGATTATAAAATTTTCGTTTTGTAAATTATCTTTTAAGATATGAAAATGGCTTTTTGGCTAAACAAGGGGTTCAAATGCGTGGGGTGCTTGAACCAGATGGCTCTTAGTAGGAGATTGAGTTAACCTATTATCATATCCAATAAAACAAGTTTAAAAGCAATATATAAGCCATGACAATTCAGTTCAGTGAAAACTGTTAAATCATATGGTACTTTTAAGGATGAGAGATGCAAACATTTGATGTATGATAACACCATATTGGCATATCATCATGTCAAAGTGTATGAATATAACATCACATATCACAGAATGTGGAGCACAAGACAAAAATGCTTACTACATCAGTTTAACTCTTTTGTAATCAGATGCTGAGTTTCTGATACCTCTTCTAGTGACAGTGTATGGAGCAGATGCAGATCGAAGAGATGGTGACTTGTCGATGTATCCATACCGTTCGTTCCCGTTCCAGTATAATATGATCCGATTTGTACACGCATGCGACCAGCTATCACCTGTTCTTGACACCATATTAACAATTTACATGACAAGAAAAGGTATATATATATGCTTATTGAAGAAGAAAACCACAAGGCATATATGGATGTACTAGGTGGATATGGATGTGATCCATCCATCCAACACGCCTCTGTACATTCTTGCTATATATATATATATGAAAGAAGCAAAAATAGTTTATATCATGTACATCCACTTGGTACAACGGTAACAATTGTAACTTAAAAAATTGAGATGAATTCATGTGAAACATGTTCAGTTACCTAGTGCAAGAGTCAATTGAAATGAACCTTCTGAATACTTGGTTGTAACCTGATTCAACAAAACAACCTGCACAAAAAAAGATGCTCAAGTTAATATTGCTAGAAAAAGGTCAAAACCTGATTGCTGATCCGGTTGCATAGTCACCAATGATGAATGTATAAAACTATGTAACCGAGTAGGCTTTAGTTCAAGTGGAAAATGACTTGATAATGTCTTGAGAAGTCATATATTAGGCCATATAAAACCCCTGAGTAAAAGTCAAACTCTACGAGCATTTCAAAGTTAGACTCCGGATATAGTCAGGCCGATTGTGGCTCCACTATAAGCCCCTCAGGGATTAAATAAAAAAATGTATTCAAAGTAAGCCTTACTGCTAAGTTGTACTTTTTTGAAAGTTTCATCAACTTCAAGGCCGTTTCACCAAGTAAACGAGTTCTAAGAGCCATATTGTCAAAATCTTGCCGGAAGTGAAATGTGATGCTGTCGATTATTACAACCTTAACCTGCGACAACACACAAATCCCTCAAATATGGTTATGCAATAGATTTATTGTATGCAGCATATTACCCTCATCTATGTATTTTTTTACATTTTCAATTCAAATTTCCATGTGTTCATGAATCAGCATTGAAGGCACGAAATGCTCAGACCAATAAAAACATGACAGATAACAAAAATGGACTGAAAAGGTAAAAAAATATGCATAGATGAGGGGTGAAAATGTCAAGATAAGATATTGGGGATAGTAGTGCAAAAATCGTGAAATAAAAGGGGTCAGAAG
This sequence comes from Gentiana straminea, assembly GCA_036785695.1. Taxonomy (NCBI): domain Eukaryota; kingdom Viridiplantae; phylum Streptophyta; class Magnoliopsida; order Gentianales; family Gentianaceae; genus Gentiana; species Gentiana straminea. Next base: position 1,781,594 of record JAVUPR010000462.1, on the reverse strand, counting down.
TGTTTTTATCTCTAGATTTAACGTATGCCGAGCATTTCAAACCACGGAACAAAGGCGGTACCTACATCTTCATGCTCAGAGATGAACTTGTCCAAATAATTTATCACTGCAATTTGTTCAGTGTAGCTGCAGACACGGAAATAGAATATGTTGGCCAAGAAATCATTTGGCAGCATTTTCACCTCACTACACTTGGAGCTCTTTCTCAGGAAGCCAGCATACTCTTTCATGTCCTCAACGCATGCTTCTGCGATTTGTAAAACGCGTTCCACCATAAAGCTACCCTCTGTGTCTGGAACCACAAACAACATGAATTTCAACCAAACTTTTAATTAGGTAGCGCGAATTTCACTCATAGGCTTACCAATGTAAATGGCTTTGCCTTCTAGGCCACCATATTCAGCAGGTATTTGGACATTTACAGCAAGTTGTATTCTGCATTGTAACATTATTGATCACTTATGTGAAGAAACAACAATGCAGCACATAATAACATAAGGATATAAATATCAATACCCAAGTTGTGTTTTGCCAATTCCAGGTACTCCACCTGTAAGATAAAGAACAATGGATATATTCAAAATGAACTATAAATGCAATTTATATCATGTAAACAGAGTTCTGATGGAAAATATGGCATCTTGTGCATTAGCTGACCAATTTCAGTGACTTCTTTGCATGTAATTCCTCCACCCAGAATGCCATCCAGATCCGAACAGGACGTGGTAATTCGTTTACATGATTCTTCCTCATGTAGCATATCCCAGGCAGACTGTGCCCCTACAAAAAACATGTAAATTAACGAAGAATCATAGCATTTTTAGCTCAATAAAACCATGATTTGAGCAACATCAGGTAAATTACGGTGTGAATATAGATCATCATTCATCAAGGAAGAAACAAAAATCGTTTAAATGCTCATTTAGCAGTACCATTTACAATAGCATGATGGCTTCCATTACTTCTCTCAATTCCGCCCCTTCTTGATGCAGCCTTAAGAATCCCAACCGCCTCATTCTCCGAAACACCCAAATCTATTCAACCAACAAAAATAAAAACAAGAAAACACATACATAAAATGAGAAATGTGACCAAAATAAAGTAAACCACCAGTTTGGAGGCGAAATTGAAAAGGGTAACATGAAAGAAGTGCCAACTTGTAAACCTACACCACATACAACATCTTTGCCCATCATTTTCGCAAACAGTGAGAACATACATTACTTTCTTTCAACAGATCTCCATTTCACAGATTCAAACACTGATTTTTTTATTTGTGCAGTTTCGATAATAACTAATTTTATTAACTATCTGAAGTGAAAAGAATCATAACGTGTCCACTTTAGATTATTTCTTTTTTTTGTCCACTTTAGATTTTGAATGTCAGAAAAATGCATCAGAATGAGAATCTGTACAGCACATATAAACAGAGCAAATGGATTTTGTAGCGTACACCTGACCTAGTGCTAATTTACATATTTTGTATCTGACATGTCCAGAAATCTAGAGCAAATGATTTTAATCGATACTTCTTTTACAGATTTATAGTAATTCTTTAACATTTCTTTGTGTTATCTAATGCAAATATTGTAACACTCGAGAAAAAGAAGGGGAAAGTGAACTTCGGGAAGAATAAAAAAAATACAGAGTAAATAGAGTGAAAGATGTACCTCGAGCAAGGGTGGAGGAGGAGACGGCGGAGAGGGAAGAAACAGAAGAGTAGCCGGCGGATATCAATTTCCCTCTGTGCGATGCCGATATCGGTAAGCTTCCCACTTCCATTTCTTCTTTTATGGCGGGAAGTTCATTTTCGATATGCGTTTATACTTTTCGCGTCTTCGCCTGTTTCCTGCCTCAAAATTTTTTTTTTTTATTTATTTTAGAAGAACACAAAATAGTTTCGTAGTATTTGGCGTCACACTAATTCTACTCGTGCATCACCCTACGTATATTGGAGTAGAACTGATTTTTCGTAGGTCTATTGTGAAAACCGATTTTTAAAAAATCGGTTCTTGCTCCAGAACCGACTTTCAAAAGATCGGTTGACTCCATAACCGATTTCACAAAGTTGGTTTTATTGTGGTTTACGAGTAGAAGATAATGTTATGTCAAATGGTTATGCAATTTAATTGTGGTCGTATCATTTCTCTGTTTTAAACCCCTTAAAGTTAAAATTTATCCGAAGTATGGTGTTATTATCAATTCAATATTATGTCAATAACATAATTTATTTTATTTTATTTTTTGAATGAAGCCTAATCCAATTGTTTAGGATTGCAGCCTGACGGAGCCTAATATCCAAATTAGGCTATTTCAATGGGTAGTGATGTCAAAAGTATATTATAAAACTTTTAAAAAATTTATGTACGGTTAATAAAATGTTTTCCGGGACCTGACAGGGGCAGTTTCGCACTCGATGAGCTACCCCTTTGACGTGGGGCGGCCGGAATATATGGAGCTGATGCACTAGTGGAGGCGCAACGTTTGCATGTGCCATGATTGGAAGTGAAAAGTGACTGTTTGGTATGTGTGCAACGACTTCGACAGCCTGTGGAGGACATTACTGTTCAGGATTCTGCTTACTACCAAGTTTTACTTTTATATCTTTTTCGTTTGTCCGCCGTACTGTCAATATACATGTGCACCTTCTATAAAAAAAAAAAAATGAAGATTCTATCGGCACCCCAGTTTTTAATACCGGCACCCTTTTACTCCGGCACAACAATTTATTACTTTTAGCACCACAAGAATATTTTTATAATTTTCTTACTCCACACACCACAAAAACAATGACAAAATTACTTCTACCAACACAATTTTTCAGAAAATTCAATCGAGTTCTTTAAATGTTACGTTATTATTGTTCCATGTCATCATATAATTATTAGTTGCTATGTCATCATTAAATTTTTAATAGTATGATATTGTGTTGTATTTATTGATATGACATCACTAAATTTTTAATAGTATGATGTATTGAATTTATTGAGACTATAACATCGTACATAATATTATTAATTGTGTTATTATATTGTGTCATCATAGACAATGATATTATTTTGCCTTACATCATAAATGAAATGTAACCAACATTGGGCTAATGTAACCAACAACAAAAAAAAAAAAAAAAGCCAATGAAAAAAAAACAAATGTGAACATTTAGTAGTTTAAAATAAAAATCCATAAAAAAAACATCTCAAATCAATTTGAGGAAAAAAATACAAAATTTTGCTACCTTCCTCCCGTAATATCGAGGACACATCCAACTTTATGTCACATCGAAGGGAAAATATATTAATATAGGTTTAAACTTCCTTATTCTAAGATATTTTTTTGGTAGAAAATAATCAAATGAAACGAACGATCGTTTGGATGTCTTTGAGTTTACGCATGTCTTTAGTTTACGTGTGTACGGTGTACCTACATGCAAGATAACATATTTCAGCAACCAAGGGCATTTGCAGAATGTAAATCTATAGCATAGATATCCAAATCATTCAGATATACTAAAAATCATATGCAACAAAATCTCTTCTTCAGATCTGTAACATAAAGATTCTCTAAATTCTACACTACATGTACGGCACAAGTTACTGGTTCTTTGTTCAAATTATACGGCGTATAGATTCTTCTGATGCATATTACACTAAATATAAGTATAAATTATGTAAAATACATCATAAAAAAAATAATTAAAAAAAAAAAAAGATGTTGAGTTTGTAAGATAAAGAATAAGTTAAAAGAAACCGATGCAAGTGCCCTTATGAAAGGGTGCCCTTATGAAAGGGTGCCCTGAATCATAGAGGTAAGGGATGGATGAACTCGAGCCCTTTTCATTGACCGGGCTTCGCTTTTTCCTTCTGTGTATTCCTCACCGAGTGGCCATCTTGGCCTCAAATCAAGCTGCCATTTGAATATATTTGTTTTTGTCAACAACTTTAACTTCATGAAAATGACAAAAAAGAGAAAAAAAAAAAAGACAAACCAATGTATCTTCTGGTTCATTAGCAGGGGGTGGAGGGTCATATCTTCCCATTCTGAAATGTTCAATGCCAGTCCAAGCAACCATTACTCCTGTCATACACAGTCACCATTACTCTTTCAGACAAGGAAGACATGACGATGCACAGATACTCATGTTTGGTACCATGCCCCGTATATGATATGTATCCCACACCAATATACTTACGACACATGTCTAGAGTGAACATGCAATTTCGTAATAGTTGGATATGGGGTTCAAATATGCATATCCCTAACCCCGGATAAGTGAAATGAAACAACTCTGCTGAAAATTAATGAAAAAAACTGTCCAACATGCAGAAAGAACTCCAGAGAACTGTGGCCGTCCAGTACTATGTACACAAAATCTTGTACAATTTACAGGTCATTCCCCATTGTAGATTTCAAACCTTACACGCTTAATGTGGGCAGTCAATTTTCGAGAAAAAGATTTAAATGCGTACCATTATCAGTACAAAGGCTCGGGGGAGGGCAAACGAGTTGAAGGCCCTTCTTATTCACAACTAGATCAAGGCGAGCCCTAACATATTGATTCGAAGCAACGCCTCCTGAGACTACCTAAAAGAATCATAATATGAAGGATCAGTCCAAGATATGCCAACAGAAACAAGAATAAACTGCAAGAAAGAGACGGTACGCGCTATTATACGAGTATTGTTGGTTATAAGGGAAGAGATACGCGTATTGAGTTTATTTCATTTGACTTACCAAGAACTTTATTGAAGGTTCCATCTTCAATGCCCAATCAATTGCTCTATCACACTTATCCTCAAGATGTTGTACGGCAACACGCTGCACATAAATGACCAAAAGCAACCAATGGATATCTTGAAGGGAAAAAAAAAAGAATAGATGGTGAAAAAGAAAATTCAACCCTTGAGGTCAAGGGCGTGTATGAAGCATCCCCTCCAGTGGCGGATCTATAAAAATTTGTCACTGGGGCGGATCCATTTTTTTTTTGTATATCCAAACACCAAACTTAATATCGGATATATTCAGTTAAAAAAATCACTAGGGGCGGCCGCCCTCAGCCTGGTGGGGGTTAGATCCCGCCCCTGATTCCTATCTATAAAGAATTCGGGAAAGGTCTTGCTGTTTAGACCTACATATCGCAGCCTCGCCTTATATTTCTACAAGAAGACGTGCCGGGGGAAGGAAAATAGCCCCGGGTGGGAAAGGGGGGGGGGGGGGGAGCAGGCTTCAACTCCTGGAGATGTTACCTGGAAAGAGGCAGCAATGTTGGCACGTGCAGATCTCTCTTCATTACTTGCCAAAGAAATGGGGATATCAGCATTTCTGCATGAAAACCAGAAAACATGAAAAGGAATACTCAAACTGCTGACAAAGTATGTTTCTCTCTCTTCCTAAATCACATAACTGATACTAAAGGACAGGTTGAAAACTGATGAACGAAAACCAAAACTTTAACAACCAAGAATTAAGGATCTTATGCTCTAAATCCAGCTAGATAATAAATTACTGCAGAATCCTGTGAATACAGAAGCACAGAAGCCTATTCAAGGCAGGCATGCATTAAAAACTCGAAAGAAAAATCAAAAAGCATACATTTTATGTGATTCGATAGCCAGCCTCACTTGCGTCTTCAGCCCAGCATACGAAAAGTTGCAGTCTTTATGTTGTTTCATCGGTACCTGGCAAACAACTAGTTTTAACAAACCAAGAATTCTCTAAGAAACATCAAACTACTAATCGAATACATTCTATTGGATAACAGAAGATACAAAACATTCCATGATCTGAAATTTTACTTTAAAGTTGACAGCTTTCTCGTCACCCTCTCGAGCCAGCTCCTCTACAGCAGGGCCACCGCTTTTCCTCATATCAAGACCAAGCCATTTAGCTGTCTTGTCGTATGCTTCTCCGATTGCATCGTCAACTGTGGTACCGAGCTGTACATAATTACCGAGATCATGTGCAAGGATCAGAAGGTTATGTCCTCCTACAAAAACAAGTGGAAAGAAAACAACGTAAACAGCTCGGAGTTAATGACGGTATCCCAAAAGAAAGAAGGCATGCCACAACCATCCTCCTTGATTATTTGATAGGCTAAGCTCTTCGTGCAGATGCAGTAGTCGTGCTAATGTTTTTTTAAAATGTAATTATAAGATCTCAAGTTCTCAACTAGAGGCGTAAATGAGCCAAGCTAATCACGAGCAGTTCAGTGTTTGGCTGGTCAAAGGCTCACTCACATAGGAATTTATCAAGCCAGAGCTGAACTCGAGCGATTTGTCAAAGAAAACAAGCCAAACTCGAGCATCCTAAAGCTTGAATCGAATGCTCATGAGCATAGTCGTACGTTTTTATACTATATCTAAAAATCACTTTTATTTCAAAAACAAACATTATGAAGATAAATAAAATATTAAAAATGCATTTTGGGTTTAGAACTTTTTTTCAAGCTTAACGAGCTGTTTGAGCTCGAGTATGAAAGTTCTTGAAAAAATTCCGAGCATAGTCGAATCGAACTCCAGCATTACTAAAACTAATTCCAGCCGAGTTCGACGCGACGGTTTTAAGAGTATGCTCGACTCGATAACTAAATGCTTGGTTAAAATCGATTCATCTATACCCCTATTCTCAACCCCTTTTCGTTCCACCACCCTCCTCTTTCAGTGCAAAATAGGGGTGAAAAACGATATAATCCCAGAGGGTTAGGTAATTCATGGAAAAAACCGTACCTGAGACAAGAAGGGTCAAAAAAGGAAATCGCAATTGCTTTTCCACTAGCCTGGGTAAGCAAAAAAGAAGCATAAAAAAGTTCTCAGTAAAAGACCAAAGAAAGAAATTCACTAATGGCATTCGCCCAATAACCACAACAATCAAAATTTTCAAGCCTTGAAGTACATCTGCAGATATATTCGTCTAAACAAACAGTCACCAGAGGAAATAAACTACCGCAGCTAAAACAGTGACAGAGAAACAAAAATAACAATATCAATGCCAAGATTTAGCATCAGAAATTTGCGATCATTTTTCATTTAGCACAGAAACAAGCTTGAAGAGAGTTGTACATCTTACAAGCATGATTTAAGTCCTTAGAAGTTAAAATTTTACCTGGCAACCAAAGCATGTGCTTCCATGTGGTGTACCCCAACCATAGGCAGATTAAAGCAACCGGCAATTTTTCGAGCCTTTTGCACACCAACTACATGAAAATTATAGAAATACGGCAAAATAGATCTCTCTTTAACAAGTAAGCCATGAATATCTAAAGAACAAGCCAGAACTTTTATTATGTACGTAAATGTAAAAAGTACACTTCCTTTTTAACAGCTAAAGCTTTTAAGCAAGTTGGTAAAATATGATGATATCAGAGCATGAATTCCTAGGTTCAAACGTCACTACCCCCCGTTTATTAAGAAAAAAGACTAAAACTATTGTTGGCATCTTGACTCTGCTAGAACTAATGTTAGGTATGTTAACTTTGTTCTACCATGTCTGCTCTCGTCGATGTGTTGGAAAGCCGACATGTGAGGGGGCGTGTTAGATATAAATGTATAAATTACAATCCTCCTTAACAACTTAAGTTTTCAGATGAGTTGATAGAAACATAAGCAGGAGGTTGTTTCATATAAACACATTTTTCGCACCTAACTAGAACATTCACTAATCATAGTTTACAACAACTAACAGTGTATATCCTTTGACCACCAAGCCGGCTTTATACGTATCCACAGAACCAGTTGGCCAATGTAAAATGATGAATGTCCACCGATATCTAAAATCTGTGCCACTTAGAGGGGAAACTAATGTCCAGGTCCTACGATAGTGTTCGCTTCCTAACAGCCCGAAGGCAACGAGTTCACAAGAAATCACCAGAGAATTCAAATAAAATCCTAAGAAGGCCGTAAAATGTCAAGTATGTGGAAAGACACTCTTTCAGTGAGGAAGATGGATGTCTAATTAGTACTACAATAACTTGCTTCTTGCACAATTTCAAAAACTCATGCGTAGTCAGTACCTCAGAATTCACATAACCACAACCTAGGATGTGAAAAAAAACAGTAAGCTATAAGATAAGTTGATCGAAGACTAGATACATGTGCGTGAAGAGAGCATAAGTTGAAAAGAAAAAGAAAAAGAAAAAAAAAGAAGAAGAAGGTAATCTTAGATTACCACGTAGACAAAGGCTTAAACCAGGACCAATAGTGACAGCAACAGCAGAAAGATCCTTCTCTGTTAATTTAGCTCTATCTAGGGTCTCCTGCACCACCTGTAAAATTTGTTCAATCCGTAAATTACAAATATATTTGCAATGGAAAAGGAAAAATGCAAGATACGAAATACCACAGATGGAATGGCTCTGGAATAGTGCATATTCAAGCACAGTTATTCTAATGTGAAACATAATCATCATTTCACAACTAACATATACCCAGTGTTTCAAAAATAGAATAGAAAACAATAAAGCTTTATGAAACATAACCAATCATAACCAAAACATGTATACTACACTCTAAGGAAGAAACATAATCAAATCATGTAAATGCCGTACCTGATCAATCACTTGCATGTGTGCTTCTTCCGCCATTTTTGGCGCAACTCCTCCATATCGAACCAGCAAATCTGCCTTTGTGAAATCAAAATGTCTCACTTTCCAAAGTAATACCAGATATTAATATTACACTACTAAGGGAACAATTAAGTTAAACTACATGATGCATTTACATTATCTGAACCCCGGTTTATCACAATAGACAAAACAACCTCTCTTTTTTTTGTCCCCTTTTCCTTTTGGCATAATTACAAGCACTGGTTGCCCGTGCTTTAACTTTGTTACGTGGTTACAACCCGAACCTGGTTAACCAAAAATGTACTTAGTAAAAACCAGGTTGCAACGATGCCACTTTTAGCTCAACCCAATGGTCCTCAAAACGGGTTGCAATGACACTGCATTTAGCTCAACCTAGTTGGCCTCAAAGCAGGTGTCAATGACACCGCTTTAAGCTCAACCCAGTTGTCCTCAAAACGGGTTGCAATGACACCGCTTTCAGCTAAACCCACTTGTCCTCAAAACCGTGTTAGATAAATAGAAGTCCGTATACGTGTACATGTGTTAAATCCAACTGTAGATTGAAAAATATAGCTAAATTACAAATGATTTGCAAATCTCAAAAACAAGTTAAAGTTATCCGTTTAAACAAATATCTACATTTGACATTCGATGCACCGTACAAACGCCAAACTAATCACAACTTGAACTAGCACTAGAAGCCATTTATATTTAACCGAATCGAGGAGATACTTTTTACCGGATTTACTAAATCAATTCAAGCAAAAGCCAACCCAATTTTCCAAGTTGCCAAAAAAAAATTAAATTAAATAAATAAATCTTACCTGAGAAGACACTACTTGGCTAAGGATATCTCCATCACTGCTGACCTGAAATTGAACCAAAATAAATACACCATACAAACAAACAAACATAAAAATGCAGAATTTAAAGTAGTAACAATTTAAACGCCCACTTCTCCAGCTTACAATAGCAGCGGCAGTATCATCACAGCTCGTTTCAATTCCCAAAACAATCAACTTATCATCTGGGTTCATTGGGTTCTTCTTCAAGTGGGAGTTTGGGGTGTGGGAATTCAAACAATAAAATCGACCCAAAAAACAGTTAATTGGCAAAGGGTGGAAATGATAATGTGCGGGTCTTTTTAAAAATCTCGAATTTTCGAAAAATTTAACAGGAAAGCATAGAGGATGTTTACGAAGAAAGGTAAGGCGCGAAATAGTTGGAGCCAAAATAGCCATTTCACGCATGCTATGTCGGAGGACTTCCAGGCATATCTTGTAGCACGAGAAATACTATTATCAATATTTTTATGGTAGTCATGGATTAAGCTATTCGATCATCATGTCATCAATTTAAAATATCGGTTGATTTTTAAACACGGGGACCATAAAAAATTCCTTAAATTCTATTAGTTTGACACACCAACTGAGGTTTGGTTTAAGTCCATAATAAAATTTTTGCACTTTTCTAAGCTTTTCGGTTAGGGTAGGTCATAATTATGGGAAGTTCTTACATAAGGATAAGAACTCCCCATAATTATAGGTGTAAACGAACCGATCTAAATAAAATAATCAATTCTCGACTTGAATAATCATTTAAAACAATGATATTTGAACTTGGATCGAATTCGTTGAAGCATAAATAAAATGCTCGAGATCGTATTAATAAGTTTTAATTTTTACGCGAGTTTGGCTCGATTATACTTTGTAAATCGAGCAATTACCTAACATCTGATACACTATACGGCAACCATGTGTGAAGAATTTCAAACTTTGTGGTAGAATTAAACTCCAGGTCAAAATATGGTATGAAATAAACAGGTTTTCGAGAATAAGTTATGCTCGGATGGTTTTGTTTTGAAACGTAAGGCTAGATTTATGTCTTCGTTGTTATAGTCATTACAGTCATAGTTAATCCAACACATGGGCACTACTAATGCATTCCTAAGTGGAAAGCTTAAGGAGATGCCTATATGCCACATGCCGGAAGGTTTGTAAATCAAGCCAAACCCATGTACGTATTCCACTTGAACATAGCTCATTACGAGATACATCTATTCACATTTAAATAACTCCTCACCAAGATGCGTTCAAAGTTTATCTTTATCGGTAGTGATATATCTAATACATCTTTCTCAAAAAAAAAAAAAAAAAAACATATCTATTGTATCTTCCAAAACACATTTTTATAGGCGAGTTCTATTGACATCAATTATTTTTTTCCATTTACTTTTTGGCACCACCAGACCATTTTTTGGCACCACGTTACGGGCGTCAGAGCTACTGACATTTTTTTCCGCTCAAAACGTCAGTGGGTCTAACGTTTTACATCAATGACACATTTATAACTGTAAAATCGGTGTAACTGACGTTGGGATTGAAAATCAACGTCATTTCCAGTGACACTCGTACCACAAACGGACGTCAGTTCCACCGACGTTATGCTATTCAAAATAATAAAAATATTCATTATGATGCCAAGGGTGATTTATAGGCCGAAAGTAATCGTGGTGCCGTAAATATTTTCATGATGCCGATAAAGCCAAATTTTTATAACCATTAACTTTGTTGAGCCCCACATTAATTAATGAGTCTAGACACTAATCAAATACGAGATTATTTGTTGCGACACGTATTGCTACAGATATTGTTGTGCATATATATATATATATATATATATATATATATTGACACGATTCGGCTATTCCAAACCCTCGCAAGAACTTTGACGACTATGATCGTCAACCAACTCAAACTCTCCAATGTGACCTGAAAATGACATCAACAAAAACGGAAAGAGTTTCACGTGGTGAAGGGGTCCAAAAACATATATGCAGCTTATAACAAAAAGAATTACAGGTACTACATATATCAAGTAGCAACTACAATCAAGAAAAAGCAACAAAATCAAAGCCTTGGATACATTAAAGCTTATATCATAATAAGCTCAAGATACAGACCTCGTTTGAAAACAAATATGACAAGCGGCCAACCAAGTCATCCCATGCTTCCTCTCGCAGTAAGAACATCTTCCCTCGGATGAATGCCCAACCGTTAAAGATGAAAGAAATCATACCAAAAGACAACATTACTTTGTTAATAAAAAGAAAGATATACACCTCCTTAGTAACTTAAGAATTTAAATTCAAAGACGATTCGATAATATACCAAAAGCGGGAGATCAAGTGTTCATATCTCAAAACTATTGTGTATGTTAGGCTTGTTATTGAGCTTGGATTCGGGTCAAAGGTGAGGTAGAGGCTTGAAGCATTATAATGTACAAACTACACAGCTTCCTTAGTAGCTTAAACTTTTAGGTATGAAAATTAATTCAAGAAACATCGTTTGAAAAGTAAAAGAACAAGGGACACAGCCAATAAATGTTCCTGATGCAAGAATATTCACATTAAAATCTAAAAACCTGATTGAAGAACTACAGTGAGAGATAATGTGCAATCAAGTATAGTCCTACGCTAATTCAATAACGAACGAATCCAAATCATGATTTCACCCTTTTCAGTCAAGAATGAAAGTGCAGTGGAACATATACCAATAGTTTCATACGGCTCATTTGTCTGTGATATGTGGATTAGCTTCTACAACCTAACATCAAAGAATTAATCCTTCAATCAAATAATACAGCAGTGAAAAGCAAGCGTTTGAGCTACAAATCCATCAGGTAGTATTCTTGAGCCTATGTTCAACCAAGTGTTTTTGGCCAAAAAAAGACACAAATTCATAGAAAATTCGGATGAATTCACGTCCAATGCAAAAAAATACGGAAACGAATTGCAACTATAAGACTCAAAGTATCTATATATAGGGATTGAACAATCGAAAAAACCTTTTCTATTGCCTTCGTGTGCAGCCTGCTCAAGCATCCTTCTTCCTCTTAAACTTCTCAGATGTAACCGAGAAATCCGGAAGTTGCAGACAACAACGGTAAAGGGGCGGACCCTTCTGCACGATAGCTAATCCTGGACAAACATTTTCTGAACCGTAACTGACCAACAACCCAGGCAGTATGCACCTAGAATGTAAAAGAATTTTCATTAAAGCCGCATTAGTCTAATTTACTCGTATTCACAAGTGTTCAAGGTGAAATAGCATTGACACCACTGAACACCTGTTTAGCTGAACAAGAATCTATTAGTGGTACCAAAAACCAAGAATAAAAATCAACAAATTAACAGTGAATTCAGTACCCGAACATTACCAACAGAGTAATGAAAGTCAGAGAATATAAATTACGCATGGGTACCTTTTTCATAGGTAAAGATACAGAAACACAGCAGAACATTAACTGTATCTGAAATTAATAAGTCTGAATACAGTTAAAAAATGCAAGAATATTATTTGAATCTTACGTTCATAAGTGTAGTGGCTGATGTGGGAACATCAATTGTGTTGTTTGCAGTAGGAGGTGGCGAAAAGATCGCATCTTTGTATGCCTCGTTACGCAAGATAGCGAGTGTGATGTCATTTTTGTTGTTATTGTACCTATGCCGAAAGTTAAAAGTATAGATATCAAAACATGTATGGTGTAAGGAAATAAGAAAATGCGCAAGAATTTTTTTCCTTACCATTCCTTCAGTGATGGATTGTCACTTAATGGAGGATCGATCAACAAGTATGCGAACATTCTAGTGGCTAGTGAAATGTCTGCATATCCATGAACGAACGGAAGATAAAATAATTTGAAATACTTAAGCTGTGCTTTTTTTTCAATCTTAAATACACGCGGCAAATACCATGGAATGTGGTTGCTTTTACAATCGTCGCAATGATGACAAGTGCATTACTTATGTCGTTTGCTATGATGTTCCCCTCCACATCGCCAAACGAATTCCAAAGTGTTAGAATGATTGGAACCTTCCTGCAGATGTGACAATAGGAACGTATTACGAAGGAGGTGAAAAATGAAAGCTAATAAATAAACATGCACGTACCTTTCATCTATGAAGATGATCTCTCGCTTGGTTGAATCAACAGTAACTTGTTTTTTTTGCAAAGGCATGTATAGCCACTCCCTTCACATCTATGAGAAATCATGTCATTGCAGCACTATGGAAATTCAACGTAAAATCGAAAGACAGTGTGAGCAAAGTATCTTACTGAATCCAACATCTTTATCAGCATGGTGGACGAAGTTGCTGAATGAGCACTCTTCGTATGAGAAAGGTAGTGCTTGCATTACCGGTTCATCAATCAGTTCAACTGGGATGTCATTTGTGATAACCCATGAAAAAGGCTATGGTCCCACTTTGAAGAAAGAGTAAGCAGGAGCCAAAGAAGCATTCGAAATCATATAACGCCTGAAAGGCTGTAGAGACGTTGAGAAGTAGCGGATGTCGTTTTCGTAAACAAGTCTCAGAGACTTTTGTTCCCTTTACATCCACAAAATATTAATGCAAAGAATGTATAAATATTTAATTTGATTTATTCACAAATAGTATTAAATGTAGTTTAAATTTACATGAAAGACAAGACCAAATATGTGCTACAACTTACACGTTCATCAACCAACAGGTACCGCTTGTATGTTCTGGGTTGTCCACCGCGCCATTGTTATTGAGTCTCGATCGATATCAGAAACATAGGACAATTTTCTCTTAGGTAACAATGTCATTGATGTTGTTAACATAAATGCAAGATATTAATAATTTTCATGAATAAACCGAACAACATAGAATGATAGATAAGTAAAACATTGATATATATTTTAAAGTCAAAAATAGGTCAGTTAAAACACAAAAACATTTTTAACTGATTAACTGGATAGACCTATTGTAGGGACAACAGATTCACTTAATCAAGCACAGCAAAACAGAAGAAGACTAAATAAACACTACTACAAACTACAAGGACATGAACATAGATCTTAAGCAAGACAACATGAAAGAAATGAAGGAAGCCATAGCAGAGAGGAAAGCGACCTAAAGAATGTAAGCAATGAGAAGATAGCCAATGAATAAGCATGAGTAAGAGGATAAACCGCACGAGAAACCACTCCAAACATTCATTTACAAGTACAACAAAGTACGGATGCGTGGCATGAAAAGAAGGTAGACACTATAGCAAAGCATGTAGAAGTAACGAAAACCAAGCATGTACGGGATGAGTAAGGAGTATCATAACTTTCTCGCATAGCAACATGGACCGAGAGAAACGCATGAAAGAATGAACGCAAAGGAATCTCTATCCCGAAAGAACATTAAACAACCATAAACCGGTATTCCGTACATCTAAAATAAGATAAGACACCATGCTAAGAGGTGAGAGAGTAATGTACATACCTGTTAGGAAAATGGTCCGAATGAGTAGCCCAAAATCGCAAATATAGAAAACATAAGTACATGCACGATAAACTCATGCTATCGCAGTTAAACGGAGAAGCCCAAACTTGAATAAAAAACCGCAATAAAATAACCCGGTAAACATAAATTAGTCCTCATATTGAATACGGCAAAAAGAGTAAAAGCTAAAGAAGACACACCTTTATAGCTTTTGCAGCGGAACTAATTGGAATAAGAAGCGATCTCCTTTTCATTCTAAAAAAACCAAACTGCAGTTTGAACAAAAAAAAGAGTAAATAACTAAGCATATTTAAAGAGGAAAATGGCACCGAAAGTTAGAGAAGATAGTTAACTGTTGATTAAAAAACAATTAAAATCATACCGACATAGCAATTTTTGTTCATAGCTTGTAGCATGCATCACTGAAGCCAGCCGAAACTGTCATCCATGACCGAATGAAGTCCGAATTTAAGACACACTCGAAGGGATTTAAGTCTAGGCTCGTTTTGAACCACAAAGAAGAATCTCATACATTATCCATTGGGTAAAAGGAGCAATCTTCTTTTCACCTCCTAGTATTGACAGCTACACACCTCGTTCAAACACCAAAAAGGAAAAAAATGAGAACAATTTCCATATAAAGAAATTACAATAATAATAAAAGAAACCCAAAAAGGAACAGAAAGAGTATTCATGCTATATCAGTCATTCGAAATGAAAGACTATCGATCTGCTGGCTTGCGTATCTTCCACAGTTCCACCCGATGTAAAGGTGTTGTCTTTCTATTAAATCAAACACATCACACACAAATTTGGATCTGTACGGTGTTGTGAATAATTCATCTGGAATGGACGAAGCCTTCAAATCTGATACCACAAAAGCCTTTAAACCTAACCTTCTTCTTGTCAAATCTGATACCACAGAAACGTCTGCAGCTGTGGTCATATGAAAAGCCGCCATCGGTTAGCCGCAATGATGATGGAAAACGGCGAGATTTCGCCGAAATCTATGGCTGCAAAACGAAGAGGAAGAGACGGCGGCTAACCCTAGCAAAAAATATTTCTGTGGACTATAAGAGAAAGAAAAATGGGAATTATGCTTCCAACCTAACCTTTTCTTTGTCTGGCTTTCTTTTTTTTCTGGGCTTTCTATTTCTTGTGCTGGGCTGATAATAAGGGAAAAGCCCAAACGGAAATAAATTCAGAAAAGCGTCGACGTGTACCCCTTCTTTGCCATTTCCCAACCGGAAATTATAAATAGGTATATATGGTATATTAATAATGATACAGACACAATCGTTGTGTACAATGAATGCCATAATGTGTATCTATACCGTTGATAATGATAAATATAATAATAATCAATGAGTATATACTAAGAATCAACGGAACATATACATATTATAACACTCGTTGTGTCACTTCAACGTTCACAAGCCAACTTTTGCTTTAGACTTACACTAAAATAGCTGGACAAGAAAGAAAAAAGCTTGAAAACTTTAAGGAAATTACTTTAGTAGGTTCTTCCGGTACCTTTTCTTGATTATTTTTTTTTAAAATTTTTACACACCATACAATTACTTTACACACCAAATATTATTAATTATTTTTTAGGGAATATCTTTTCACACAATTTTTTATCTTACCACACATATTTTTTTTTTTCCAATTTCGCCATTATTTTTTTTTTTACGCGCGTTCATTCTGACCAAAGTTTGGTCAGAATATGACACATTATCCATACTGAAATATGGTCAGAATATACGTGTTGACAGTCCACACTGGTTGATTCTGACAATATTTTAGGTAGAATGTTTGAAGTTTTCCAAACTCATACATTGTCGAAAGCATCATTCGACCAATATTGAGTCCGAATACTCTACACATTCGAGTACTAATTGGGTCGGGATAACAACAACAATATAAGAAAGACCACTATTAATTCGATCGAATTTCGGACGAGAATATTAAAAGTTTTTTTGTACTCAATTTTAGTCGAATGTCTTTCGACCGGTATTGAGTATGAAAAACATTCAAAATTCCGACTAATAAAATCGGTATAATGATCGTATTCTCGACTCAAATCGATGGGTCGATGGGCTGTTGTGAATTGAATTGACATAAATTGGCCAGAATAGTATATATTTTTCGGACTCATTTACGGTCAGAATGACAGGTGTGTGAAATATCCAAACGAAGCTCACTCTCGAATCTTGGTAAGTGTAAAATAACATTTGTGTGAAAAGATAGTCCATTTTTTTAGGGAATATTACGTTCAAGCCCATCAAAAATACATATTCTACCCTTTCACTCAATCAATTAAACAATACATTCCCCATTTTGCCCTATCTTCCTCCGTCTTCCTCCCGTCCTCCCTCTTCCTCCTTCGTCAAAGAAAAAAAAAATCAGAAGATTGCAGAGCTAAGAAAATCGCAGCTCCTTCCCGACGGAAAATCACAGCTCCTCTCCCACGAAAATCACAGCTCCAAGCACCTGTAGCAGGCGATTAGCAAAAAAAAAAATTTCTTTGTTTTGAAAAAGGGTCGATTCAAGGGAGAAAGGGGATGGGTTTTGAAAAAGGGTCGATTTTGAAAAAGCAACTGAAGACGACGATCTCGATCCTTGCCATAGAGTTTAAGCTCGTAAGTCTTATCATCGGCGGCATTGTTTGCAAGCTCCTGCACAGCTGACATCTCCTCTGTTCATTAGATCCAGTCCATTGTAAGTCGTAGACGGTAAATCATACTCATTTTTTATGCATTCAGTTCTTAACAAGGTTTTATTTAATGTTTCTGACCATATCTTTACTTATATTCTATTCTGCTAGAAGCATCTGAACGACGAGCGATTTGTTCTTACAAGAACTGAACTGAACTGAAATATAGGTTCCCAAAAAAGAACTGATATAGAAGCCATTCTTCTCCCCTGCTCACAAGATCCAGTCTTTTGTAAGTCGTCGTGGTTTATACACATTTTTATGCATTCAATTTCTATGTATATTTTTTAGTTGTTTTCTGTCGAAGCCAACGTGTACAGTATGGCTTTGATTTATTTTCGGTGAAGGTTTTGTGATCAAAATCGGGGGATCTAGCATTTCCGTTTTTAGTTTGCGTTTCTATGAATCACATACCCGAAAAAAATATTCCTTTAGCTATGTTATTTATTTATCGATAAATAAACGCATTATTCACTTATCGATAAATGAATATTTATTTATTTAGATGGTATTTTTATATTTTTTATTTTATTTTTGCTTATGATTAGTATTTATACATTTAATGTGCAAATGTACCTAAAGCTTAATGGTAAATTTTTTTTATGAAAAACTTAATTACATTCATTTTTTTTAGGCTCTAGATTATGTCTCGAATACTTAAAGTCTAAGAAAATATATTTAATATACACTACAAATTATATATAGTTCTAAAATCTTAGTTTGATAAAGAATCCATATTACTGTATCTTTCTTAATCCTCAATTTAATGACTTCTTATCAGTAGTCAAAAACTATAACAAAAACAAACAACTTTAAATGCATTTTTCTGAGAAGAAATCACTTCTTATATGAACATTTTTGATTGGATGAAATATTTTCGTTTATTATATATATATATAATTTAGTGATTATTCATTTATGTTTACATGCGGATTTGAAGGGACTAATTTTTTTTTTATTCGTTAATGTATTTAGCGACGTTATTCATTTAGCTCCTTTGCTCAATTCGGGACCGGAGAAAATTTTTTATTTGGCGAGGTTATTCATTTATCGATGTTACACTGTATTAGTATTGAGATGTTGTCAAGAGCTACAGTAGAGCTAATTAAGTGGGTAAAAGTGTGTTGTGTCACTCGTTATGGTACTTGCGTCCCTAAAAAATACTGAAGAAAAGAAAAGAGGACAAATGCTTAATATACTAAAATAGAGGTATTAAAATTGCACTATTTTACTAACCTAGTGATGCGTATTGTAAGATGATACTGTTGTTGAATTATAGCTGCATTACCGGATCACTTCTATTGTGTCTACATTGTTTTGGTATCTTTGTTAATGTATTGTTAGATCATAAGAAGTCACTGAAAAGTGAATCTACATTTTGACAGGAATTTTGAGGAAGACGAGCATCGATTCATTCGATACAGCAACAACATCTTTGGAGGAGACAACATGACTTAAACTGGAACAAATCAATACGGAAATTATGGAAGCTCAAACAAAATCTAAGGTAACCATGTAGTGGACACCAAAGTGATAATAAAAGCATACAACCATTAGAAAATATGATCCTGAATCTGGCTAAACCAAGGCACATCCAAACCGATGTGTCCCAAAACATCTCAAAATAGTGTCAACATACAGAAGCACAATATTCTAACACAAGGTTCACAAAGCGACCTAGCCAGAAACAAAAGATAACAGCTTATCCAAAAGATAAAAACTGGAAAACATCAAAACAATTTCGAGCAAGAGATTGCATCAGACAGGTCTAATAACGTGTAGGAGATTGTGCAGGATATCGAATGTTCCTATCATGCTAGTATTGAGCGTATTCCCACCCTAAGGTTCGAAAGTACATATGATAAGGATCTACGAAGCTTCTCCTCAAAAACCTATTGGCGGCAAGTGTAAAGTGTTGTTCCTCCTCGCCGCCTTTTTCTTCTTGCACATTGCCCTCATCAATTTCTCCTTGTAGCACCAACTACTCTACCAACGCAATAAACATCCTCAATCGTGTATTTTGCATGTTTTGAATTTTCTCACCTGCAAGCTGTAAAATTGTTGATGCAAATAGGTTTAATTTAAATTTAATTAATTGACTAGTAAAATAAATTTTATATCTATTACCTTGGCTACCGACTCACGCGAATATATTAAAAACAGTCTTCTTGATAGTTGTGAAACATTTCATCCATTACATCCTCTATCCCCTTTGAAGAGAAACATATTGTCATACCCTCACCATACCGCCGTACAACACGATTGATAGATTCTCACCCCAACTCCACCACTCTTTCATGAATGATAATATTCTGCAAGAAAATTCAATTACGAATTATACATATTGGCAATTAAAATAAATAGTACATCTAAATAGTTCTATATACTTGAAGTGGACGAGGGATGTATATTGCCACATTCACGTTGTCTCTGCATTGTATGTTGTTCAGAAATTCATTAATCCATTGTGCAAACGTTACCTACAGAGCACGCCTTCGTGGGATGTGGAATCCAACATGAATTTGCAACAAATGTGTTGCATGGATAGGTACGCTAGGCTTGGTACCAAAACTCATAACGATAACCACTATATTCTCACTTAGTAAGTGCTCGAGTGGTAATCGTTGTAGCCTGTGAACTACACCCGTTTACGACTTTGGTGTCAAGTCTAGCGTACCTATGTATGCAACACATTTGTTGCAAATTCACGTTGGATTCCACATTCCACGAAGACGTTCTCAGTATGTAACATTTGCATATGGGATGAATGAACCTCTGAACAACATACATTGCAGAGACAGCGTGAAGGTGACAATATACATCCTCGTCCACTTCAGGTGTATAGAACTATTTAGATGTACTCTTTATTTTATTTGCCAATATGTATAATTCGTAATTGAATTTTCTTGTATTATCTTATCATTCATGAAAGGGTAGTAGAGTTGGGTGCGATTCTGTCAATCGTGTTGTATGGCGGTATGGTGAGACTATAACAATATGTTTCTCTTTAAAGGCGATAGAGGATGTAATAGATGAAATGTTTCACCGCTACCTGAGAAAACTATTTTTAAGATATTCGCGTGAATCGGTTTCCAAGGTAATAGATAGAAAATTTATTTTACTAGTCAATTAATCAAATTTAAATTAAACCTATTTGCATCAACAATTCAAAACATGTAAAATGCATGATTGAGGATGTTTATTGTGTTGGTAGAGGAGTTTGTGCTACAAGGAGAAATTGATGAGGGCAATGTGCAAGAAGAAGAAGGGGGCGAGGTGGCACAAGACTTTACATTTGCCGCCAATAGGTTTTTTAGGAGAAGCTTGGTAGATCCTTATCGTATGTACTCTCGAACCTTAGGGTGGAATACGCTCAACACTAGCCTCTAGCATGATAGGAACATTCGATATCCTGCACAATCTCCTACACGTTATTAGACCTGTCTGATGCAATCTCTTGCTCGAAATGGCTTTGATGTTTTCCAGTTTTTATCTTTGGATAGGCTGTTATCTTTTGTTTCTAGCTAGGTCTTTTTGTGAACCCTTGTGTTAGAACTTAGAATAAGCATCTTTTGTGTGCTCTTGTATGTTGACACTATTTTGAGATGGTTTGGGATACATCGGTTTGGATGTGCCTATGCTTTTATTATCACTTTGGTGTCCACTACATGGCAACTTTAGATTCTGTTTGAGAATCCATAATTCCCTTCTCGATTTGGTGCACATATGTCATCTGATGCAACAAGTAGAATCTGTGATTCATCAAACAGTCAATCCAAAGAGGAAGACATGGATGTTCCAGAAATAGTAGAAGTAATCCTTGAGGTGTTGTTCTCAGGACTAAGAGACACGGTAAGGTTGGATGTTTGAATTCTTATAAGCTATTTTAGGTCTTTTATGCTGGTTCTTGGATTGAGCATTATGAATCTTGACTCTGGCAATTAATTAGGACAGAAAATTGTGTTGTTTTCTTTCCGTTGCTTGTCAAGCTTTTGATTTTCACACTTTAATGCCTTTGTTTCATTAGAGGATTTCATTACTCTGCTGAATACAGGTCATACTTATAGCTACTGTTAACTAGCTGTCATCATAAATCATTTTCTAAATTTTAGTTGGTTTGCAAATTTGACTTGCACTTGGTAATTTAGGACACCGTTGTACGTTGGTCTGCTGCAAAAGGTATTGGCTGCATCACCTCACGCTTGACCCACTCTCTTGCGGATGAGATCCTTTCACTGGAGCTATTTTCACCTAGAGAGGTACATAGTCCTCCTATTTATACTACTTCACTCCGTATTACAAACAATAGATCCGTATAGCATAGGATGCTGACAATTATGCATTGGAGTTATAGCCCCAGTAAATTCTTTGTTCATCAAGTTTAGGTATGCCTTCAAGACTACTGATTTGCTTGTAGATTTGAAATATTGCCTTGATAATTTTGCAAATCCTTTGTTCTGTTGTTCATCAAGTTTAGGTATGTCTTCAATACTACTGATTTGCTTCTAAATTTGAAATATTGCCTTGATAATTTTGCAAAGCCGCTGTTAGGAGTTTTTAAACAAATTGCAAGCCTGATAGATCAAGTGATGGCCTATAAGGCAGCTAGCTAATGATCCCATCCTTGTGCACTTTATATCGAATCGGTGACGATGTTTGTTCGATTTTTTACTCATTAAATTTTCAAGATTTGCCTTAGTTTTTTAAGGACCATATGTGTGAGTGGGATAGTTGAGTTCAAGAAGTACCTTATAATACATAAGTATCCTGCTCTTGAAGATTATGGTGATGATGTGCTTGATGAGCTGCGTGCAGCTGTTTGTGAGAATATTAGTCTTTAGTTTACGTGATAAGCGAGGAGGAGTTGCTCCAACAAGGCTATTTGAGTGGCTTCGTGGATGACGTACTGAGTGTTCTTGTGTCATATTCTTCACTTGGTAGGGAGAAACTAAGCTATTAAGTTTCTGACTAGAGTTAGCAAAAGCGGTCCTCACACTCTCTTTGTAGGTGTGATATACTGCAGTAGATTTGTCAGAGTATTGTTATTAATTCCTAGTGTAATGCTGCTGCAGGATGAGGAGGAGCAGTTGTTTGATACGGATCCATCAGAGTTCATTAAGAGGGATATGGAAGAAAACGACGAGATATTAACACAAGGAGAGGAATTGCATGTGAGCTCCTCAAAGGAATTGCTATGCGGCAATCTTACTTCACCAGATTCGGTGGTTCACTCGTATGCGGCAATCTGCATTGAGAAACTCTTGCCAAACGTGATGAGCTAGGTATACTTGTGAAGATATGGGGATAGAGCTAGGTATACTTGTGAAGATATTCGTTCGATTCTGCCGACGACCATGATGAAGAACGTTGTCCTCTTTTGGATACACGATCGATTATCCGGACTCTGAAGAAAATCAATATGTTATGAAATGTATAATGCGTGTTGTTTTGGTAGGTGACCTAGATCCTGATGTTCACTCTGCATAAAAAAGAGAAACTGACCCACATTCTTCGAAAAAGCCCTTTATTCTGTCACTATCTTTTTGAATCTCTGACTGCTCTTATTAGAAGGGTATGTGTTCTCTCTAAACAAAAACAAAACAAAACAAGGCCCTGTAAGAAGGTCATTTCTATTGTATCTCTATTGGAAAAGAAGCTATATCCTTGTCTGCAAATGATTATGGCTGAAGATATCAGTGAATAATACTTTCCGGTTGCTGGCAGAGCTTGTTGACTTGAAAAGATTTCCTCTGCCGAAGAAGTACTCGAAGGTGGTATTTGATATTCTTCTTTTGCCTGACACATGGATGAGGTCAGCAATTATTCCTCCTGCAAAGGACACACCACATAAGCTCAATTTGTCAAGTGTGATTGCGATACATAGTAAGCCTTGTTCCGTCTTCAGATACAGAGGAGCATGGATATTATGTTGTAAACACAGTTGTTGTTGAAAACCAAACCTTGGTTTTGAGGTAATTTTACCATTTGTGACATGTATGGGTTTCCCTTTTTAACCGGCTGCAATATAAGAGTAGGGTAAAGCATGCCAAGAATATACTTGTGTTCATGTCTCTACTCCTGGTAAAAGATGGTCCCAAGAACCTTGTTGAGTCAGACCAGCCAAATGCCTTTCAAGCGTTGTTTGGAACAGTTTTGGATACACTCGATCTCCGACTGATTACGGGTCCTTTTGAGTAGAAACTTACATCTGTTGCTTC
The DNA here is from genome assembly GCA_036785695.1 of Gentiana straminea. Taxonomy (NCBI): domain Eukaryota; kingdom Viridiplantae; phylum Streptophyta; class Magnoliopsida; order Gentianales; family Gentianaceae; genus Gentiana; species Gentiana straminea. Next base: position 1,757,805 of record JAVUPR010000462.1, on the reverse strand, counting down.
AACGCGACTGATCTGCGAGTCTTGAGATATTTATGACTTGCTGCTCTAGGGGAAGATATTTATGACTCTTCTTTTGGGACTTGAACATGCTAGTAGGCCGGTAGATAATGAGCCTGAAATTCCAGGATTCAGAGAAGCCAATGGATGTTATAATGCCACCACTTTTGCTTGAAAAAAAGAGGAAGAAGAAGACCGACCCTTTGAAGGGAATTAAGGATCCAAGGCAGTTAAGTCTATGATCTTTTTGCTGCTGCCTATGGTCAATGGGAGTAAGTATCATCAAGTCCTCAGTGAAAATCTCGAACAAGCCAATCAGGCTGCATAAATTGCTTCAGCTTTTCAATTAAAAATGTTCTAGTCGAATGACTCCGGTTAATATTCAATGGATATGCATCTGTCTGTTGGCCAAAATCTACATCTGTGGTTTGAACCAGGTAAAAGAGCTTTTCTTCCTCTTTTTGTGTGTGTGTGTGTGTGGTAGTATTGTTTGCCAATTAGAATTTAGAGTAGTGTTTCTAAACTCACATTTGGCAATCCTATTATTGTTGAATTTGATGCCTCTGATGGTTTTGTATCATCAGATCAAAGCTCCAAACGACGAGAACTTCCTTCAAACCAACACTCACTCTCGGGTTTAAATTCATCAGCCGTGCACCTGTCCAGTTATTTATTACCCTCAACCTCAACAACTCAATTCAGCTTTGTGACAAATTTGTGGGAGTTAGTGTCTAATTAGAGTATGATCTGTTGTGGCTTAAGAGACTTGGCGGCCACCCATAAAAAGTATTGTTCTTAAACTATGTAATGTGAAGTGTAATGACACGGTCTTTTTGTGGCAAAGCCTTGTCCTAAAATCATCGCTCGAAAAAAAGGATGTTGTTGATGTATCGTTCATTTGTAATGTATTTCAATATGGTTGTGCTTGTGAATACGTAACTCCCATTTCACCCGTTTGTACTTTGAAACCTGTATCATGGATTTTATTAGTTCAGAAAGATATTAAATCTTTCTGAACTATGGCTTTATGTACTTTGAAACCTGTATCATGGTTTTATGGCTTTCAATGATCACCTTATAGTCAAATCATTGATTTGAGCATCAGAGGGTTGCTACCAATTGCTTTTTCTTACAGGTTTAGGTTTAATACTTGCATAAGAAGCTCATTAAACATCTTCAACGTTCGGTTCAACTTGGACGATTTTCAACATTGTCAAAAGGGTATTGCTACCGACACAACCGTTCCCTAACAACCAGTATCATAACCCGATCGTAAACCATTGATCATCATTCAATTATTTTATGATCAATGGGTCCTATAAGTCACTTGATGAAGGGTGCAAACTATAATGTGTGGGTCTTTTAAGAAAATTTAAGTTTTTGAAAAATTTAACCCAATTGCATAGAGGGGGTTTATGAAGAAATGTTAGGCGCGAAAAATTTGGAGCCAAAATAGGCATTTCTATTTCAGTTTCACGTATAACAGAGGACTTTCATTTTTTTTAGAACGATTAAGTTTTGATTAGATTCAAGTATTTACTTGCCGAGTTGAAAGGTGGCTCCGGGCCGGGTCGGGCTGACCCGTGGGCCGGGCTGGGGCGGGCTGGGCTGGGGGGATCAGGCCCGGGCCCTATACACGGGCTGGGCGGGCCGGGCTGGGCGGGTTTCGGGCTGGGGCGGGCTGGTCCTATTGGGCCCTGGCCCTGGCCCTTGGGCGGGTTTGGGGCGGGTCGGGCCGGGTCCGGGTGTTTTTTTTTTATATATTTTTTTTATGCAAATTTAAAAAATGCTAATAACTTAAAAAAAAAAAAATGATAATAACCATTTACATAAAAAGATAATAAACATAATACATGTTTTAATAATACATATAAACATATAATACATGTATTTAATACATATAATCAAACATTTACGTTTTTTTATTATAAGATAATATAATAAATGATAATAAACATAAACATATAATATTATCAAAAGATCATATTTTTATTAATCGTAAATAAAAATTACATTTACATAATACATTATTACAAGTTTACAACTATTGTTTACATAAAAAAATTACATTATTACAATAAATTATATTATTACAACTTTACAACTATTGTTTACATAAAAAAATTACATTATTACAACAAAAAAATATAAATAAATGGGCTTGGACCCGATTATTATAATAATCAAAAATTACTTCCTCAATTCCATTGGATTTTTGGTAGTAACTAGTAAGTAGTAAGTGCTAAGTATATCGGGGGTAGAATTGGGTTTTGGCATTTGGGTAGTAAATATGTGGAGGTAATAGCCTAATAGGTATGATGATTGAGTTTTTTGGTAGTAACTAACTAGTATGTAAGTATGTTGGAGACTTGCGGGGGTAGTATATTTGAGTTTTGGCTCTTTTGGGTAGTAACTACTAACTAGTAAGTATGTAACTATGTTGGAGTGGAGGTGGAGGTATGAATGTAATAACTAATAAGTATGTTTGGGAGTTAGAACTTTGGGCCTTGGGGTAATTTAATTCAATGGAATGGAGGAAGTATGATTTTGTAAATTATAATAATTAAGTTTTGCCTACGTATCTCAAAAGAATCAAAGCCCACGTAGTTCGTGTCACTTACCTTGGTCATTGGATGGATTGGTAGATGGTTGGGCTTAGTCTTCATAATAATCATTCGTTGATGGAGATCCTGATCCGGATGTTGTGTATTCTAACCACGGATCTTCTTCGTCGTTTTTATCTTCTTCGAACTCCATGTCTTGTGTCCGTCTATTGGCTCTTTCCCAATCCCTCGTTGCGGACACATATCTTGACCGACTCGGCGGTCAAACTCGTCCGGTAGTCGGTGACGATTCTTCTACCTGAACTAAATGCAGACTCGGACGCAACAGTAGAAGCAGGAATAACAAGTATATCCCTAGCTATTGCGGTTAAAATGGGCCAGTGGGTCTCTTTACTACGCCAATATTGTAAAATATTAAAGTTATCTTCGTCAATTATATCATCAGTGTTTAAATAATTATCAATTACGGATCTTGCGTTCGATGTTATGGAAGTTGATTTACTTTTACTTTTACCTAATATACTTCCTAAGGCACCAAATCTACTGCTTTTAGGTGGACGACCACTAGTACTAGCGTCAGGGTTTCTCTCAGCATAATATATATCATATAATTTAACTAAAATATTATAACACTCCGTTACATATTTGTCAACGTCAAAATCGTTATTTCTAAAAATGAATAATATGCAATTAATAAATCGTTAAATTTTCTCTTCTAAGTCCGGGATCAAGCATAGCGGCAATACCATATATGTGAGGAAAAGTTTTTAAATATGCTAGCCATTTAGTCTTTATAGATTGAATGATCGCATTTAATTCATTTGTTAACCAAGTACAACCACTTACAAGCAGACATTATTTGACAACATTCTACTATAACCGAATGTACATTTGGTTCATAAATCAATGAAAAAACTTTTGTTGCTTTATGAAATTTTTCAAAAAGAGTGCAACATTTTTCGGCAAGTTGCCAAAGTTCCGGAGTAATACGAGTAGTATTACCCTTGTTTATCATTTCTTCATTAAAACATGTACTAATTGCATCTTTATATTTTAAAACCTCTATAAGCATGTTGTAGGTGGAATTCCACCGAGTTTTACAATCTAAAGAAAATTTACGGGGCCTTAAACCGTTTTGAGAACAATAATTTTTAAATCTTCGGCTAACATTGCCACTGTATCTAAACGATTTTAAAATAGTTCTTATTGGTTCTAAAACTTCGTATATGTTTGACAAACCATCTTGGACGCACAAATTTAAAATGTGTGCACAACAACGAACATGTAAAAGTGAACCTTCAAGTAACAATGATAAATGTTCTTTCATGTATGGTATTATTTGTGTTTGCGGATGCATTATCAAATGAAATTGACAAAATTTTATTATATAATTTAAAATCTATTAACGTTTGTTTAATTCTATTAAATATATTAATAGCAACTGTGAGACTCGTCAAATAGATCAAAAGCAATAATTCTTTTTTGTAAGTTATATGAGGGATCGCACCAATGTGCGATAATACAAATATAATCCTCATATTGGGGAGATTTCCAACAATCACTTGTTAAGGAAACACGACCCTTATAGTTGGAAAACATTTCTATTAATTCGTTCCTCATTTTTTCATATTGTTTTTTCATTGTTGTTTTAATTACTTTTCGTGAAACGGTGAATATTGTGGATTTAAAGACATTTTATTAAATTCTTCTAAAGCGCGACTTTCAGCGTGATTAAATGGTTTTTCTTCAATTGATATATAACGAGTCATGCGGTCAATCATATTTTGTCTATCATAAGTAAAAGGCATACCTCCCCGGGGATTTTGAGACATGTACCCCCCGAGTTGGGTTTGAGAGCCATGACCGCCATCTTGTATTATCCGCTTCTCATTAGCAAGGTATTGTATACCATGCTCTTTTTTGAGATGCCGAGTTTGCGTTCCGTTGCCTTGACCCCGAATCCACGACAATTCTTTCGTGACTCCTCTCTTCCCCGCACACTAAACAAATAGTTTTAGTTCTTTTAATATTAGGGTCATCACCTTCCTTTGTGGTAGATCATGAATTTCAAAATATTTCCAAATTAATGATTTCGATTCTTTTTTATCGCCGGGAACTGTGGAAGAACTTGGTGTTTCCTCCAAGGGTACTTCGGCACTACCACTAGGACCACCACTACCACTACCACTACCGGCACCGCCACCTAACAAATTAAATATGGTGATTAAAACGAATTTAAAATAAACAAAAATAAATTAAAACAAATTAAAACAAAAATAATTGATAGATACATACCAAATTGTTGAAATTGTGGCGTCGAACCGTAACTCGAATTCGAAAAATCTTGGGAAAGTGGATAAACTTGTACACCCGGTGAGTCGAATACGGGAATATCACCAAAAATTTCGTCACCGAAAGCTTGTGCAAAATTATTATCCATATTTGTAGATAGTAAAGACTAGAGAGTATAAAAGAGTATAAATTTATAAATGAGTAAAGAGTATAGTATGAATATATGATAGAGTAATTTAATATTGTAGTAGTAAATTACAATTACTAGTAAACTAGTAAGTAGTAATTAATATTATATAAGATAATATGTAGATAATAATATTGAGAATTTGAGAATATTGAGAATGATAGAGATTTGAGAGAGAGAGGTGTGAGGAGAATGAATGATATAGAGGGGTATTTATAGGTGTAGAATGAAAGGTTTAGGGGGGAAAGTGTGAGGGGGGAAAAAAGTTCAAAAAAGAGGGGGGGAAAGTGTGAGGGGGAAAAAAATTCAAAAAAGAGGGGGGAGGGCCGGGCGGGCCGGGCGGGCTGGGCGGGTTCAGGGCCGGGCTGGGCGGGCTGGTCTGCGGGCCGGGTTGCGGGCCGGGCCAGGCGGGTCACGGGTTGGGGAAGCTAGGACCGGGCACGGCCCTAAAAAAAATTCCGGGCTGGGCGGGCGGGGGGTGGGTGGGTTCGGGCGGGTTAGGGCGCAAAACCGGCCGGGTCCGGGCGGGTCGGCCCAATGGCCCAAATGCCACCCCTAAGTTGAATGATGCTTTAAAACAGTGATGCTTTAATTTGGACTTGAATTTGTTTGAGCTTGAAAACGCGTAAAAATTTACCAAGCATAATTAAAACCGCCATTCAGTTTTTCAACCCCACATCCAACCTCTGAAGCCATAAAACCGAACCCAAACTTCTTTTTCTTCCATTTCTTTCCATTCACAAAACATATACCCAAACTCTCTTCCTTTTTTTTTTTTTTTTTTTTTACAGCTACAAGATAAACTACACTTGTCAACAGTCAACCCACTACTTGTTGGAAGAAAGCAAGTAAAGACACAGACATATATACATACATACATACAGGTTATATGTAAAGAAAAGACAGGGAGGGAGGGAGGGAGAATGACTACTTGTGGGGGTGCTCTCCCTTGCTACTGCTCCCACACTTTGCTATATCTTTCTCCATACGTTCAACATACATCTCAAGTTCAACGGTCTCCTTTATTTCAACCAATAATTTCTCCTCCGTTATATCATCTTTTATACTTTTCAGTACCTGTTATTCACACAACACACACACACACACACACACACACATCATTATCACTCAATGCTCTTCTTATTCAATTATTTCAAGTATTTACCTTGTCATAGGTGTTGATATCGTTTGGCGTTCCTTTGTCTGGTCTTATCCTCATAAACACCCAACACTTCTCTTCAGAATCCCAATAACACTCGATTATCTTCCCAGAGAATGACAAGGGATCAGACCCATCTGTGTAATTATACCACAGCAGAGAAGTGCACTTCTTAGCATACATGGTGGTGCAGTGGTGATCAACATACCAAAGCAAAAAGTGAGAGAGAAATTAGAGTCACAAATGCTGAAATCTATGAAATGCATGCGGAAGAAGTCGTAACACCTTTTACACCAATATTTTATAGCGACCATATATTTGACGGTATTCGAACACAATCCTCTTTTAAACAATTTTCTTTCCTGTGCAGTGAACTGAATATATTTCTGTGTTTTTTTTTTTTGGGACACACCAAAGACAAGTCCGGGAATGCCGGTACTACTTTTATTGGGTTGTAATTCCATGAATCATTGTTAAAGAACGGTATAATATTGCGAACCAGAAATTGTCTTGATATATATTTTTAACTTTGTTATTTCCTAATAGTTGTTTTTTCTGCATCCTCGATTTATGGCCGACATAATTTGCTATTTTATAGCTTCTCGATTTATGAAGATACACCCATGTGAATCATCAACTCGCCGGAATAAAAGGAAAAGCTCAACTACAAGGTTAGTATAATTTAATGTTTTCCGTTCAGTTTGAAAAGGAACATCCTAACATATCTATGCTTTATGTCTTTTTCTCATTGTTGAAAGTTTTTCACTATGTGCATAATTGTTGGTCGTTTTTCCTCTGGTTGAATTGCAATATATCGTATGGTCTGTTTTGACATTTTTTATTTATTGTTTTTGTGTCATGGTGTGGTTGAAAAGTATAGAAGTCAGCACTCAGCATGAAGTTTTTGATGCACTATTTCCTCTGTTTCTTTACATGTGTGCGCATTTACATTTTAGTTTGTGTATACGGTGATGACAAAACAACAAAAAAATCATCAAATTGCAGCCGCTTGGAGGGAATACGGTGACGACAAATAAACCAAAAATTATTCATTGTTCTTTCGAACCCAAAGCCCAGCATCACTGAAGATATAGACGCGGAAAGCATTTTCCGGGAAAGAAAAACAACAGATCCAAAATACACATGTGATGTATGAATTAACTGTATAGTTTAATATGAATAACCGACACGTTTACGATGTGGATTCCGAGATTCCGAGCAGTGGTGGAGTTTCAAAATGATCGGTTTTCATTGGCTATAGCAATTTTTTTCATCTCATTATTGTGTGACTCCTCAACCAACCGTCTCTCTTATGTATGACATTTAAAGTTGTTTTTTGTGTGTGTGGAAATGGGGCTACATAATGTAATTTAAAGCTTTCTCTTTCTTTTTATTGATTAAATGAAAAATAAAAGGGTAATGTGTGGGTCGGTGAGAAAAAAGACCCCGAATATTTGATATAATTTACAAGATTGTTTATCATCTATACTATCATTTCACTTAACGTTATGTTTCACGTATTCTATTTTCTTTTATTTTTTGAATTTGTTGATGTCACGACATGTTTATTAGTTCCCCGTGCATCATCCACGGGTTAGTGGCTAGTGTGTGTGTGTGTGTATATATATATATAAAAAACGTCTTAAGATTGTTGGGGAAATTCTATATATAGCATGTTGTTTAACATGTAATTTGTGTAAAAACAAAAACGAAAAATCGGACAGAAAATTTATTGACTGAGGCGAGTGCAGCACTTTGTCATTAAGACGTTTTTACCCCGATTATGTGCGATCGTCTCCCAAGATACAACATGAATACCTTCTTCGGATTGTTGTACTTCAATAAGAAGAAGCAGGCGAGCCGATAATGTGATATATATCTGTTCTTGACTCGAAAAATATGCAAAATGTATTCCGGATGCTATGAATAACATCAGAAGCCGGCCTTTGAAAGATAATGAATTTCTTATGAAAAATTGCAGCCTTATTTTCACTTGTGTGCTAGAAATTTATAAGAGAATGAGGTTATTCACCATAACCTTGTCGGATTCCTCCTCGCCTTTTTTTTAAAAAAAAATCTTTAATTCACATTTCTCCAACATAAAATTGGTTGATCCGTTGTTGTCTTTGGCATTCCTAACTTTTATTTCCGCTTTACTCTGATGATGTCACACTATATATATATATATATTTCTTAGAAAAAAAGTACAGTGTATGCTTGTCAGACGTTTTTTCTTTTCTAAATAATAACTCAGGATACAAAATCGAGACGTCACATTTAGACCGATTCTCATTCTGTATATACTTGTACATAGGAAGGAATAGATATTGAGGGGGTGTACTGTTTGCCAATTTCTCTTAGTCTCATATATAAACTATCTGTGCACCCTTTTCCTTGTGTATTTTTCATTCAGTAAACAATATATATATATATATTGATTAATGTATAATTAATACTACTTCTTCTGTGTCCTCTGTCCTTGTAGTTACTAAATATAATATTCAGTTTCTTTACTTAGTACGTACCTTAAACACAAAGTTTATTATCTTATCCTTCCAATTGTATAAAGCTAGAAAACATTATATACAAAACAAACAATCTAGTAGTAGCCTAAACCTAAACAAATACGTAGAACTTAAACAATAAATACTCGACTCATCAGTGATAAAATACAAGATATCAACCCTGCGGTTTGAATGATCTCATTCAGCAAACATCTCCTGAACTCGAATGGCCTCTTTTATTTTTCTCGATAATATCTTATCGGTTATATTATCTCTTATACTTCTCAGCACCTGCATGTTATTCACACACAATACACAATACATCATACATCATTATCACTCAATTAATGCTAGCTCTTCTTATTCAATAATTTCAAAGTATTACCTTCTGGTAAGTATTGATGTCGTTTGGCGTTCCTTTGTCTGGTCTGATCCTCGTAAACACCCAGCACTTGTCATTAGAATCCCAACAACACTCGATTATCTTCCCAGAAAACGACAAGGGATCAGACCCATCTGCTGTACATGTACGTAATATATACCAGAGCACAAAATTAATTGCACTTAATTAGCTAGCATACATGCTAACATGCATGGTGGTGGTGAATTGGTGATCACATGCATATATACCAAAACAATACTACCATGCAGATGCATCTCATGCAGGGGCAGACAAAGGGTCACTAACCCTGGAATTTAACCACTTCCCCTTCCATAAGTTTCTTCTTGCCGCGTTCATGAAGATAAAGCTTATGATGATGGCCCTCCACCTATCAACATATATAATCAGACAGACCTACCCTGTAGGTTAAAATATATATTGGGTGGATGCAAAACCAGATGTTGCTATATATATATATATATATATATATATATATATATATATATATTCTAAAATATGTGTAAAGGACATTAAGCATTTCAAGAGAAGAGTGTACACAAACCAACCTCAAAGAGGAAATCCACAGAGTTCATATCAGGATACTTCCATTTCAAGAGACCCTCGTGTGTTCGCGGAACATAACAATCGTCCCAGCCCTGGCATTTAAGGAAATTAGGCATTTTAATGGTTTTGACTTCTCCATCACACATTCACAACCCCCGTTGTGTGCATATATAGGGGAGTGGGGCAAGAGAAAAAGATAACATAAGATCGAGGACCTGAAAATGATACCTGGAAAACTAAACACCCTGCAGCATGAGAAAGATTGGGTATCAACTTTTTCAGAAGTTTGGGGACAGTAGACAGCGGCCAAAAGTCCTTTCTTCTAACCTGTGACAAGCTATGGCACATTAAACACCAATTCCAGGGAGGAAGAAAACCATTAAACCAATTATGATCGAGTAACCCCATCAATCATAACAGTCCGTCCACAGAAAACATACTTTGAAAGGCTCGAGCTCATATTGGTATGGGTTTCTACTCTCATGTATTTGTATTTGCTGACGCTCGTGATTCCTTGGTTCAATAATTTCTTCCCAAATCTTTTTCCAGCGATCATGGAAAGGTTCCTGGTAAGTCATCCAACAGAAAGATATTAATCAAACTCAAAGAAAGGAAATGCATCACAATCCTTCAACAAAGAACAAAAGAACACACATGTATCACAACCATATATACTACTCTGACTAAACCGTGTCTGATTCATAAAGAAAGAAGGAAAAGACAAGCCTTATCTTCACCATTGGCTCTTATTGGTGCCTACGACATATTTCACACTTACAGAGTGTCAGAAAGTCATTAAAATCAAACTGAGGTGAATCCCATTAAAGACTTGTTAAAGTGTGTCTGTACTCGACAACAACAAAGTTAATGTTCAACTCGGAGCTTTGATTGCAGATAAGTCGAGTGACTGTTCTTGAGAATCCACCGGTTTACTTCTGATCATCTCTATAATTCATCCACCGGTTTCCTTCTCCGATTTCCCAGTGGTCTGCTACAATCTTGGGCGATCTTCGTAGTCATGGAGGCTGGGCCTCAGCCCCCTCCTTCCTATGCAGCTGCGGTCAAAAGCGGCGTGTCTGCTAAATCGGATCTTCCCTAACCGGAGATCACTACTTACAAAGGGGAACTTGCTATCAAATTCCCCCAATCCTTGATTGATCATTTTGCTAAACCCTTTCGTTACGCTGTAGTTGGAATATTTTCCAAAGGGAAGCCCGGCTATGGAATCCATTCGCAAATTCATGTCGGTGCAAAATTTTGCTGAGGGGTATACACTGGGGCTGCTGGATGGTAAGCATATCTTGATTAATTTCTCAGCAGAGCGTGATTACATTAGGCTTTATTCTAAAGGTATCTGGCAAGTTACGAGTAAACCGATGCGGGTTTTGAAATGGACACCTGAATTTAGGGTAGATGTTGAATCGCCGATTGTACCCATTTGGTTAGCTTTACCTCAACTTCTGGCACATCTGATGAATCCTGACAGCTTATCAGCAATAGTTTCCGGTTTTGAAGTTACATTGCGGGTTGATGCTGCAACTCTAGATTTACGACGCCCATTGGTGGCTAAAATTCAGATTGAATTCGATTTATTAAAGACTCTTCCACAGCGTGTTTGGATACAACAAGGTGAGACTTCTGGGTTTTGGCAATCAATTGAAGTAGTAGACTCTCTTCCTCTCTACTGTAAACATTGCAGCCATATAGGGCATTCTGAGCAGAGTTGTATGATCAAGCACCCTGATTTGAGGCCCAAAAGACCCCAACCACGGCATGAGGGTCAGGTCAATAACCCAGTGCCGCAGTACCAAATTTTACAAAGACCTCAGTCTGTTAATGCTTCACGTGTCCCTCAACCTCCCACAGAAAGTGCAAAACCAAATGGGGAAGAAGGGCCTTCTTTGGACCTCAATAACCCTCCATCTGGGAACAAGGAAGAGACAGTACACAGACCTGGCAAGGAGCCAATGGTTGATAATACCCCACCCATGGCAGCAAAGAGCTTGATTAACCCTATTAATAGCTTGCCAACAGCTGATTTGGGGGTGCAAGTTATATAGCATATTGTGCATTATCAATCCCAGAATCCTCTTATAGATTTGCCCAATTGGCTTCTTTGGTACAAGAAACAGCTGACCAGTTTGCCAATCACGAAGATCAGAGGAAGAGGAGCAGCATGGTGGGGATCTTGAACATGATGAAGAGCTTTGTATGGTGATGAGTAAGAAGCACAAAAAGGACTATTCTGGCCGTAAGCCGTCACTTCGGAATAGAACTAAACCAGCAAAATATCATGTTAAATAGCCTTTTTTGGAACATTAAAGGAATGAGAGGCTGTTTACGAGCCAGTGATTGATGTTGCTAATTTAGAGGCATATAGACTTATGTTGCATTTTGACAAGGCAGCTGCTGCCCCTGGGAATAAAATCTGGGTATTCTGGACCTTCCAAGGCAGGGTGGACATTATTAATGTAGGAGAGCAGGTTATCCATGCTCACTTTCATGGTCCTGCTCATTTTATTATCTCAGGGGTTTATGCTAAATGCTCTAGACTGCAAAGAGTTTCCTTATGGGAGTCATGGTTGAAGTTGCTGATCTTGGTGTTCCTTGGATGATAGAAGGGGATTTTCATGTAATTAGAACACTAGAAGAATATCATGGCTCTTCTCATCCTAATTTTGGTGCAATGGCAGATTTCAATGCGTCTATTTCAGAATGTGGTTTGCAAGAGTTCCCAATTATCAATGGTAGTTTCACATGGGCAGGTTGGAGGAATTCTATTCATGTTACAGAAAAATTAGATCGAGTTCTTTTCAATAATCAATGGTCTTTGATTACTGGTGACTGCAAGCTTCAAGCTCTTAGCAGACTGGGGTCAGACCATAAGCCTTTGATTTATGAAGTTGTCTCTCTGCTTAAAGGGCCATCTGTTTTCAGATTCCAAAATATGTGGTTGAAGCATACTGATTTTAAACAAGTGGTCGAAACTAGTTGGAAGATGGTTGAAGCAAGGCCTGGTATGGTTAATACTATGTGTAAGCTCAAACACCTTTGAACCACGTTGAAGGTTTAGAATAGAACCCACTTTGGTAATATACACCAGAAAGTTACTGAGCAAGAGCAGGTTATTAAACAGCTGGAGGGGGTATTTGATGCGGTGCCTTCAGAGTCTCACAAATTGGCTCTTTAGCAAGCACAAGATCAATATGGCATTTACTTGGATCAACAGGAAGTCTTTTGGAAGCAAAAATCTCAATTTAAATGGTTTACAGACGGGGATAGGAATACTTCTTTTTACAAGGCTACTGCCAAAGAAAGGCAACGGAAGCTTCAAATCTGTATGATACAAGATACTCATGAACAATGGTGTACAGAAAGCGGGACTATTGAACAAGCAGGAGTGGAATTTTTAAAAATCTCCTTCATTCAGATGGTCCTAGTGATCCTGAAGCTATGAACTTCTGCTTAACTGCCCCTGTTGAAATGGAAGAGGTAAGGCAGGCTGTTTTTGACTTAGATCCTACCAGTGCAACAGGTGTAGATGGCTACCCAGGTAGCATTTTCAGGCACTTTTGGGACCTTATTTCTGCTGACCTCTTAGCAGCAGCTCAAGATTTCTTCTCTGGTGTACCTCTGCCAAGATCAGTGGGTGCAACTCTAATTACTCTAATCCCTAAAACTGCTAATCCAACCACTTTTGCAGAATTTAGGCCCATTTCCTTGAGCACATTTGTGAATAAGGTGCTGACTAACATTCTCTGCTCCAGGCTGTGTCATATCTTGCCTCTTTTAATGGCAAGGACATCACATACAAAGTTCTAATGGTAAAGGAGATGGCCCAATTTATCCACAAAAAACAAGAGGGCATAATATCATATTTAAGTTTGACGTCATGAAAACCTTTGACAAAGTCTCATGGGATTTTTTGGAGAAATTACTGGGGAAATTTGGCTTCTCTGAGCATTTTATCAGGCTGATCGTGAACAATCTGCAAGGTAGCTGGTTCTCTCTCCTAATCAATGGTAGTCCTGCAGGTTTCTTTCAATCTTCCAGGGGCATTAAACAGGGGGCGTCCTCTCTCCCCATACATCTTCATTCTGGTCACAGAAGCCTTATCAAGAGGGCTCAAGGGCACATACATTCAGGGTAAGGATACTTTCACTACCCCTCGAGATTTTCCTACAGTAACTCACTCCCTTTATGCTGATGATCTCATAGTATTTTCTAATGGGAGCAAATCCACTTTGGATAAGTTGATGAATTTTCTATCTATCTATGAGCAAGCCACAGGGCAAAAAATCAACAGGCACAAGAATTCCTTTGCTATAGGTAAAGGTGCATCTGCTAAGACCATCATTCAAGTGGCCACCATTACTCAAATGAGGCATTGTGATTTCCCATTTGTGTACTTAGGCTGCCCTGTCTTTGTTGGTAGAGCTAAGGCTTCTTATTTTCAGCCTTTAATACAAAAGTTTGAGAAAAAGTTACAAGGATGGTACTCAAAAATGCTAACTGCAGGAGGTAGGATCATCTTGATTAAACATGTCGTGTCTTCAGTACCAGTGAATCTCATGGTTGCAATGCACATCCCAGCATCTGTTAGACATAAACTGGAGGCTATCATGTCTCACTTTTTTGCGGAATGATGTTTTGGACAAGAAAAAGAGGACTTGGAGAAAATGGAGTGAGCTCTGCTTTCCTGTTGCTGAGAATGGGCTAGGTTTTAGGATCTTGCAAAATATCCAACAAAGCTTATCTTGTAAACTGTGGTGGAAGCTTAAAACGGGGCAAGGATTATGGGCAACTAAAATAATGGGCAGTGCTTTCCCCTTGTACAAATTACATGCATGGAAGTTGCTTTCTTTATCTCAGGAAGCAATGGATGAATACATGAGATACAAAGGTGGGGAGTTCAGCAAATGGAATTGGGTTCCAACATCTTCAGGGAAGTTTTCTGTATCTTCTGCCTATCAAATAAATAGAAAGATACAACCTACTAGATTTGAGTTGGGGAGAAATATGGAAACCTTATATCCCAATTAAGTTTTCCTTTTTTGTCTGGAGGCTATACAGCAGCTTGCACCCTCTCCCGTCCCTTCCTAGCTCCGTAGGCTAAATGTTCATGGGCCCTTCAAATGTGTTTCTTGTGCTTCTGAGGAGTCTGCGCTTCATATTTTTTGGAAATGTCATTATGGTTTTGGACTACTCTGCCCTACCTGGTATTCTTGGCCTTTTGGTCTTGAGGGACAACTTGCAACTCCCTGCTTGAGAATTAACTGACAAGCACACATTTTGGTAAGAGTGCAGATAGGTTGTACCTGGGAATATTATTTTTTTTATCAGTTATTATGCTGAAGACGGATCAGTTGCAATTTTTTATTATGATTTTGCAGGCATACTGCCTTCTCAGCTTTAGATGGACATCCTACTGCATAAAGTCCCTGGAATCACTCTCCATCATATCATGCGGAGTGCAAACAGGTCGTATTTCTCTTTTTTGCTTGTATCTGTTGTTGAATTTGGCAAATGGTCTCTGGTTTGCTCTATTATGGTATTTCAGGGTCACATTGAAAGATGATTGAAGCTGGACTTTGGCTTGCTCATCTGCCTCCTAAAAGTGCTGCTGTTGCTTTTTCTTTCAAGAAGGGTGCTGAGTTTTGGAAGTTCTTGGTGTGTTGGATGCTGGAAGGTTTTGAAGAAGCAACCTTGCTTTTTTGATTATAAAGCTTACTAAATAGGCTTGAAAGATGCTTGAAGCTGGACCTTGGTTTTGCCTAAAAAATAGGCTTCCTGCTCATTCTACAATTGGACGGATATGGAATCAGCCAAGACAACAATGGTGGATACCTTGGCTCTTTGATATCTGCACATTTCTGGGGAAGCACTCTTCATTTGTTAATGAGGAGTGCGAAGCAGGTGGTAACTTTATTAAGCAATCTCTTCTTGTTTTTTGGCTGTTTCTTTTGGAGCTGTGGTCCTCTTTTCTGCTGCAGATTTAATGTTTCTGCAGTCATATTTTGCATTTGTTGAAAGCTATGGTGATTGTTCAAGAATTGGATCAAGGTTTCAAAAGGGATGCTGGTTGCTGTAAGAAGGAAATGATTTCCATCATGCTTCTTGGAGAATTTTTTTGCAGCGGTAGATAGGATGGCCTAGTATTTCTTATTCAAGTTGCATGTTTTTATTTCACGGTATTGATTAGGAGTTGCATCTCCTAGGCCTCTGTTCTAGCTTTGAACTTTGTCTCTAGTTGTTTTATTCCGATGTACGGAAGCCCAAGCTCTTTCCCTAGCACCCGGTTTTTCCAACATCGAGTTTTTTGGACTAGGGTTTTAAGGAGATGGGGGAAGTACATTGAAGACATATATATTTGGAGGAGGCCGGGAGGGCCCAAAAACCTTGTATCTCACTCCTTTTATTTTTAATAAAATTTACAAGGTTTTCGGAAGAAGAAAAAAGTGTGACTGTACTCTTTAACAGCTTAATGTCAACTTTTACTTTAGGGGGGTATTTTAGCAAGTTTTCACAACAGAAACTCCAAGTAGTATCAACCATTCTAAGGGTGTTTTAGGGGGTGATTCTCGCATGGTTCCTCCATTTGAGGAGTTGTACCATGTGGATGAATTTGGACCACACATTTTGAATTCAAGTTAAAACTGTGTAATCCAGATTCATCAATATGTTTTACTCCACAAATGGAGTCACTAGGGAAGAATTTCCCTGTTTTAGGGGGTATCAACCATTCTACTTATCTAGTAAGTCAAGCATATGCTTTAGATGCAAGTACTACAAGAAAACCGTAAATCTTACCCTTACTAACGATCCAGTGTTCAATGCCATCATATCATATATAAGATATCGTCTCTCTTGTTTTAGTGAACCCGGCACAGTATCACAGACCATTTCACCATCAAGTAATGTGAAGTCGTGAGTCCTTTCAGCCAAACCCTTGTGACAGACAGACACATCATCAAAAATTGGCATGTAGCACAAATATATCAAAGAGTATTTATTAATTAGCAATAGTATGAAAATATACTCCATGAGTTTGTTTGCAAGGGAATCTCATTTGAACTCTGCGAAAGTTGAAGTGCCTATCGATTAAGTAACATCCACCCATGGTAATGAGCATCATGTATCGTGTCCCATCAGCTTTCCATGTTGCATAGTAATTCTGCTGCCTTAAATATTCCACATTCACACTGCACAGTATTATTCAGCAGAAAACATATAAATGAACCTCGAGAAAGCATCTAGAAATAACAAGTATAATTAGTTGGATCACATGTATAACCTGTTAAGAGAAACTGGATGTGATCCAGGAAATTGTGTACATCCTCTCACCTGAAATATGTCGAGGACAAACATTTTGAAGATTAGAAAATACATACAGACCAGCAGTATTATCAAAGTCACACACCGTCAAATCTTTGAAACAGCAAAAGCACATATTAGCTCAAAACATAAGGCACGAGTGCCATAGTTGTTAAAGTACTAGGCGAAGAGGGATCGCCTAGGCAACGCCCGGCCATGCCAGTCAATACCTCTCCCACATTTCTGAACATTAGCTATTTTGTGTATAAATGGCAGGAAACACAAAAAGTAACCTCTCCAGAGTGTGAACAAGGGTCGATGAAAGTTGTAACATGCTGAACTTAAGTGCTGATCCGTTGAATATCATCAATTATTCGTAAAACATCAGACATATATATTCATAAAAACATGGAAAAAAATGAAAGGGAGACACTTGAATGAATATGGCAGGTATGTGGGTTCAGCAAAAGCCTAGGGTTTCCCAACTTTTCCTGATGAAAATATCTTCGAAGGTTTCAACTAATGTGAGAAAAAGGCGATCAAAAAGCGTGAAAAATATGTGATTTAGGAACCTATCCAACTTCGATGTTTAAGAAATGATGTTTCAAAAGAAATATATAACTGCATCTAGTTCATTTATACCTCTCCAGTAAACCCTAGTGCACTATAACACAATCGCCGTAATTCGTCCTGCTGGTCTGAGGGGATACCATCTCCTAGAATGTAGTCGTTTTTCATTACAGCCTCTGTTTCCTCATGTCCCTGCAAATTTAACAACAGGAGTAATAAAGCAATGCAATCAATAAGATATGGCAAGCAATGCAATCAAAAAGATGTACCTTAGGGAGAGCAGACTCAGAATCTCCATCGTCATCATCGTCTTTCCACTCGGGAATGGGGGGATAAGCGAACATATCAGGCTTCTTTTCATGATAAAAAGAATATAATGCATCAATATAATCAGGCTTGTATATTCCTGGTGGACGTGCATCAGCAAATCTTCTCAATGCCTACATAACAACAAACAAAATAACCAAGATACCTTAAACGAACCGATTACAGACCTTAACATAAACTGTCCAGATCAAGAGATAGCTGACCTGAGTGACGGTTATTATTGGCTCGGTACGCATAAGATAATGAACAATCATATACCCAGTTCGATTGTGGCCATGAGTGCAGTGGACCAAAACATATTTCTTAGGCTCCTTCTGTTTAGAAAGAAATTCTGACACCTAGCAATCATGGTCGAATCAAACATTAAAGGAATTCAGTAACTCGCCGGTTATATTCTTCAGAAAACACAAAAAGAAAACCTTACAATATATACTTGCCTCATAAACAAACCGATTAACAGACTCATTGTCGGGTACAGAATCACGCCCCCTGCAAGCTATCTGAATCAAGATTCAAAAAGTAAAGATTAGTGATTACACACAACCAAAACAAAGAGCTGAGCAACTAAAAAAACGCAAGTTACCAAACTCAAATCAAACTTAACCCACCTTAACATGTTTTATACTCTTTTTCTGCAAATCGGTCTTCGAATAGTACCCATCTGTATTTGTTAGATCAATCACCAAGCCGAGCTGGGATAGATGTGAAATAACAAAAGAACCAAAACAAGAACAATGTTATATTTGCATAACTTTTTCAATGTGCAATATCTGAGCAAAAGAAACTTAAAAAAAAGGTGAAAAGTAAGAACAAATTGAACATCCAACAAGAATTCAGAAGAAGGAATGAAAAGTGTACCAATACCTTTTTGTTGGATTGAGCTCTCAGACGGTGATTCACTTGCTTAAATGTGTATCTATTTCCGGGAAGAACTTCACCATTAAATGTTTCATCCAATGGTACTTTTGAAGGTATTATATAGCCTATTTCTTGTCCAGAATCCGGACAACGCAACCAACCTGCAGAAAAAAAATAAAGGGTAAGCAAAAAAGACAGCATAATTTTAATCTTGAATAACATGCTTGCATACTGTTACAATACAACAACAAAAATACCTGCAGGAACAAGCTTAATAGATCCATGTTTTTTCTGCTGAAACGCGGCCTCATTAGTAATAGATGAGTGTGATACATAGTTTGTGTGGTCATCTGACAGTTTTCTTTTACGAATCCTATCTTCAAGCTCCTGAAGACCATAGTAACATGATAAGTTCAGCAAAAGGACAGATCATATTTCTTGCCCCCTCCCTCCTCCGTCCCAACCCTAAATATAACCTCATTTAGCTTTTTTAGAGGACGAAGAATAAGTATGTACCCGGCGAGCAATCTCAGCTCCACTGAATCTGAAAGAAATGTGCTTTAACGAAGAAGACAACGAAAAAGGAGAAAACTTGGATATCAAGCCACAAAGAGAGGGGGGGACAGGGTAATTGTACTGATTGAAAAGTTGAACCAATGCGGACTTATTGGCATCATCAAGACTTCCACCTATGACTTGATGATACTCCCACCCTTGACGAGGAGCAGCAAGAAGATTTGACAACGACAGCACTAGAAATTCCCTAGGATCCTTGATTCCCTTCAAAGGGTCTTCTTCTCCAGTCTTCTGCTTCTTTTGGGGGGGAGAGAAGCCTTCAGCTTTCTTTTGAGCACAAGTGGAGGCATTATCTGGAATTTCAGTCTCCCTCGCCTGATGCTCAGGTCGCGAAATAAGAGTCACGATACTGTCCAACATCTTCCCCCAGAGCTTGATGTCCAAAGTAGTATCTAGAGACTCACATATTAGTCGAGTTGAAGCAACACATGCAAGGTTCAACTCGATGGGACTCGTCGTAATCAGTTTAAGGCCTGGTATCCAACACTGCTCCAATACATCTTGAAAGGCATTTGGCTGGACTGCATTTACTGAATCAACAAGGTTTTGTGAACCGTGTTTTACCAGGAATCGAGACATGAACATAATGAGATTCTTGGCAAACTCTGCCATCCTCCATTTATTGTGCAATTGGTTGAAAAGAGGTCTGTTCAATTTAACAAGCTCTGCCAGCAACCCGAAAGCGTACGGAAAGTATTCAATGATGTCTTCAGCCGAAATCTTTTGCAGACAAGGATAGAGCTTCTTTTCCAATCGAGATACAAGAGAAATGACCTTACGCTGCTTTCTTATGTTTTGCTGAGAGAGAACACATACCCTTCTAATAAGAGCAGTCAGAGATTCAAAAAGATAGTGACAGAATAAAGGACTTTTTCGAATCCCACAAGCTTCGTGAAGAATGTGGGTCAGTTTCTCTATGCAAAGGGAGGCTACAGCAGGAGTTAGGTCACCTACCAAAACAACACGCATTATACATTTCATAACATATTGATTTTCTTCAGAGTCGGGATAATCGAGAACCCCAAAGAGGTTCTTCATCATGGTCTGCAGAATCAGGCGAATATCTTCACAAGTATACCTAGCTCTATCCCCATCATCTTTAACCAGCAAGAGTTTCTCAATGCAGATCGCCGCATACGAGCGAACCACATAATCTGGTGAAGCAAGCAACCGAGTTAATTCAGGTAGAGTTTGCAAAACACATACTTTTAATATCTGATTTCTGAACAATATGAGGAACTTCAGGGCTCCAGCTTTCAACATTGGAAAAGCTGCGACATCCGACATTTGCAATGCTGGAGCAGTATATGACATATAAAAGTGGTCGACATTCACCAAGTCGGTTGAAGCACAAGTCTCACCAGCATTCTTCGTGGCAAGAGACAAAACCAAACGAACAATACAGTCATTGTATTTCCATAAGCGTGTGATATTAAAGGTATCCACAGACAGACAGCTAAGTATTTGATCTCTAACTTTTTCGCTGACAATATCCTTATGATGCACAGCAATTCCTTTGAGAAGCTCACATGCAATCCCTCTCCTTATGTTAAAATCGTCGTTTTCTTCTTCCATATCCCTCTTAATGAACAGTAATGGATCCGTATGAAACAACTCCTCCTCCTCATCCTGCAAAATTACACTAGGAATAACAATACTCTGAAAAATCTGCTGCAATATATCACACCTAGAAAGCAGAGTGTGATAATCACTTTTGCTAACCCTAGTCAGAAACTCAATAGCAGCGATAGTAAGCCGATCCCTGCCAAGTGAAGAATATGACACAAGAAGGCTCAGTAAGTCGTCCACAAAGCCGCTCAAATAGCCTTGTTGGAACAACTCATCCTCCTTTATCACGTAAAGGCTAATATTCTTACAAACAGATGCACGCAGCTCATCAAGCACATCATCACCATAATCTTCAAGAGCAGGATACTTATGTATAAGGTACTTCTTGAACTCAACCATCCACTCACACATATGGTCCTTAAAAAACTGAGGCACCTCTTGAAAATTTAATGAGTAAAAAATAGAACAACACAGTGTCTGAGATTCAATACAAAGCTTAAGGATGGGACCATTAGCTGACTCAGAAGCCATCACTTTAGCTGCCTCGTTACAAGCCATCCCTTCATCTATCAGGCTTGCAGTTCGTTTAAATACTCCCAACAGCGGCTTGGCAAAATTATCAACACAATAATTTAAATGTACAAGCAAATCATTAGTCTTGAAGGCATACTTAAACTTGACGAACAAATAATTTACTAAGGCTAAAAGTCCATTAATCGATACATAGTCTTGAGTCCGGAGAAAAACATCAAGATGAACTACGATCATAGGCAGCAAAATATGCATTGCTCCGGAGAAATCCTGCATTTCGATTACGGAGAGAGCTTCTTTAAGCAGCGATTGTATCTTCGGACTGGCATTGATCAACAAAGTAGCAATAAGGGTTTTGGTGTTCTCCTTCTCCAAATTAGATTCTGAGGCCGTAGCCGTAGGGGGTAAACTAGAACACCCAACAACTAACATGATTTTAGACAGACACGTTTTGTTAGACAGACATGTTTGTATTAGACGGCATGTGTATATATATACTCCCCGCAGGCGATTCTTAAAATATTTTATTCCATTTTATGTGAGGCAGATATAATTTTAACGCAAAGATTTATTGTGTTTTTACTTGATTTACCTTTATTTATTATATTAGGAGATATAAAAAGAAGGTCATATTAATTATATCCAAGGACATTCTCTTTTCATTATAAAAATTAATGCATTATTCTCCTTAATATGTATGATTTTGACAACTGCCTCAGATAAATTGAAACGGAAGGAGTATTAGATATGCTTTTTTCGTGTTTTCCATATGAGTCGGTGCTGATGGTCATGTCATATCAGACAGCATGTTTATTACTATCTCCATTCCAAAATATAAATAGACATTTTTACATGGATTAATAAATTTATTAAGTGTCATTAATTTTAATGATAAAAGACTATGACTATTATTAATGTAATAGTTGTAACTAAAAAACCCTTTGACTGAGAATGCTTCGGAATATCACTGGTTCGATTCTCCTATGATGCGTCATATTGAAATAGGCTTTGGCTTTGGCGGGCGCTACCTCGAGTAAAAGTTAGACTCTGGAGGCACAACACGAGCCGAACTCCGGATTAATCGAACCAGTGGGTTCCGGATACCGAGAGCTTTAAGCACACAAAAAAAACAAAATATTTGACTATCATTAATGTAATAGCTGTAAATGAGGTGAGTGTATAATAGTTTAGAGGTAAGTGGAAAAAATATAATAAATATTTTATTGATATCCTAAATAAAATTATATTATGTGACAAATTCAAAAAAATAAACATATTTTAATTATGTGACGAAGTTCAGAAATTAGAAAATCAGGTTGTGTCAGGCCGGACACTTGAAAATCAGGTCGTGTCTTTTCTGACATGAAAATTCAGGTGAACGTAGGCCTCAAATTTTATCCCTAAAATAATATAAAATAATACATATCCCTATTTTACAACATCTCAATTTAAAAACCTCTACAACAGCATCCTTATCCTTATCCCTATAACATTTCAAATAATATTAAATAATACATATTCTACCTCACAACCATATTTATACACATTAAATATTTATTATTTCACTCCAGTAGCATCCCTATCATTATCCCTATAATTTTTAACAATTAAATATGTTTAGGGCAGTGAATAGTGTATCCCCACAAATAGGGATGATCGCGCATATCCCTAAAAATAAATAGGGATAGGACTACATTGTAGGAGCTATTTGAGTAGCTAAAACTCTATTTTTTATCTTCATTTTAAGGATAGGACAATCGTATGAGCATTTTAGAAATACTTAAGTAATTATATCATTAGAATTAAACCTAATCATCAATCCGTTGTAGTCTAAGTGGTTAAGATACTTGGCTCTCACTCGAAAGACCCGGGTTCAAGTTCCGGCAACGGAATTTTTTTTTGCCGCCACCAACCGCCGCCTTTTTGCACTGATGATCATAAGGCTCGGCTCGGCTCTTTTTGTACCAAAATCCAGTTACCTCGGCTCGCTTTGTTCGATTATCCAGCTTTGATTCGGCTCGTTTTGTTGGAGAACCAAAGCTTTCTGGCGGCAATTCAAACTAATTTTTCCGACGTCTTCAGTTACAGCATTCTCTACCGGCGCCGGAAATGGCGAGCAGTGATTCGTTCATTGAAGAACTGAAACAAGTAGTATCCGAAGAAGCAACTGAAGATGATGCCCTCGATTCTCGGGAGAGAGTTTTGCAACGGTTTTTCCTCCAGGAATGGAAGCTCGTCAAGTCTATCATCGACGGCATTGTTGCCAGTCCCTCCAGCGCTGATATCAGTTCCGCTCACAAGATCCAGTCTATTGTAAGTCATCGATCATATGTTTTTTTTTGTTTCTATATTTCTCTTGCAGTATTTGTTTGCTGTGGATCTAACTGTAGTTATCAAAGCTTTAGCTTTGGAAGATAAAGAGGTCTGTAATTGGGACAGCTGAAATGAGGACAAATGCGCTCTATGAACTAACATTGGAAGCTGATGATATTGTTGTTGAATTCCAGCTGCACTGCTGGACCACATGTATTTTGCCTACAATAATGTACAGTAAAATCATTGACAATCCCTGGAGAGTGATTCTACATTTTTGGTGAAAGGGTGTCAGGAAATGGGCACTTTTCTAACTTTTAGGGGGGTGGGGTGGGGGTGGGGGGAGTGCATTTATATATAGTGATAATCATGTGTCTGTTTGTAGACATGTATATACACATACTATTAGCATACATATGTACTGACTAAGATTTTCTTCAAAATAGATTAGATGGTATTTTCGGGACATCTTTATGAAGTTTTACCATTGCGAATGCTCTCCAGTTGCCAAAGAGGCTTTTGTGCAGTGGTAGTGCTGATCCCGGGAATTATAGGTTTTGGGTTTGAGTCCAACTACTGATGGCGTGGGTTTCGCCCACTAATATGTTGTTATCCTACCGTTTGTGTAAATAAGAAAAGGAATACTTTCTATTTTGACGTACTTATAGAAATATCAAAATGTTGGAGGTAGGATTTTGCTATTTTTCCGTTCTAACTTAATGTTAATGATCTGAATAAAATCGTACTCTTGACATTTTGACAACGGGGTATCTGCAGATGGACAAATACCAGGAACAAGGCCAATTACTGGAGCCGTATCTTGAGAGCATCATATCTCCTCTGATGTCAGTTATCTGTTCCAAAACAGTAGAACTAGGTCCGGCTTCAAATGAAATTCTTGAAATGATGAAACCTCTGTCCATTATAATCTATTCTTTGGTAACAGTTTGTGGATATAAGGCTGTTATCAAGTTTTTCCCTCACAAGGTTTCGGATTTAGAACTAACGGTAGCTCTTCTAGAAAATTTCGATGTCACAAAATCTGGAACTTCCTTGAGACAAGAGAGTACTGGGGAGATGGAGGCAAAATGTGTTATTTTACTATGGCTTTCTATACTTGTATTGATTCCGTTTGATATAGCCTCAGTGGATACTAGTATGGCCAATGATGATAATGTTGATGACAAGGTTCCTCCACTTGTACAAAGAATAATGGGGCTATCCAGAGACTATTTTTAGAAATTTCAGGACCGATGCGTACAATGTCCGGACTGTTGCTTTCAAGGCTTTTGACACTCCCTGACATGTCGAAAGCTTTCTTCAGGTTTATCTAGCAACTCTCTTTTTGCATGTTCTGCATTTGAATCAATTCACTAGTCTTATGTTTCCTTGAAATGCCATTTTACATTGGATTAATCAATTCCAATGCTCTTGTATTTATGTATTGAATCCATTACTGTCAACTTGAGAAGTTAAGTCTAGACTTTGTAAAGCTTATGATTATAGATTATTGAGCGTAGATGCAAACAGGCTTGGACTGTTCAAAACATATATGATTTTCGTGATATATAATTCTTGCATAATAATGAAAGACATCGTTAAATTGAAGGTAGTGTGCCCACTGGCAATGGCTAAGGCTAACTTTTTTAAACATTTCCTTATTGAAGGGGTCTCCCAATTGTAATGATATTTAGTCTGTTTGTTCCAAGTATTCCACAACAGTAAAGAATATATGTATTAGGCCACAGTATGCTGGACTAAAGTACATATGCATGCACAAAATGATTGGGAATTAATGTGACAGGTCAATGAACAAAAATAAGTAACTGATTATATAGTACGTAGATTCTGGTTAATCTGAGCATGATCTTGCCTAAGGACATATTTGATCAGAAAAGGATTTGCTTTCATTCTGCAACCAAATAGAGTTTTGTTTGTGTTTTGACTTTTGAGCATCGGTGGTGTTGAAAGATTAAATGCTGAATGCTTGAAGGTATGAGAAAAATAATTATTTCTTGTCTATTAATTGGAGTTTGCTTAAAGAAGACACCCTAGCTACTCTCATTCTGTTACAGTAGAAAAGAAAAAAAAAAGAACTTGGAACACCCTTCATTATCAGAAGGATGTCAACTATTCGTTTCAAGTCTTTGCAGGCCCAACTGTACTGTAAAATGATTCCATGAGGAGCCATTCCGCCTCTTGGTTGATTTATTAGGTTACGAATGATTATTATGGCCTGCTGAAATGCAGACTCTAAAATCCTCAACAAGCAGGAGGTGGTTGGTGGATCTTCAAGTTTTTGATTCAACTGACGTCCACGTTTACTTATGCCTTTGCCTGCTGAACTTTTTTGTATTGCTTGGCACTTCCTTGGTTTTGGTTAACAGGTTTATTGATTGGACACACGAAGTCCTGTCTTCTGTGTCAAATGACATTGTTGATCACTTCCGCTTATTAGGTGCAGTAGAAGCATTGGCTGCCATTTTCAAGGTCGCTTTGTTCTTTCTAGAAAATTCTACAGTGTCCCTCCCGAGTTTAACGTACAAATCTACCTTGCGAAGCGTGAATCATTTATCCATGCTCCTTTCATAATGCTCCCGAGTTTAATGTAGAAATCTACCACTGCTTGTGAAAATCCCATACCCAGTCTAAATCATCCTAAAAACCATCTCCTCATTCTTACTTTTTTTTTTTTTGTTTTTTATTATTGATTCAATTACCATTAGATTATACGGCTCAGATTTATACCCGACAAAATTTTGCTTCGTCGCATATGTATAGGTGATATCAGTGACCATAAACAACCACTTTACTGTGGGTGACTAATTCACTAACATAACACTAAACAATATAGATATCACAACTGAACTAAAAGTGTTTCTTCAAAAAAAAAAAAAAACTAAAAGTGATCAAATAATATATGACACATAACGTTTGATTAGCAGCCTTTCTGCACAAAATTTATCAAAATAACTTGTAAATTGATACCGTTAATAGCTTAATGAAAGATTAGTTCAATCTTTTTTTTTTGTTGAGAAAAGATTAGTTCAATCTTATCAAACAATAAATCAAGTTCGCGTATATTTAATATTTTTAGTGCATTTAACGTGGTTGAAAGGCCTACCAAACAACTATACATTCAGAATATGTCATAAATGAAAATCAAAGGTTTTTTTTTACTATCCATTAAATAGTGTAGTGGGTGAATAAAATGAATTGATTAATATTATTTTATTTCCTGATGTTGAATGATTGATGAGAGAATTTATAATAAAATAATAGAATTAATAAAATAATGATAAATAGAATAGTGGAGTGAATAAAATATTGGGTTGTATCCAAATTGAGAGAGAGGGTCTTTGCAAGGCTGGGTCTTGGGGAGAGAGGAGGTGCAACGTGAAAAGATCTAGGGTTTCAGGATTCCACTCGATAGAGTGGAAATAGATTTGCCTGCCTCATTTTTTTCTTTAAAGGGTTAGAAGTAGTGTTGTCAACGAGCCGAATTGTTATTATTCAAATTCTGTTTGTTTATTCTACAAGATTGTTTGTTTTGTGTATAATCCTCCTTCCTTCAGATAATATAAGTCTTTGTACGCACAATTTAAGAAAATATCATTTTCCTCAACAACAAAAAAAATATATCATAAATAAACAACTTTTTAAGATTTCAAGAAATTTTGTGAAAAAATAAAATAAGATGACATTTGGCGGCGGGAAAAAAAAAATCCGTTTCCGGGACTTGAACCCGGGTCTCTCAGGTAACACAACGACCATTGATTAACATGTATCATGTATGACCCATCGATCAAAATACATACTCATTATAATCAACTAGCTAAAAAACCCGTGCAATGCATAGGATCAGGGCCAGCCCAATAAAGAAGCGTAGGCTTAAGGCCCAACCATCCTGGGGGCCAAAAAATACGTGTTTTGCAGACAAATGATAATTAACAACGATAATTAATAAATATTCAAATAATCTTCAGTCATCTATTGTAGTCCAGTTGGTTAAGATATTTGGCTTCTCCTTAAAGGATTTGAGTTTGAGTCCCGACAACGGTAGATTTTTTTAAATTTTTTTCTGACTCATTTAAACCATTTTGGGCCTTTTTTTGTTTCTATTATTTCAGTCAATTTATTGACTTCTTTAAACCACTTTGGGTCTTTTTTTATTTCTATTATTTCAGTCAATTTATTGACTTCTTTAAACCACTTTAGTCCTTTTGTACACCGATATATTAGCACTATCCAATATATATATATATATATATATATATATATATATATATATATATATGTGTGTGTGTGTGTGTGTGTGTGTGTGTGTGTGTGTGTGTGTGTGGTTTCTATCGGCGCCACATAATTACTACTCACACCGTTTTTTTAATTTTGTTTCTATTATTTCAACCAAATTTTTGACTACTTTAAACATCTTTTGGGCGCTTTTGAACCCACGATTAGCACCCTCCGAGGACCCTCCAATATATATATATATATATATATATATATATATATATATATATATATATATATATATGCGGTTTATCGCATCACATAAAATTTACTTGACACCATTTTTTGTTCTTTTACTTCTGGCAGCACATATGTATTTCTTTTTTTTTTTAACTTTCGGCACCACACTAGGAACGCGAGGGCCACTAACTTTCCTTTTCGATAATAACGTCAGTGGATTGACGTTTTTCACCAATGATGCATTTATTTATTTTTTTGGTTGGAAAAAGACACAGAAGAAAATAAATAATATGCATATATGTAGAAAAAAAATAAACTTCGAACTAATAGACATAAATATTCTACAAAAGAGATATTTAATTTTACTACTTTGTAGGGGTGTTTTGAGGCTATCAATGAATTGAATTTTGTATCTACGGATGTTAAAAACGCGATATTTAAGTAATATTTTGTAATTTTTTTTTAAACTTCAAATTAAGATGCCTAATTTGACGACTTCGCCGAAGTCCCAAAAGTTTCCAGAACCGGCCCTGCATGAGATGTATAATCTCTTATGAAAAAAATGTAAACACTCAATATGTATAAAACGCGTTCAAAAAAAATATGTATAAAACAAAGTCCCGTCAAATTGCATTGTACAATTTAAAACAGGTCTGCTTTATTATATAGTATAGATATATATATATATATATTTCTTTTTCTCTCCATTGTACAACAATAGAAATCATGCCAAATCAACACCACGCACTAAAAACAGATCGCCGGAAACATTCTGTCTAATTAACACAGGGCAAATACTGCACACGTTGTGTCTAGATAACATGCGTTAAAACAGAAACAAAGAAAATGTCTTAAGATTGTTGGGGAAATTCAAAATATAGCATGTTGTTTAACATGTAATTTGTGTTAAAACGAAAATAAAAAATTGGACAGAAAATTTATTGACTGAGGCGAATGCAACACTTTATCATTATGATGTTTTTGTCCCGATTATGTGTACCCGGTAATGACAATCGTCTCCCAAGGTACAATATTAATACCTTCTTTGGATTGTTGTACTTCAATAAAAAGAAGCAGGCGAGCCGATAATGTGATATAAATCTGTTCTTGATTCGAAAAATATACAAGTGTATTTCCGGATGCTATGAATAACATAAGAAGTCGGCCTTTGAAAGATAATGAATTTCTTATGGAAAATTTGTAGCCTTATTTTCATTCGTGTGCTATAAGAGGAGAGGTTCTTCACCATAACCTTGTCGGATTCCTCCTCGCCTTTTTTTATTTAAAAAATCTTTAATTCTCATTTCTCCAACATAAAATTGTTTGATCCGTTGTTGTCTTTGGCATTCCTAACTTTTATTTCCGCTTTACTCTGATGATGTCACACGAGGCTTACATTTAGACCGATTCTCATTCTGTATATACTTGTACATAGGAAGGAATAGATGTTGAGTGGGTGTACCGTTTGCCAGTTTCTCTTAGTCTCATATATAAACTATCTGTGCACCCTTTTCCTGGTGTATTTTTCATTCAGTAAACAATATATATATATATATTGATTAATGTATAATTAATACCACTTCTTCTGTGTCCTCTCGTCCTTGTAGTTACTAAATATAATATTCAGTTTCTTTACTTAGTACGTACCTTAAACACAAAGTTTATTATCTTATCCTTCCAATTCTATAAAGCTAGAAAATATTATATACAAAACAAACAATCTAGTAGTAGCCTAAACCTAAACAAATACGTAGAACTTAAACAATAAATACTCGACTCATCAGTGATAAAATACAAGATATCAAACCTGCGGTCTGAATGATCGATCTCATTCAGCAAACATCTCCTGAAGTCGAATGGTCTCTTCTATTTTTCTCGATAATATCTTATCGGTTATATTATCTCTTATACTTTGTAGCACCTGTTATTCACACACAATACATACATCATTATCACTCGATGCTCTTCTTATTCAATAATTTCAAGTATTACCTTCTTGTAAGTATTGATGTCGTTTGGTGTTCCTTTGTCTGGTCTGATCCTCATAAACACCCAGCACTTGTCATTAGAATCCCAACAACACTCGATTATCTTCCCAGAAAACGACAAGGGATCAGACCCATCTGCTGTGTAATATATACCAGAGCACAGAATTAATTGCACTTAATTAGCATACATGCATGGTGGTGGTGGTGATCACATGCATATATACCAAAACAATACTACCATGCATGCAGGGGCAGACAAAGTGAGAGAGAAAGGGTCACTAACCCTGGAATTTAACCACTTTCCCTTCCATAAGTTTCTTCTTGCCGCGTTTATGAAGATAAAACTTATGATGATGGCCCTCCACCTATCAACATATATAATCAGACAGACCTGTAGGGTAAAATCTTGGGTGGATGCAAAAGCAGATGTTGTTATATATATTCTAAAATATGTGTAAAGGACATTAAGCATTTCAAGAGAAGAGTGTACACAACCAACCTCAAAGAGGAAATCCACAGAGTTCATATCAGGATACTTCCATTTCAAGAGACCCTCGTGTGTTCGCGGAACATAACGATCATCCCAGCCCTGGCATTATTAAAGCACATCAAGCTTTTTAATGGTTTTGACTCCTCCTTCACACATTCAACCCCCATTGTGTGCATAGGGGAGTGGGGCAAGAGAAAAAGATAACATAAGATCGAGGACCTGAAAATGATACCTGGAAAACTAAACACCCTGCAGCATGAGAAAGATTGGGTATCAACTTTTTCAGAAGTTTGTGGACAGTAGACAGCGGCCAAAAGTCCTTTCTTCTAACCTGTGACAAGCTATGGCACATTAAACACCAATTCCAGGGAGGATAACCATTAAACCAATTATGATCGAGTAACCCCATCATCAATCATAAAAGTCCGTCCACAGAAAACATACTTTGAAAGGCTCGAGCTCATATTGGTATGGGTTGCTACTCTGATGTATTTGTATTTGCTGACGCTCGTGATTCCTTGGTTCAATAATTTCTTCCCAAATCTTTTTCCAGCGATCATGGAAAGGTTCCTGGTAAGTCATCCAACAGAAAGGTATTAATCAAATTCAAAGAAAGGAAATGCATGACAATCCTTCAACAAAGAACAAAAGAACACACAAGTATCACAACCATAAATGGTACTCTGACAAAACAGTGTCTGATTCATAAAGAAAGAAGGAAAAGACAAGCCTTATCTTCACCATTGGCTCTTATTGGTGCCTACGACATATTTCACACACACAGAGCGCCAGAAAGTCATTAAAATCAAACTGAGGTGTGTCTGTACTCGACAACAACAAAGTTAATGTTCAACTCGGAGATTTGATTGCAGATAAGTCGAGTGACTGTTATTGAGAATCCACCGGTTTACTTCTGATCATCTCTATAATTCATCCACCGGTTTCCTTCTCCGATTTCCCGGTGGTCCGCTACAATCTTGGGCGATCTTCGTAGTCATGGAGGCTGAGCCTCAACCCCCTCCTTCGTATGCAGCTGCGGTCAAAAGCGGCGCGTCTGCTAAATTGGATCTTCCCTAACCGGAGATCACTACTTACAAAGGGGAACTTGCTATCAAATTCCCCCAATCCTTGATTGATCATTTTGCTAAACCCTTTCGTTATGCTCTATATGGAATATTTTCCAAAGGGAGGCCCGGCTATGGAATCCATTTGCAAATTCATGTCGGTGCAAAATTTTACTGAGACGTATACACTGGGGCTGCTGGATGGTAAGCATATCTTGATTAATTTCTCAGCAGAGCGTGATTACATTAGGCTTTATTCTAACGGTATCTGGCAAGTTACGA
The DNA here is from genome assembly GCA_036785695.1 of Gentiana straminea. NCBI lineage: Eukaryota > Viridiplantae > Streptophyta > Magnoliopsida > Gentianales > Gentianaceae > Gentiana > Gentiana straminea. The sequence continues at coordinate 1,725,801 of JAVUPR010000462.1, read as the reverse complement.
GTAAACCAATGCGGGTTTTGAAATGGACACCTGAATTTAGGGTAGATGTTGAATCGCCGATTGTACCCATTTGGTTAGCTTTACCTCAACTTCCGGCACATCTGATGAATCCTGACAGCTTATCAGCAATAGTTTCTGGTTTTGGAGTTCCATTGCGGGTTGATGCTTCAACTCTAGATTTACAACGCCCATTGGTGGCTAAAATTCAGATTGAATTCGATTTATTAAAGACTCTTCCACAGCGTGTTTGGATACAACAAGGTGAGACTTCTGGGTTTTGGCAATCAATTGAAGTAGTAGACTCTATTCCTCTCTACTGTAAACATTGCAGCCAATAATGGCATTCCGAGCAGAGTTGTATGATCAAGCACCCTGAATTGAGGCCCAAAAGACCCCGACCACGGCATGAGGGTTAGGTCAATAACCCAATGCCGCAGTACCAAATTTTACAAAGACCTCAGTCTGTTAATGCTTCACGTGTCCCTCAACCTCCCACAGAAAGTGCAAAACCGAATGGGGAAGAAGGGCCTTCTTGGGACCTCAATCACCCTCCATCTGGGAACAAGGAAGAGATAGTACACAGACCTGGCAAGGAGCCAATGGTTGATAAATACCCCACCCATGGCAGCAAAGAGCTTGATTAACCCTATTAATAGCTTGCCAACAGATGATTTGGGGGTGCAAGTTATGAAGCAGATAGCAGAAGCACGGGAACAGGGTTACTCCTCATCCCCCGGTGCTTCTGCTAAATCTCAGCATTGTGCATTATCAATCCCAGAATCCTCTTATAGATTTGCCCAATTGGCTTCTTTGGTACAAGAAATAGCTGACCAGTTTGCCAATCATGAAGATCCAGAGGAAGAGGAGCAGCATGGTGGGGATCTTGAACATGATGAAAGCGCTTTGTATGGTGATGAGTAAGAAGCACAAAAAGGACTATTCTGGCCGAAAGCCGTCGCTTCGAAATAGAACTAAACCAGCAAGATATCATGTTAAATAGCCGTTTTTTGGAACATTAAAGGAATGAGAGGCAGTTTTTGAGCCAATGATTGATTTTGCTAATTTAGAGGCATATAGACTTAAGTTGCATTTTGACAAGGCAGCTGCTGCCCCTGGGAATAAAATCTGGGTATTCTGGACCTTCCAAGGCAGGGTGGACATTATTAACGTAGGAGAGCAGGTTATTCATGCTCACTTTCATGGTCCTGCTCCTTTTATTATCTCAGGGGTTTATGCTAAATGCTCTAGACTGCAAAGAGTTTCCTTATGGGAGTCAATGGTTGAAGTTGCTGATCTTGGTGTTCCTTGGATGATAGAAGGGGATTTTCATGTAATTAGAATACCAGAAGAATATCATGGCTCTTCTCATCCTAATTTTGGTGCAATGGCAGATTTCAATGCGTCTATTTTAGAATGTGGTTTGCAAGAGTTCCCAATTATCAATGGTAGTTTCACATGGGCAGGTTGGAGGAATTCTATTCATGTGACAAAAAAATTAGATCGAGTTCTTTTCAATAATCAATGGTCTTTGATTACTGGTGACTGCAAGCTTCAAGCTCTTAGCAGATTGGGGTCAGACCATAAGCCTTTGATTTATGAAGTTGTCTCTTGGCCTAGAGGGCCATCTGTTTTCAGATTCCAAAATATGTGGTTGAAGCATACTGATTTTAAACAAGTGGTCGAAACTAGTTGGAAGATGGTTGAAGAAAGGCCTGGTATGGTTAATACTATGTGTAAGCTCACACACCTTTGAACCATGTTGAAGGTTTAGAATAGAACCCACTTTGGTAATATACACCAGAAAGTTACTGAGCAAGAGCAGGTTATTAAACAGCTGGAGGGGGTATTTGATGCGGATCCTTCAGAGTCTCACAAATTGGCTCTTTAGCAAGCACAAGATCAATATGGCATTTACTTGGATCAACAGGAAGTGTTTTGGAAGCAAAAATCTCAATTTAAATGGTTTACAGGCGGGGATAGGAATACTTCTAATTACCAGGCTACTGCCAAAGAAAGGCAACGGAAGCTTCAAATCTGTAAGATACAAGATACTCATGGACAATGGTGTACAAAAATAGGGACTATTGAACAAGCAGGAGTGGAATTTTTTAAAAATCTCCTTCATTCAGATGGTCATAGTGATCCCGAAGCTATGAACTTCTGCTTACAGTTCATTCCAACCTTGGTGACAGTGGAACAGAATCAAAATGTAACTGCCCCGGTTGAAATGGAAGAGGTGAGGCAGGCTGTTTTTGACTTAGATCCTACCAGTGCAGCAGGTGTAGATGGCTACCCGGGTAGCTTTTTCTGGCACTTTTGGGACCTTATTTCTGCTGACCTCTTAGCAGCAGCTCAAGATTTCTTTTCTGGTGTACCTCTGCCAAGATCAGTGGGTGCAACTCTAATTACTCTAATCCCTAAAACTGCTAATCCAACCACTTTTGTAGAATTTAAGCCCATTTCCTTGAGCACATTTGTGAATAAGGTGCTGACTAAGATTCTCTGCTCCAGGCTGTTTCATATCTTGCATCTTTTAATATCAGAAGAACAGTCAGCATTTTTGAAGGGCAAGGACATCACAGACAATGTTCTAATGGTAAAGGAGATGGCCCAGTTCATCCAAAAAAAACAAGAGGGCATAATATCATATTTAAGTTTGATGTCATGAAGGCCTTTGACAAAGTCTCATGGGATTTTTTGGAGAAATTACTGGGGAAACTTGGCTTCTCTGAGCATTTTATCAAGCTGATCATGAACAATCTGCAAGGTAGCTGGTTCCCTCTCCTAATCAATGGTAATCCTGCAGGTTTCTTTCAATCTTCCAGGGGCATTAAACAGGGGGATCCTCTCTCCCCATACATCTTCATTCTGGTCACAGAAGCCCTATCAAGAGGGCTCAAGGGCACATACATTCAGGGTAAGGATACTTTCTCTACTCCTAGAGATTTTCCTACAGTAACTCACTCCCTTTATACTGATGATCTCATAGTATTTTCTAGTGGGAGCAGATCCACTTTGGATTAGTTGATGAATTTTCTGTCTATCTATGAGCAAGCCACAGGGCAAAAAATCAACAGGCGCAAGAATTCCTTTGCTATAGGTAAAGGTGCATCTGCTGAGACCATCATTCAAGTGGCCACCATTACTCAAATGAGGTATTCTGATTCCCCATTTGTGTACTTAGGCTGCCCTATCTTTGTTGGTAGAGCTAAGGCTTCTTATTTTCAGCCTTTAATACAAAAGTTTGAGAAAAAGTTACAAGGATGGTACTAAAAAATGCTAACTCCAGGAGGTAGGATCATCTTGATTAAACATGTCCTGTCTTCAGTACCAGTGAATCTCATGGCTGCAATGCACATCCCTGCATCTGTTAGACATAAACTGGAGGCTATCATATCTCACTTTTTGTGGAATGATGTTTTGGACAAGAAAAAGAGGACTTGGAGAAAATGGAGTGAGCTCTGCTTTCGTGTTGCTGAGAATGGGCTAGGTTTTAGGAGCTTGCAAAGTATCCAACAAAGCTTATCTTGTAAACTGTGGTGGAAGCTTAAAACGGGGCAAGGATTATGGGCAACTAAAATAATGGGCAGTGCTTTCCCCTTGTACAAATTACATGCATGGAAGTTGCTATCTTTATCTCAAGAAGCAATGGATGAATACACGAGATACAAAGGTGGGAGTTCAGCAAATGGATTTGGGGTCCAACATCTTCAGAGAAGTTTTCTGTATCTTCTGCCTATCAAATAATTAGAAAGAAAAAACCTACTAGATTTGAGTTGGGAGAAATCTGAAAACCTTATATCCCAATTAAGGTTTCCTTTTTTGTCTGGAAGCTATATAACAACTTGCCCCCTCTCCCGTCCCTTCCCAGCTCCGTAGGGTAAATGTTCATGGGCCCTTCAAATGTGTTTTTTGTGCTTCTGAGGAGTCTGCACTTCATATATTTTGGAAATGTCATTATGCACAACAGCTTTGGTCCTACTTTCAAGATCTCTAGCATTTTAAGCCTCAGTCTAGCAATTGGAAAAGCTTTATGGAGTCTTGGTTTCAAAATTCTATTGGTGGTTCATTTGGCATGGTATCGAAAGTGATATTCATATTCATTTTGTGGGAGCTATGGAAGAATAGAAATGCAGCTACGTATGGAGATTCCACTACATCAATTCAGCAAAGTATTCAAGCAGTCAAACAGCAGGTTCAATTTGCTTCTCAGCTCATGAATCTTTCTCACCTTTCATCTACAGATTCTGCATTGGTTGATAGTGGTTTAATTCAGAAATTGCACCCACCCTCCTTGTAAGAAGATCCAACTGATACAATGGCATTTACTTAAGGAACATCACCTGAAAAGCAATTGTGATGGTTCCTCGCTTGGGAATCCTGGCTTTGGAGGTGGTGGTTTTGTTGTTAGGAATTGTGCAGGCAAGGTATTGCAGGCTGGCTATGCAGCATATGGAATTTGTACCAACATGGAGGCTGAAATCCGAGCAATGAAGGATGACATTGAATTTTGTCATTACAAGTCCTCTCATACTTTGCAAGTGGAGTTGGATTCCATATTGTTGGTGGGGATGATTCTTGGTACTAAGGCTGTCCCATGGAGATACTTAGATGACATTAGTGAATTGCGATTCCTTGTGAACACACACCATATTCAGGTTTCACACATTCATAGGGAAGGAAACGCAGTAGCAGACCATCTTGCAAAGCTGGGTAGCTCTTCCCAGGTCTCTATGGTTTTGGACTGCTCTGCCCTACCTGGTATTCTTGGCCTTTTGGTCTTGAGGGACAACTTGCAACTCCCTACGTTGAGAATTAACTGACAAGCACACATTTTGGGAAGCACTCTCCATTTCATGAAGAGTGCAGATAGGTTGTACCTGGGCCTATTATTTTTTTTATCTGTTATTATGCTGAAGATGGATCAGTTGCAATTTTTTATTATGATTTTGCAGGCATACTGCCTTCTCAGCTTTAGATGGACATCCTACTGCATAAAGCCCCCGGAATCACTCTCCATCATATCATGGGGAGTGCAAACAGGTCGTCTTTCTCTTCTTTGCTTGTATCTGTTGTTGAATTTGGCAAATGGTCTCTGGTTTGCTCTATTATGGTATTTCAGGGTCACATTGAAAGATGATTGAAGTTGGACTTTGGCTTGCCTCATCTGCCTTCTAAAAGTGCTGCTGTTGCTTTTTCTTTCAAGAAGGGTGCTGAGTTTTGGAAGTTCTTGGTGTGTTGGATGCTGGAAGGTTTTGAAGAAGCAACCTTGCTTTTGAATATAAAGCTTACCAAATAGGCTTGAAAGATGCTTGAAGCTGGACCTTGGTTTTGCCTAAAAAAAAGGCTTCCTGCTCATTCTACAATTGGATGGATATGGAATCAGCCAAGACAACAATGGTGGATTCCTTGGCTCTTTGATATCTGCACATTTCTGGGGAAGCACTCTTCATTTGTTAATGAGGAGTGCGAAGCAGGTGGTAACTTTATTAAGCAATCTCTTCTTGTTTTTTGGCTGTTTCTTTTGGAGCTGTGGTCCTCTTTTCTGCTGCAGATTTAATGTTTCTGCAGTCATATATTGCATTTGTTGAAAGCTATGGTGATTGTTCAAGAATTGGATCAAGGTTTCAAAAGGGATGCTGGTTGCTGTAAGAAGGAAATGATTTCCATCATGCTTCTTGGAGAATTTTTTTTGCAGCGGTAGATAGGATGGCCTAGTATTTCTTATTCAAGTTGCATGTTTTTATTTCACTGTATTGATTAGGAGTTGCATCTCCTAGGCCTCTGCTCTAGCTTTGAACTTTGTCTCTAGTTGTTTTATTCCGATGTACGGAGGCCCAAGCTCTTTTCCTAGCACCCGGTTTTTCCCACATCGAGTTTTTTGGACTAGGGTTTTAAGGAGATGGGGGAAGTACATTGAAGACATATATATTTGGAGGAGGCCGGGAGGGCCCAAAAACCTTGTATCTCACTCCTTTTATTTTTAATAAAATTTACAAGGTTTTCGGAAGAAGAAAAAAGTGTGTCTGTACTCTTTAACAGCTTAATGTCAACTTTTACTTTAGGGGTGTATTTTAGCAAGTTTTCACAACAGAAGCTCCAAGTAGTATCAACCATTCTAAGGGTGTTTTAGGCGGTGATTCTCGCATGGTTCCTCCATTTGAGGAGTTGTACCATGTGGATGAATCTGGACCACACATTTTGAATTCAAGTTAAAACTGTGTGGTCCAGATTCATCAATATGTATTACTCCACAAATGGAGTCACTAGGGAAGAATTTCCCTGTTTTAGGGGGTATCAACCATTCTACTTATCTAGTAAGTCAAGCATATGCTTTAGATGCAAAGTACTACAAGAAAACCGTAAATCTTACCCTTACTAACGATCCAGTGTTCAATGCCATCATATCATATATAAGATATCGTCTCTCTTGTTTTAGTGAACCCGGCACAGTATCACAGACCATTTCACCATCAAGTAATGTGAAGTCGTGAGTCCTTTCAGCCAAACCCTTGTGACAGACAGACACATCATCAAAAATTGGCATGTAGCACAAATATATCAAAGAGTATTTATTAATTAGCAATAGTATGAAAATATACTCCATTAGTTTGTTTGCAAGGGAATCTCATTTGAACTCTGCGAAAGTTGAACTGCCTATCGATTAAGTAACATCCACCCATGGTAATGAGCATCATGTATCGTGTCCCATCAGCTTTCCATGTCGCATAGTAATTGTGCTGCCTTAAATATTCCACATTCACTCTGCACAGTATTATTCAGCAGAAAACATATAAATGAACCTCGAGAAAGCATCTAGAAATAACAAGTATAATTAGTTGGATCACATGTATAACCTGTTAAGAGAAACTGGATGTGATCCAGGAAATTGTGTACATCTCACCTGAAATATGTCAAGGACAAACATTTTGAAGATTAGAAAATACATATATACCAGCAGTATCATCAAAGTCACACACCGTCAAATCTTTGAAACAGCAAAAGCACATATTAGCTCAAATCATAAGGCACGAGTGCCATAGTTGTTAAAGTACTAGGCGATGCCAAGGCGAAGAGGGATCGCCTAGGCAACGCCCGGCCATGCCAGTCCCACATTTCTGAACATTAGCTATTTTGTGTATAAATGGCAGGAAACACAAAAAGTAACCTCTCTAGAGTGTGAACAAGGGTCAATGAAAGTTGTAACATGCTGAACTTAAGTGCTGATCCGTTGAATATCATCAATTATTCGTAAAACATCAGACATATATATTCATAAAAGCATGGAAAAAAATGAAAGGGAGAAACTTGAATGCATATGGCAGGTATGTGGGTTCAGCAAAAGCCTAGGGTTTCCCAACTTTTCCTGATGAAAATATCTTCAAAGGTTTCAACCAATGTGAGAAAGGGACGATAAAAAAGCGTGAAAAATATGTGATTTAGGAACCTATCCAACTTCGATGTTGTAAGATATGACGTTTCAAAAGAAATATATAACTGCATCTAGTTCATTTATACCTCTCCAGTTAACCCTAGTGCACTATAACATAATCGCCGTAATTTGTCCTCCTGTTCTGAGGGGATACCATCTCTTAGAATGTCGTCGTTTTTCATTACAGCCTCTGTTTCCTCATGTCCCTGCAAATTTAACAACAGGAGTAATAAAGCAATGGAATCAATAAGATATGGCAAGCAATGCAATCAAAAAGATGTACCTTAGGGAGAGCAGACTCAGAATATCCATCGCCATCATCGTCTTTCCACTCGGGAATGGGGGGATAACCGAACATATCAGGCTTCTTTTCATGATAAAAAAAATATAAAGCATCAATATAATCAGGCTTGTATATTCCTGGTGGACGTGCATCAGCAAATCTTCTCAATGCCTACATAACAACAAACAAAATAACCAAGATACCTTAAACGAACCGATTACAGACCTTAACAGAAACTGTCCAGATCGAGAGATAGCTGACCTGAGTGACGGTTATTATTGGCTCGGTACGCATAAGATAATGAACAATCATATACCCAGTTCGATTGTGGCCATGAGTGCAGTGGACCAAAACATATTTCTTAGGCTCCTTCCGTTTAGAAAGAAATTCTGACACCTAGCAATCATGGTCGAATCAAACATTAAAGGAATTCAGTAACTCGCCGTTTATTATATTCTTCAGAAAACACAAAAGAAAACCTTACAATATATACTTGCCTCATAAACAAACCGATTAACAGACTCATTGTCGGGTACAAAATCACGCCCCCTGCAAGCTATCTGAATCAAGATTCAAAAAGTAAAGATTAGTGATTACACACAACCAAAACAAAGAGCTGAGCAACTAAAAAAACGCAAGCTACCAAACTCAAATCAAACTTAACCCACCTTAACATGTTTTATACCCTTTTTCTGCAAATCGGTCTTCGAATAGTACCCATCTGTATTTGTTAGATCAATCACCAAGCCGAGCTGGGATCCATGTGAAATAACAAAAGAACCAAAACAAGAACAATGTTATATTTGCATAACTTTTTCTGAGCAAAAGAAACTTAAAAAAAAGGTGAAATGTAAGAACAAATTGAACGTCCAACAAGAATTCAGAAGAAGGAATGAAAAGTGTACCAATACCTTTTTGTTGGATTGAGCTCTCAGACGGTGATTCACTTGCGTAAATGAGTATCTATGTCCGGGAAGAACTTCACCATTAAATGTATCATCCAATGGTACTTTTGAAGGTATTATATAGCCTATTTCTTGTCCAGAATCTGGACAACCCAACCAACCTGCAGAAAAAAAATAAAGGGTAAGCAAAAAAGACAGCATAATTTTAATCTTGAATAACATGCTTGCATACTATTACAATGCAACAACAAAAATACCTGCAGGAGGAACCTTATTAAATCTCTGTTTTTTCTGCTGTAACGCGGCCTCATTAGTAATAGATGAGTGTGATTCATAGTTTGTGTGAGCATCTGACTGTTGTCTTTTACGAATCCTATCTTCACGCTCCTGAAGGCCATAGTAATTAACATGATAAGTTCAGCAAAAGGACAGATCATAGTTCTTGCCCCCTCCCTCCTCCGTCCCAACCCTAAATATAACTTCATTTAGCTTTTTTAGAGGACGAAGAATAAGTACGTACCCGGCGAGCAATCTCAGCTCCACCGAGTCTGAAAGACATGTGCTTTAACGAAGAAGACAACGAAACAGGAGATAACTTGGATATCAAGCCACAAAGAGAGGGGACAGGGTAATTGTACTGATTGAAAAGTTGAACCAATGCGGACTTATTGGCTTCTTCAAGACTTCCACCTATGACTTGATGATACTCCCACCCTTGACGAGGAGCAGCAAGAAGATTTGACAACGACAGCACTAGAAATTCCCTAGGATCCTTGATTCCCTTCAAAGGGTCTTCTCCTCCGGTCTTCTGCTTCTTTTTGAGGGGAGAGAAGCCTTCAGCTTTCTTTTGAGCACAAGTGGAGGAGGCATTATCTGGAATTTCAGTCTCCCTCGCCTGATGCTCAGGTCGCGAAATAAGAGTCACAATACTGTCCAACATCTTCACCCAGAGCTTGATGTCCAAAGTATCTAGAGAATCGCATATTAGTCGAGTTGAAGCAACACATGCAAGGTTCAACTCGATGGGACTCATCGTAATCAGTTTAAGGCCTGGTATCCAACACTGCTCCAATACATCTTGAAAAGCATTTGGCTGGACTGAATCAACAAGGTTTTGTGAACCGTGTTTTACCAGGAATCGAGACATGAACATAATGAGATTCTTGGCAAACTCTGCCGTCCTCCATTTATTGTGCAATTGGTTGAAAAGGGGTCTGTTCAATTTAACAAGCTCTGCCAGCAACCCGAAAGCGTACAGAAAGTATTCAATGATGTCTTCAGCCGAAATCTTTTGCAGACAAGGGTAGAGCTTCTTTCCCAATCGAGATACAAGAGAAATGACCTTACGCTGCTTTCTTATGTTTTGCTGAGAGAGAACACATACCCTTTTAATAAGAGCAGTCAGAGATTCAAAAAGATGGTGACAGAATAAAGGACTTTTTCGAATCCCACAAGCTTCGTGAAGAATGTGAGTCAGTTTCTCTGTGCAAAGGGAGGCTACAGCAGGAGTTAGGTCACCTACCAAAACAACACGCATTATACATTTCATAACATATTGATTTTCTTCAGAGTCCGGATAATCGAGAACCCGAAAGAGGTTCTTCATCATGGTCCGTAGAATTGGGCGAATATCTTCAGAAGTATACCTAGCTCTATCCCTATCATCTTTAACCAGCAAGAGTTTCTCAATGCAGATTGCCGCATACGAGCGAACCACCGAATCTGGTGAAGCAAGCAACCGAGTTAATACAGGTAGAGTTTGCAATACATATTGTTTAAATATCTGATTTCTGAACAATATGAGGAACTTCAGGGCTCCAGCTTTCAACACTGGAAAAGACGCGACATCCGACATTGCCAACGCTGAAGCAATAAATGACACATAAAAGTGGTCGACATTCACCAAGTCAGTTGAAGCAGAAGTCTCACCAGCATTCTTCGTGGCAAGAGACAAAACCAAACGAACGATACAGTCCTTGTATTTCCATAAGCGTGTGATATTAAAGGCATACACATGCCGACAGCTAAGTAATTGATCTCTAACTTTTTCGCTGACAATATCCTTATGATGCACAGCAATTCCTTTGAGAAGCTCACATGCAATCCCTCTCCTTATGTTAAAATCGTCGTTTTCTTCTTCCATATCCCTCTTAATGAACAGTAATGGATCCGTATGAAACAACTCCTCCTCCTCATCCTGCAAAATTACACTAGGAATAACAATACTCTGAAAAATCTGCTGCAATATATCACACCTAGAAAGCAGAGTGTGATAATCACTTTTGCTAACCCTAGTCAGAAACTCAATAGCAGCGATAGTAAGCCGATCCCTGCCAAGTGAAGAATATGACACAAGAAGGCTCAGTACGTCGTCCACAAAGCCGCTCAAATAGCCTTGTTGGAACAACTCATCCTCCTTTATCACGTAAAGGCTAATATTCTTACAAACAGATGCACGCAGCTCATCAAGCACATCATCACCATAATCTTCAAGAGCAGGATACTTATGTATAAGGAACTTCTTGAACTCAACCATCCACTCACACATATGGTCCTTAAAAAACTGAGGCACCTCTTGAAAATTTAATGAGTAAAAAATAGAACAACACAGTGTCTGAGATTCAATACAAAGCTTAAGGATGGGACCATTAGCTGACTCAGAAGCCATCACTTTAGCTGCCTCGTTACAAGCCATCCCTTCATCTATCAGGCTTGCAGTTCGTTTAAATACTCCCAACAGCGGCTTGGCAAAATTATCAACACAATAATTTAAATGTACAAGCAAATCATTAGTCTTGAAGGCATACTTAAACTTGACGAACAAATAATTTACTAAGGCTAAAAGTCCATTAATCGATACATAGTCTTGAGTCCGGAGAAAAACATCAAGATGAACTACGATCATAGGCAGCAAAATATGCATTGCTCCGGAGAAATCCTGCATTTCGATTACGGAGAGAGCTTCTTTAAGCAGCGATTGTATCTTCGGACTGGCATTGATCAACAAAGTAGCAATAAGGGTTTTGGTGTTCTCCTTCTCCAAATTAGATTCTGAGGCCGTAGCCGTAGGGGGTAAACTAGAACACCCAACAACTAACATGATTTTAGACAGACATGTTTGTGTTAGACGGCATGTGTATAATATATATACTCCCTCCGTTCTACAATAACTGAGGCAGTTACCAAAATATTTTATTCCATTTTATGTGAGGCATTACAATTTACAATGCAGCATTTATTATGTTTTTACTTGATTTACCCTTATTTATTATATTAAGATATATAAAAAGAATGTAATATTAATTATATCCAAGGACATTCTAATCTTTTCATTGTAAAAATTAATGCATTATTCACAATCTTAATATGTGTGATTTTAGCAACTGTCTCAGATAAATTGAAACGGATGGAGTATTAGATATGTTTTTTTCGTGTTTTCCATATGAGTCGGTGCTGATGGTCATGTCATATTAGACAGCATGTTTATTACTATCTCCATTCCAAAATATAAATAGACATTTTTACATGGATTAATAAATTTATTAAGTGTCATTAATTTTAATGATAAAAGACTATGACTATTATTAATGTAATAGCTGTAACTAAAAAACCCTTTGACTGAGAATGCTTAGGAATATCACTGGTTCGATTCTCCTATGAGGCACCATATTGAAATAGGCTATTGTTGGGCGCTTCTACCTTGGATAAAAGTTAGACTCTGCAGGCACGACACGAGCCGAACTCCGGATTAATCGGACCAGTGGGTTCCGGATACCGAGAGCTTTAAGCACACAAAAAAAATAAAATCTTTGATTATCATTAATGTAATAGCTGTAAATGAGGTGAGTGTATAATAGTTTAGAGGTAAGTGGAAAAAATATAATACATATTTTATTTATATCCTAAATAAAATTATATTATGTGACAAATTCAAACAAATAAACATACTTTAATTATGTGACGGAGGTAGCATATATGTTGTATCCAAAACATGAAAAAGCATATATACACAACTTGGGTAATTAACTTTTCAAATGGGAATCTTAGCAAAAGAAACTTAAAAAGGTGAAAAGTATATAAGAACAACAAAAGAACGTCCAACAAGAATTCACGAGAATGAATGAAAAGTGTACCAATACCGCTTTGGGTTGAGCTCTCAGATGGTTAGTCACTTGCTTAAATGAGTATCTATGTTCGGGAAGAAGTTCACTGACGATACGGGCAGGGCCGGCCCTATGCTAAGGCCGGCGAGACCGAGTCTTAGGCGGTCTCGGGGGCGACGGTAACGTGTACGTTTCGCTAAAAAAAAAAAAATTCGTGTATATTTTAATCCGATTCAATCTAATATAATATGTTAATTTTCTTTTTTGATAAATGTCCAATTTATTTTATTTTACTTTAATTGATAAAGGCCCCAATAAAAAAATTTACTTGACCAAAAAAATAGATATATACAAACAAGTTTTATTATTTTTTTGCTTTTACGGATTGTAAAAACGCGATAAGTGTTGGAAAAAATGTAGTACTTAGGATTTGACGAGAAATTAGAAACTCCAGCGCGTTAATAACGTTGTCTTTTAAGAGATGTTTTGTCCCACACGATTTGTCACTAAGGGATCAAATGAAAATCTCTTTCGGGATACATGGGGGTGTTTGATTCAAACGGTGACTTGTTTGAATCAAACCCGAAACACTCAAAGTTTTTCTAATGATGTTGTCAAATTTATGGATTTTCGTCTTCATATTTATGCCTTTTATAGGTTGCAAGTACTGCATAAACGAATGATGTACTCCTTGCACCGGATGAAAGCATGCAACCCTTACACAAAAGGGTAAGTACATATCAGTTCGAAAATGCGTGTATCTGAAAATGCATATCCCTTCATGAACTGATGCATGCAGTGGTAAGTACATATCAGGTCGAACCCCGTTTCGTTGCGATAACATTAATTCGTACGGCAACTCGTATGCAAACGATAACCAAAATATTTATTTATGAAAAAATATCTAACAATAAGTATGTTTTAAAAAAAACAATTTCAACTAAAAGGCCCAATTCGAGGGCTTGGTCTTAGGCGCCCAATACAAGCGAGGGCCGGCCCTGGATACGGGATTTCACCCCTCCACGTGGAATAATCTGAGTGGTCCAGCGGACATGTGGAAAAGTCTATGAGGATCATCCACATCGGATCGAGTTCGAGACACACCAGTGAAGACTATAACTACCGACAGATTCTGCAAGTGTCCTACCTCGATCGCCCATGTCGGCATGCATCGAGTCGATACTAAGACCTCCCGTCCAGACACCAGGGCTCACCGCCCAACAGGTTACTTGGGCAAGGGGGCAAGGCCCATTTAAGGGTATTTATGTCAATAGACCAAACCGCCCCAAGTTTAGGGCAGGAGAAGGACATGTGCCTATAAATACATCATTCTAGGAACAACGTAAAGCTTGATTCCTGGACATTTCACACAGGATACGTAGGCAATCCAAGATACATTCTTGGACTCAACCATAAAACACCAAAAGCACTATCTTTTACACAGTTACAGCCGTTCGATTCGATTCCTTTACAGCTCATCCTTAGATTACACGTGGCCCGGATTTATCGGTGGTGCATTATTCTGCATCGTCATTCACCATTAAATTTATCATCCAATGTAGGGGCGTCCTTATTCAAATTTCAGCTCGGAATCAAAAAATAAAAATAAAAAAAAGTTAAGACCCTTCTTGAAAAAAAAGGATAACCAAAGCCGAAAAAAGAATAACCAAAATTTTTACACGTAACGGGCTCAAATCTTGATCACTTAATTGATTATATTATATTGCTCGCCATTAGGATAATACCTTGTTATTTGATATACTATTGAAGCTTTATATATATATATATATATATATATATATATATATATATATATATATATATATATATATAAAAAAGGACAATTTAACCCAATTACCCGATGACCCGCTCCATTTCCAAGAAAAAAAAAGCCATTACATAAAAAAAAAAAACAATAAAATAATACATTTCCTAAAAAAAGAAATCTGATATGAAATTCACCTAACAAAGGAAATCACAACAAAATTTCAAACCATCACCAATTTGATAGCAAATGATATCACATCAAAATTATTTTCTTTTTTAAATTCCAATAAATGATCCCAACAAATTGAGAAGCTCTCCCCGACGACACTTTCGTTAACAGATTTATCATCTTTTAAATGATTATGTGTTGGAAAAAAAAAACATATCCTAATTTTCAAGTTTGTTTGTGCCTCATCTTTTAAATGATAATATGTTTGGAAAAAAGACATACTTACCCTTTTCAGTTTGTTTGTGCGTCATCGCAGCAAAAACGGACTTGCAACTATTTAAATCCTTGGTCGCTTTCTTTTACAGCCAAAAAACATAAATTATTTCACGGATTATTATGCACATGTTATCAATTCACATGCTTGAATGTTTAGATTGTCTGAGGTGAAGTCAATCATTTAGTGTAATAGGCATTAATGAGATATGTCTATGTGTACTCTATTTCTCCTTACGCAAAATATAAAACAGTTGGTGTAATGAATGTTTGCCAATCCCTTACCATTGAACTTAATTTTAATGCAGGTACTGAGTTCTTTCCGACGCCTATTTCAGTTTTCATTATTGACGCTTACATCATATATTCTTGAGCTTGAGAGAGCTTGAAACTTGAAAATATCCATGTGGTTGTATATGCATAATGTATGTCACTTATGTAACCCGTAATGCCTTTTAATTTATTGATCCTTCACTTTCTTATTTTAATCTTTTTTTTGGTGATTATTGCATTAGTATAGTAATATTTCTTTTTCCGAACATTCTATGTATCGAAAGTATAATATCGTTTTCAAAATTTATACTAAACCATGCATTGCACGGGGTTTGGACTAGAGGAAAATGACAGAGATAATGGGGAGAGTATACTTTTACCATGAGAAAAATTAATATCGGACTAGATTCCAATTTCGTTGTATATGGGATAGATAATAGGGAATTTCCTAATACAAAAGACTCATCTTGGTTAAATGAAGGTAATTTATATCTTTCTTTTTCTTCCGTTTGTTTGATTTTTCATAAATTGCTAATGGACGTCAGTTTACAGATTCACTTTTCTCTTTTTTGTTTCAGTTTTCCCTAAATTAGTGTTAGGGGTTTTTCCCTATATATCTTAAATTACTCATACACTTTGCAACCAATAGTGGTGTCAAATTTATTAATGTTATACATGTAGCACATACTTTTCTTACTTACAATACTTTTATGCAGGATTGCATTAATCTATTTTATGTTAAATTACAGTTGTATTTTTTTTTAAAAGTATTTATATTTAATGAAAATATCAGGTGCTAATATTAACTAAATTCATAATAAATTATTATCTTCTCATATGTGTAAAATTAGATATAGTATGTATATATATTTAATCTCTTCCGCCGTGCATCGCACGAGTAAAATGCTAGTATATATATAGGGGGGTTCTATTTGGACCCCCCTATTTACTACTTGCACCACATTACTACTTGTACCACAAAATCTTGCTTTTGACACCACATGATTATTTTGATTATTTTTATACTTGTTACACTACACAATTAATAAAAAAAATTACTACCTAGACCACATATTTTTGAAATTATAAACAAGTCCTCTTAAAACCTCTATGCTAACATAAAACCTAAAACAACATAAAACATTTCATCATAAAACCTTTCATATCATCTTCATCACATTATCATCATCTTCATAACATTTTATCATCTTCACATTTCATATCATCTTCATCACTTCTTCACTTCTTCACTACATCATCTTCTTCCTCTCTACATACATTCATGGAAGCTTCAACATCTCCAAATTCGAATTTTGAAAGTCAAAATTTTGAATCAATTCATAACAATGAACAACAAATGCATTGTGATATGGAAGAGCCAAAAATCTCACTTGAAGATATACCATTTTCAAGCCAAGTTGAGAAGAAGATGGCTTCCTCAAATATGGTAATTTCTAGGTTGAAAATTTCGTTTTTTATGTTCATTTTGTGGTTTAAGTGAATGGGTAATCTTCCTACATACATATTATCATGTTTAGAGGTCATGAATGGAAGAAAATGGTGTTATTTCGCCATTTCCGATCACCTCTGGGATTCCGCCGTCGTTTTTACGTACGGCGGCGTCAATGGCAACCTCGTGGGACGTCACCCATACGACGCCCGTATTGCCTTAGTAACGTCGGCGAGGACGTTTGCAACACCGGAGAAGATGTATATGCATGTCCAAAACGTTAGCCTAGAGGACGCCGCTTAGGCCACGGTAACGTCAATGTGGTGACGTTTTGTTTCCCAACGTCAAACTAGGCGACGTTTCGTGTCCATTTACACGTCATTTGTAGAAACGTTTTTCTTGACACTTACATGCAAAAGGTTTCCCCTAAAACGTCACTCAAGGGGACGTTTCATTTGCAACCCCAACGTCATCTTAGGCGACGTTCGGTTCTGTATTTTTTCATTTTGCCAACATGTGTTTTACTTGATTTTATTACTATTGAATCCATAGAAACAATGTGATGACGCAAATCATGACAAAAGCAATGATGAGGGGCCGATAGTAGACGACGAGGAGGAGTATTTGAAGGTGAGAAACTATTAAATGGATATGTTATCTTCTTATTCTTCTCCAATTGACTATGACAAAGATACGTTTCCTTGCAGTTTTTGGCTGATAAAATGATTGAAGAAGATCAAGAAAATCTTCAGAAAGTTCGAGATACCGCACTCACAATAATGGATGAGCCACGTGAAGAGTTATCACTCGATTTGACTTCAATTTTCACAACCGATCAAGTAAGTCTCTAAAACTTATACTATTTAAATGTATGTGATCTTTAAACTTGAATTGGTATTCATTACATTCATATTTTAATCACGGGTATTTGATTCACATGAAGCCGTCACCAAACACCTCAAGGCATTGGCAAGAGAGAAAGGCGTTGTCATTGTGAAAAAGAGATCCAACATGACCGGAAAGCGGACACATTTCATTTTATTCCAATGTGAGAGGGGTGGATTGCCAAGAGAATATGAGAAAAAGGTTGGCGGTACCGGAAAAAATAAGCCAAGAGAATCGTCTACGAAGAAATGTGGTTGTCCGTTTCTATTGAAAACCTTGAAGGATAACTTTAGGGAGGTGTGGACCGTTAGAGTATTGAATGGTGTACATAATCACAAGGTATTAAATTATGAGGAGGGTCATGCATACCTTGGCCGGATTGATAGAGAACAAGTTGATTTTGTTGCAACAATGACTCGCGAGCGGTATTTTGCCTAAACATATACTACGTATGTTGAGAGATAAGGATAAGAAGAACTGTACTTCATCAAAGGCGATCTACAATGTTCGTTCTAAGATAAAGAAGAAGGCACGTGCGGGCCGTACGGTGATGCAAGAGGTTTTCAAATTGGCGAGATAAGAACACATCATTCGTGGAATGTAGGCATGACGAAGGAAATGTAGTGAAAGATGTTTTTTGGGCCTTTAATGATAGCTTGTCTCTTGCAAGGTGCTTTCCTACTTTGTGATGCTCATGGATTGTACATACAAGACGAACAAGTACAAGATGCCCCTCTTGCAAATTGTTGGCGTTACGTGTACGGATATGTCATTTTCGATTGGATTTGCTCTACTTTGTTTGGAGAGGGAAGAGAACTACACGTGGGCTTTGACTATGCTTCGGAAAGCAATTGGTGAGAAAAGTGATCAAACATGTTGTATCGTGACGGATAGAGAAGAAGCATTAATGAACGCTTTACGTGTGGTTTATCCAAAAGCAAAGAACTTGATATGCGGGTGGCATATAGAGAAAGGTCTTGTGGCGAATGCGAAGACGAAGACTACAAGTGAAGTTTGGCAAGACTTGATGACCGCTTGGACGAGAGGTTGTTCAATCGAATCGAAGATGAGTTGAATGAGAGATTGGAAGAGTGTAAGAAGATTTTTAGTGAAGACGCTTTGAGTTATGTCTCTTGTACATGGTTGAACGCACGTAAGGAGGCATTCGTCTCCGCATGGACCAACTCGTTTTTCATTTGGGAAACACATCAACCTCGAGAGTCGAGGGAATGCATTCAGTATTTAAAAACTGGCTAAAAACTGGGCTTGGGGACTTGGTTGCAGAGTGGGAAGCCGGTCTTTGCATGATCGATCAAGAGATCAAAAACATCAAAAAGTCATTCGAGAAGTCTGTTTTCATGGAGCCAAAAAAATTTAAAGATGTTGTGTTGTTTAAAGAGCTTAAACATCGTGTATCCATATACGCATTGGGCTTGTTGTATCTTTGAGTTGGAAAAAACCAATGATAGCGATGCGTTGAATAAGGAGTGCCGATGTAGTATTCGAAAGACACATGGTTTGCCGTGTAGACATGAGATGGCTAGATTTAAGAAGAAGCCAGGCTGCATCCCTTTATCAGCTATCCATATTCATTGGAAGACCCTAGATATCAAAGGGCCACCTCCAAAGGAATCCGAGTTAGACTATTTGCCAGTTCTGAATGCCTTAGAAGAAAAGTTGAAGATGGCGGATCTTTGGGAGAGACAACGGTTGATCGTGAAGATACGTGACATTTGTCAACCGGTTGATCTTGTTTTGCAAGAGCCAAAAACAAAAACCACGAGTCGTGGCCGCCACTAAGGGTTCCGGAAACAAGAGGAAGTTAGTTGAGGACTCATCAACTAAAAGAGAGATGAGCAAGTTTGAACACGTTGAGAAAGAATTATCGAGTGTGAATGCCGCGTGTGAAGGTGTTTCTTCCGCCCCAACTCCACCTGCATCTGAAGGTGCTTCTAATGTCAAAAAGAAAAAAATCCCAATGACTCGAGCGGCATCCAAAGGTAGAATGCCAAAGGTTCCAAAGTTTGAGTGTAAAGTATCTTCTACCGTTGGAAACGGGTATCTTAAAGAGTTTCCACCAAATGTTCATGAGCACATTACGTCCCTGGTTGATGTAGAGGGTGATGGAAATTGCGGGTTTAGAGTAATAGCACATGCAATTGGTCTTACCGAAAACGACGGCCGGTGGTGAGAAAAGCCTTTGCATTATGAGCGATGACGGACGGGGATCATTATATTGCATTATTTGGCGGACAAGAATGGATCTACGAAAAATGCATGGATTGTGTTTGTCATGAAAAAGGAGCATGCGGAGTAGAAAAGTATTTTGACAGTCACCTTGGTTGGGTTGTGTGTAATGCATATGGTGTGTCCGCAAGCATATTGTCTGTCTCGCATGGAAACCAAACATTCTTTCCTAGTAAGAAAAAACCTTCGGTTTGGCCCTCTCTCCATATATGGATGGGGTTATGCAAGGGTATCCATTTTGTTCGTTTGTTTATGAAAGATACTTGTCCACTTCCTAGAGTGAGCGTAAATTGGCATAAGGCTCGGATGTTGGAAGCAAATGAATGGTATGAGAAATATCAACATAGGATCGATTTATGGCAGGACGTGGTGAAGGATCATTGGATGGGGGATCATATTGATTTGGACAATCTATCGACCGACCGGGGTGTACGATGGAACAGGCTTTTGTAAATTCTAATGCAATAGGTTGAACTGGTTTAATGTATTTTTGGTATGATTGTCTGCTAAGAAAGGGAAAAATGTTGGGTTTAGGCTTTTGTAAATTCAAATGCAATAGGTTGAACTTGTTTAATGTATTTTTGGATAGAATTTTGTTGAAATGTGTGTTTATCTGCTGTTGAAATGTGTGCTTATTTGGATAGAATTCTGTGGTATGATTGTGTGTTAAACAAGGGGAAAATGTTGGTTACGGGACACGAACGTCGGGACCATGGACGTTCCTAAGGTATTAGCAACGTCCTCCCAGATGACGTTTCAAGCCCGGAGAAAAAAATGCTCTCTGTACCCAATAAACGCAGAGATGTCAACTAAAATGACGTTTATATGGAGTCAGGAACGTCGGTTATGTTGACGTTTTATTCTCCAAAAAATCAACCAAACCCAGTATTTAAAAAACCTTCAAACGTCAGGCACAGGGACGTTCCTAAGGTGTGAGAAACGTCACTCCAGTTGACGTTTAAAGCCTAGGGAAAAAATGCTCTCTGTACCAAAAAAACGCAGAAACGTCCACTGAGCTGACGTTTATATGCACTCAGGAACGTTTGTTATTTTGACGTTTTATGCTCCACAAAAATCAAACTCTCTGTTATTAAAAATACTTAAAACGTCAGTCAGAGTGACGTTCTAAGCCGTGAGAAACGCCTCTCGCACGACGTTTTCGAAACGATTCAAGACAAGTTACATTTCAAATAACACAAGCCAAAAACGAAACCAAACCCAACCTAATAACAATCTAATCCCACAAATCCCAAACATTAAACTTATGAAATCCCAATCTAATCCCACAAAACCCAATGTACTCCACACAAATCCCAAACATTAAACTTATGAAACCAATGAACGTGTCAAAGTTATCAACGTGCCAAAGTTATACACGTGCCAAATTTATGAACGTGCCAAGAGTAACAACAAACCCTAAACCAAAGTTATAAACTAAGTTTTTTTCGCGAGTCCTCAAACGCTTCTTTGCTCTTTCATCTTGTATCCGACTAGATTCTTGGGCTTCGACACTTTGTCATCTTCAACCTCTTGTGTACATACACCGGTAGTCGGGAACTCTTACGCCATCTGAAGCGCTTTCAATAAATCCTTCTTATTTTTTTTAGAAGCATTTGCAATCGCATCTCGTACCGCATCAATCACTCTACCCTTGCATTCATCCTCCTACATGTTAAACATTCAAACGTTCATTAAATTGAAAAAGGAAACAACAAAATAGATTGTATATTCAAATACCTGTCTTGAATCTCGTTGCTCCTTTCTTTTGCGACACCGGTCAAACGACGCACGGCAACACCTCGATACCGGGTCATGTACTCGGACGTGCATTCCCAATCAAACCTGGATTTTCCCATCCTTTGTTCCTTATTGACTAGATGATTTGCAAAATGGATGAAGTCATCGTCGCGTGATTCATGAGTGACGTTGTACTGTTTCGCCTTTCCGCTTCGATTTGATGCCTTTGGAGGAATTGGTGAGCGAGGGATAGCTTGAATATGGCCAAATTGACGAACTACACGGTTTGGGTGATACACCTCTTCAATGTCCAATGTCCTTATGCACCCATAGAACCAACATACGTCATTCTCGGACACCGTTCTCAATTGCCGATAAGCATCCCAAACAACCTACAAATTGGAAGATAATGTAATTTGAACATAACCGGACAAGTTACAACCTACAAGATAAATTTAGTTAACTTACTTCTCGGGCCTCCATCAAGTCCAAGTCCTCTCTTGTATGCCTTAACAATGACAATGCCACAGTGTCATTCATTCCCGGAACATTTTTCCACTTCAATGTCCGTACCATCTCCCCTTCAATGAATTTCGTGTTTGGTGGAGGTCGCAATGAAGGAAAATGTTCGTACACCCATGCACACGCAAAACACATTTCTTTAAGCATTCAAACTTAAACACTACGAACAAAAAAATAATGTAAAAAACAAGTGTTACCTCCAGCAATGTTAGGTATCCAGAAATTCCAACAGTACTGTTCCTAGTTGCCTTCGACAGCTGTCGGTAAAGATTTGCCAGTGTGGCAGCACCCCAAGCCCAATCACCAACCTTATCCAGATCCCGTAGAAAATGAAGGTAGTTAATGTTTATCTTATCACCACTACGGTCTTGCATCAAAGTACATGCAAGAAGATACAACGGATATCCGCGCACGGCTTGATCCACGGTAACTATCCGCGCGGTGACCGGAACTCGATCCCTCACCCCGATTGCTTCTCACACCGCATTTACCCGCAAGATCGTTCTTTAGCCAACTTTTCGACAGTCGTAGTCCACCAACATGTTCTAACTCCTTTGTCACTTCTGCTATTGGAATCCCTAACATCTCGTGAACAAATGTAACCGGGTTTTCCTCTTTTGTAAACTCATAGTTCACGACCATTCCATCGACTGGTAATCCTGTGATATGTCGCACATCGTCTAATGTGATGGTCATCTCGCCGAATGGCAAATGGAAGGTGTTTGTTACGGGATTCCACCTCTCAACAAAAGCACAAACTACCACACGATTTGCTTGGGTATATGAAGAATGTACCAGATTGTACAACCGGTTAGCTCTCAGCCTTGCCTTGAATTCGTCACATTCTTCATCGATCTTCCATATCTTCAAGGAAGAAGTGTCTTGCTTGCATCCAATTATACCTCGGTCTGTACAAATGATTTTATATATATGGTTAGATACGTGAAAAAAAAATCGGTTCACAAATATGTAATAAGATTATAAACCTAAAAAAACTTACATTCTTATTCAACAACGCGTAACCAACATGCTCCTTCCAATCCTTCCCCATAGAACATCGGTGTCCACCACCACACCATCATCAACTGTCGTATTCTAAACACTCGGTTCCTTCGCCTCTGTCGGTGCCACAGTACTTACGGATGTACGTCCTATACTTGCCGCGACAATACACGATGCCTCACCTATAGTGGCCCCGGGCCGGAATGGCTCTTTGTTCTGTAATGCCACCGGCGGTGCTAGAATCGCAACGGGATCAAGCGTCCCGGAAGGAGGCTGCACTCCCGATTGTGTCGAATGTCCACGACTCGGTGGTGGCACCGACGATACTAGAATGCGCAACCGGATCAGCGCGTCGCGAGAAGGAGGCGGCCTCCCAACCGTGTCTCCATCTCCGGCCGACTCACTTTGGTGGCACCGGCGGTTCTAAAATGCACGCGGATCAAGCTTCAACCGTCTCGAAGGAGGCTGCACTCCCGATTCTGTCTCCATCTCCACTGACTCAGTGGTGGCCCCGACATTTCTTGGAATCAGCGTAAGTGAAGGAGCACACACTCCCAACTTGTGTCTCGGTGGTCTCGGCTACCTCATCTGTCACTCCTACACCGGCCTCGGTTGGCTCGGTCGCATGTCCTATCTCTACTTGCACATTCGTAGTCGTTTACTCCTTCTTATATATGGCACACTTGTATGTTACGAAACGATACTAGGGTGAACTTGAGCTTCGAGGGGTGCCTCCGCACCACCTTGATCCACCGCGGTACCTTCATCGCTATCTGCAAAGCGTACAGTCTTACCAGACCTCGTCTTAGTCATAATTTCCTACACATGATACATGAAATAAATTGTCGGTTAAATGAAGAAATCAACTAACAAAAAAAAGTAGACATTTATAAACAAAGCTGAAGGATAAGATATAAACCTCATACAATGTAACATTAACAATAATTTCATAAACAAACTCATAAAAGAGACTAACCCTAAAAAGTAATAAAAAAGGCATAAACAACATCATATAATCCTATTAACAAAATTATGGTAATCAATTAACCAATGTAACCTCTAAACTAACCACTAAACCCTAATTTGTCTGAAACGTCACCACGGTGACGTTGAACAACACTTTACAACGTCGGTACTACGACGTCTAAGGAATAACAGAGTAGCAAGCCAATGTTCTAAAACGTCACCACCCCTGACGTTGAAGACACAACTAAAACGTCGGCTCTAATAGCGTTCCGGGGATAGCCTAATTTCCTAAACTCACGGTATGGGACGTCGGTGTGGGTGACGTTGAAACCTACAACGGGCGTCGCTCACACGGACGTCCCTGTTTCATCGTCTTCTCCGACCTCACAACCGGAAAAATGGCCGGAATTCACAAAATACAACCCAAATAACATCAATCAAACTAACCAATTACATACAATGTAAACCCATTACATCAAACACAAATTCACTTCCATTTAAACACAAATTCACAAACATTCAAACATATTTTCAAGAAATGACATACCTTCAATAGATTCAATGTATTATTCTTCTCTCCTTCTTCTTTTGTTGTAACTCTCCCTTCTTCTTCCCTTCTTCTTCCTCTTCTCTTCTCTTCTCTTCTCTTCTCTTCTCTTATGTTCTCTTTCAATTTTCAGTTACACATTTGAGCTTGGCGGCAATGGAGTTTTTTGGGGAAGAAGTTAGATGGTTTTTTCAATTTAAGTGGTGGGAGTTTTTGGGGAGGAAGGTAGATGAGTTTTGTATAATTTTAGGGAGAATAAAATGTGTATGTATGTAGTAGTTGTTATTTAATTAGTGTTTTGTATAATTTTAGTATTTTGTATAATTTTAGGGACTAAAGTGTAGTATTTTAATTTTTTATTTTTTTTTGTTGTGTAAGTAGTAGTTATGTGGTGTGTCAAAGTAAAAAAAAAATATTCAAGAATGTGGTGCGAGTAGTAAATAGGGGGGTCCAATAGAACCCCCATATATATATATATATATATATATATATATATATATATATATATATATATATATACTATTTAAAAAATTAACGATCTCTTAAATTCATCGATTTTGGGGGGCCATGGCCCCGTTGGCCACCCGGGGCGCCCTAATCCAATGGTACTATATAGCCTATTTCTTGTCCGGAATCTGGACAACCCAACCAACCTGTAGAAAAAGGGAAAAAAAAAAAAAGGGGGAAGGGGAAGGGGAAGGGGAAGGGGGAGGGGGGGGGGGGGTTAAGCAAAAAAGAAGGGGGGGATGGGGTTAAGCAAAAAGACAGTTTGATTTTGTGTGTAAAATTTTTTAATCTTGAATAACATACTTGCATACTATTAAAATACAACAACAAATTAAAATACCTGCAGGAACAAGCTTATTAGATCTCTGTTTTCTCTGTTGGGTGGTGGATGGTGGTGGCGGGTTTTGGTGGGTGGTGGTGGGTGTTTTGATTTTGTGGTTGTAGGAGGAGGAAGGGTGCTGTGGTGGCGGGTGTTAATGGTGGTTGGTGGTGGCGGTACTCGGTGGTGGTGGTGGGTGTTTTGATTTAGTGGTTGTAGGAGGAGGAAAGTGGCTGTGGTGGCGGATGTTAATGGTGGTTGTTGGTGGTGGGTGTTAATGGTGGTTTTTGGGTGGTGGGTGGTGGGTGGTGGGTGAAGATGGTGGAGATGAAAAAGATAGGTGCCGTGTAGATGGAGAAATGGAGAAAATGTAGGGGTTTATTTTGGTATTTTTTGAACATGTATGGACATAATAGTTTTAAAAAAATTGTGGTATAAAGAGTAATTTTGTTATTGCTTATGTGGTGTGTGAAGACAAAAATAATAAAAATAGGGGTTCTATTTGACCTCCTATTTACTACTTACACCCACTTACTACTTGTACCACAAAACTTTACTTTTGACATCACAAGATTATTTTGAATATTTTTTCTACTTTAAACACCACAAAAATAATAGCACAATTACTTCTTATACACAATTCTTAAATAATACAAATAAATCCTTGACTAATAAAAAAATCAATCAACCACCATCTCCTTCATCCTTTCCACCAACACCATTCATCTCCACCACCATGTCCTTCTTCCCTTCCACCACCCATAAACAGCTCCCGCCCCTTCCTACCATAAATCCTACCATCCCCCTTTCTCCCTTAATCAGCCATTTTTCAAAACAAAAATTTGCCTGCTAAACCCACCCCTCCTTTTGCGTTTTTTCAAAAAAAAAAAAAAAAAGTTGCGAATCACTTGCTACAGGAGCTTGGAGTTGTGATTTTTGATGGGTTGCTCGATTTACGGATGGGGGAGCCGATTTGCGGCGGCGGCGGTGGCTAGAAGGGGGGGGTTTTTTCCGGAAAAATGGAGAGGGGAGTGGGCCGAAAAAATGGTGGGGGAGGGGTGAAAAAATGGTGATTGTAAATTGGGAAAAATTGTGGTGGGGGCTGAAAAAATTGTGGGGGAGGGGGGCTGTTAAAGGGGAGGGAGGAGATGGGGGCTGCATTTTTTTTTTAAAAAATGCAGTTTGATGTTTGTTTTTTGGGTGGTGTTGTGGGTTGTCTACGGCGGCGGATGTGGTGGTGGTAGCGATTTGGAAGCTGAAAAAAATGGTGGATTTGCGATTTGGTGGAGCTGTGATTTGGCCGGATTTCATGGAGATCGGATGGCCGGATTTAATGGAGATCGAATTTCAGTAGAAAAATCAGACCCACCCCACCCCTGCTGCAAAACGCGGAGGAAAAGCCCCAAGGAAGCCGCAAATTAGCTCCGGCGGCGGAAAAAAAAGCAGCTCGCACAATTGCGACTTCGACCTTTTTTTTTGGGGTTTTGTTGCAGTTAGATTGTAATTGTATTTTGTATTTTGGGTGGTGTTTTTGGAAGGAGGCTGGGAGGTATGGCGGAGTAGATGGCTAGGGGAGGATGGGGGAGATGGTGGCTGGGGGGGGGGGGAGATAGATTTTGGGGATTGAAAATGGAAGAAGAGGGGTAAATTGAAATGTTGTAAATTTAGGGACTTAAATGTACTAAGTTCAAATTTTAAAATGTTGAGGTGCCACAAAAGTAATTGTGTGGTGTGTATAAGTAAAAAATAAATAATTAAGAAATGAGTGCAAGTAGTAAATAGGGGGGTCCAAATAGAACCCCCTAAAAATATTCTTATGGTGCCGAAAATAATATTTTATGGTGCCGGAAGTTAAAATGTGTCACTAGTAAAAAGTGTGGTACCTTTAGATACTCTCTAAAAGAAATGAGGGGAATGTAGCCAAAATTGGTCCAGTGGGCGTGTTCATACTGGTCGGGTCATGGCAGATCGGGGTAATAGAGCTTGCATCAACTCCTTCACCCCAAATCAAGCGGAGTCGTCCTCGATCTCAACAGGGTCAGCTAGGTTCTTCCACCGGCGATTCATCGGGTGCAATGTAAGGTGAGAGGTCGGACATGAACATGGAAATCTTTTAAGATCATAATTTTTGGGATATCCTTTCCTGATCCGACGGGATCCTGAAAATTCGGGTGTCCCGATCGTCGGGTCCCGACACTCATCGGGCTCGGGAATAAAAATAGAATCCCGAATTTTGTCGGGACGGGATCGGGCATAAGGGTTACGGTCGGGTCCCGACTTGATACCACCCCTACATTTATGTCATAATAAATGACCAAACACTTTTACAATGTTGTTGTTTATAGCGAGCCTAACCCACAATCAATATGTATTACATGGCAATCAAGGGTGAAAAAATGCGTTGTGACACAACACATTTTGTACCATTGATTATAAGGTATAATAACATATTAATCATTATATGTGCCTACCATAATCATTAATAATGTTACTCGTTGTGATACAACTATTCTAATAGCAAGATTACCTCTTTTATAAAGGAAAAATGTTATTAGTACAAGTGTACAACATATGTGTTTAAGAGATCTAACGCATTTTTGCATAATTGATCATGACGTAGACGCACTATAATTTTATTTTATTTTTATGAAAGACCCGTTATAAGGGGAAATTCGTATCCGCACTTTCCGTTAAGCATTGATCCGTGACATGTGTAACGTGTGTATAAGAAGAGAAATAGTCTCTTCATGTACATATGTCATAGTTCAAAGAGCTCGGTGTACATGAGAACTCTCCGGATAAGAATATCCCTTATTTAATTAAGGGCGCAAGATTGTTTGTGCAAAATATAATGTTATTGACGCAACCATTTAGCCAACGAGTGACATAATCTGATTTTATATTATTGATCATAATGGTCTACACGTTCATCAATGGGTCGTACATGTTTGATCAATGGTCTAATTTAGGGTAAATACTTGTGTGGTGTCTCCACATGTGTGGAGACACCGTATGCCTCAATAAGGATCGCACAATTTTATTTTGTATTTAAAATGTGTGATTTTGATCGATCCGTCACTTCACGTTGAAATACACTTTCCACACAAGTATTTTCTTGAATTTAGATTACATTACTCGTTACCACTAGTAGTTATATCATTAGAATTACACTTAATCATCAATCCGTTGTAGTCTAGGTGGTTAGGATACTCGGCTCTCACCCGAGAGACCCGGGTTCAAGTCCCGGCAACGGAATTCTTTTTTGCCGCCACCAACCGCCGTCTTTTTGCACGGATGATCTCGGCTCGGCTCATTTTGTACCAAAATCCAGTTACCTCGGCTCGCTTGGTTCGATTATTCCGCTTTGATTCGGCTCGTTTTGTTGGAGAATCAAAGCTTTCTGGCGGCAATTCAAACTAATTTTTCCGACGTCTTCATTAACAACATTCTCTACCGGCGCCGGAAATGGCGAGCAGTGATTCGTTCATTGAAGAACTGAAACAAGTAGTATCCGAAGAAGCAACTGAAGATGATGCCCTCGATTCTCGGGAGAGAGTTTTGCAACGGTTTTTCCTCCAGGAATGGAAGCTCGTCAAGTTTATCATCGACGGCATTGTTGCCAGTCCCTCCAGCGCTGATATCAGTTCCGCTCACAAGATCCAGTCTATTGTAAGTCATCGATCATATGCATTTTTTGTTTCTATATTTCTCTTGCAGTATTTGTTTGCTGTGGATCTAACTGTAGTTATCAAAGCTTTAGCTTAGGAAGATAAAGAGGTCTGTAATTGGGACAGCTGAAATGAGGACAAATGCGCTCTATGAACTAACATTGGAAGCTGATGATATTGTTGTTGAATTCCAGCTGCACTGCTGGACCACATGTATTTTGCCTACATTATTTTAGTATCTTTGTTAATGTACAGTAAAATCATTGACAATCCCTGGAGAGTGATTCTACATTTTTGGTAGAAGGGTGTCAGGAAATGGGCACTTTTCTAACTTTTAGGGGGGGTGGGGGTGGGGGTGGGGGGAGTGCATTTATATATAGTGATAATCATGTGTCTGTATGTAGACATGTATATACACATACTATTAGCATACATATGTACTGACTAAGATTTTCTTCAAAATAGATTAGATGGGATTTTCGGGACATCTTTATGAAGTTTTACCATTGCGAATGCTCTCTAGTTGCCAAAGAGGCTTTTGTGCAGTGGTAGTGCTGATCCCGGGAATTATAGGTTTTGGGTTTGAGTCCAACTACTGATGGCGTGGGTTTCGCCCACTAATATGTTGTTATCCTACAGTTTGTGTAAATAAGAAAAGGAATACTTTCTATTTTGACGTACTTATAGAAATATCAAAATGTTGGAGGTAGGATTTTGCTATTTTTTCGTTCTAACTTAACGTTAATGATCTGAACAAAATCATACTCTTGACATTTTGACAACGGGGTATCTGCAGATGGACAAATACCAGGAACAAGGCCAATTACTGGAGCCGTATCTTGAGAGCATCATATCTCCTCTGATGTCAGTTATCTGTTCCAAAACAGTAGAACTAGGTCCGGCTTCAAATGAAATTCTTGAAATGATGAAACCTCTGTCCATTATAATCTATTCTTTGGTAACAGTTTGTGGATATAAGGCTGTTATCAAGTTTTTCCCTCACAAGGTTTCGGATTTAGAACTAGCGGTAGCTCTTTTAGAAAATTTTGATGTCACAAAATCTGGAACTTCCTTGAGACAAGAGAGTACTGGGGAGATGGAGGCAAAATGTGTTATTTTACTATGGCTTTCTATACTTGTATTGATTCCATTTGATATAGCCTCAGTGGATACTAGTATGGCCAATG
Source organism: Gentiana straminea (assembly GCA_036785695.1). Classification (NCBI taxonomy): domain Eukaryota; kingdom Viridiplantae; phylum Streptophyta; class Magnoliopsida; order Gentianales; family Gentianaceae; genus Gentiana; species Gentiana straminea. The sequence continues at coordinate 1,695,559 of JAVUPR010000462.1, read as the reverse complement.
ATGATAATGTTGATGACAAGGTTCCTCCACTTGTACAAAGAATAATGGGGCTATCCAGAGACTATTTATCAATTTCAGGACCCATGCGTACAATGTCCGGACTGTTGCTTTCAAGGCTTTTGACACGCCCTGACATGTCGAAAGCTTTCTTCAGGTTTATCTAGCGAATTTCTGTTTGCATGTTCTGCATTTGAATCAATTCACTAGTCTTATGTTTCCCTGAAATGCCGTTTTACCCTGGATTTAACAATTCCAATGCTCTTGTACTTATGTATTGAGTCCATTATTTCAACTTGAGAAGTAAGGTCTAAACTTTGTAAAGCTTAAGATTATAGATTATTGAGCTTAGATGCAAACTGGCTTGGACTGTTGACAACAATTATGCTTTTTGTGATAAATAATTCTCGCACAATAATGAAAGAAATCGTTAATGTGCCCACTGGATATGGCAAAGGCTAACATTTTCTAACATATCCTTGCTGGAAGGGTCTCCTGATTGTAATGATATCTAGTTTGTTTGTTCTAAGTATTCCAACAACAGAAAAGAATAAATGTTAGGCCACAGTATGCTGGAGTGCATATGCGTGCACAAAACGAGTGGGAACGTAATTATTTGTGATAGGCCAGTTAACAAAAATAAGTAAACTGGGTTTATTTTATATTCTGGTCAGACTGAGCATGGTCTTGTCTAAGGTCATATTTAATCAGAAAAGGATTTGCTTTCATTCTGCAACCAAATAGAGCTGTGTTTATGTTTTGAGTACTGGTGGTATTGAAAGATTAAATGCTGAATGCATGAAAGTATGAGAAAAACATTTATTTCTTTTCAGAGTGTTTCTATTAGTTTGAGTTTGCGTGAAGAAGAGACCCCAGGTATTCTCATGTCTGTTACTATAAAAAAAAAACTTGGAACCCTATTGTCTGAAGGATGTCGAGTATGTGTTTCAAGTCTTCGCAGTTCAATTGTACTGTAAAATGATTCCATGAGGAACCATTCCTATGTAGATTGTTGTTTGCCTCTTGGTTAATTCATTTAAGTATTAAATTACAAAAGACAATTAAGTCACTATTTTGTGGCCTGCTGAAATGCAGACCCTAAGATCCTCAATAGTGATGTACCTTACACAAGCAGGAGGTAGTTAGTGGATCGCTTGATCCTGTATTATCGATATTTTTTTGTGTACAGACAAGGCCAAGTTACATCTAAACTGTTCTTCAAGTTTTTGTTTTAACTGGCCCCCACATTTATTTATGCTTTTGCCTGCTGAACTTTCCTTATTGTTTGGTACTTCCTTGGTTTTGGTTACAGGTTTATTGATTGGACACACGAAGTCCTGTCATCTGTGTCAAATGACATTGTTGATCACTTCCGCTTATTAGGTGCAGTAGAAGCATTGGCTGCCATTTTCAAGGTCGCTTTTTGTCTTTCTAGAAAATTCTGCAGTTTCCCTCCTGAGTTTAATGTAGAAATCTACCTTGCGAAGCGTGAATCATTTGTCCATGCTCCTTTTATAATGCTCATATTCACATTACTAATTCGGAGCAACTAGCACATGGAGTAAGAGATTCAGTTACTTATCGTTCGTTTGTAAAGATCACCCGGAGAACACCACTTTCTTAGCTTGATGTTTATTCCTTCTTTGGTCCTGGACACTGTTCATTTTTTTTTTCACTTTTTACATGCAGACTGGAAGCCCAAAATTGTTACTTGAGGTGGTTCCCATAGTTTGGGCTGATGCAGAAAAATTGATGAAGTCTAACACTGCTGTTCGTAGTCCTTTACTTCGGAAATTTTTAGTGAAATTAACTCAGCGCGTGGCACTAACTTGCCTACCGAATCGTTCTCCGACATGGCACTACATGGTTAGTTGAGCTACATCTGTTTATACTTGCTGTATAGGTGCATTGCTTGGTTTTTGACAGTCTATTAAATTGAGCTAATAACTGACCTTGGGGTTTGATTTTTGGTTCATTGCTTTTGCATTCAAATAAACCAACTTTAGAATTGTAAGAACGCCACATTATGATGTCTTTCTTTAATATTCACACCACTGCTTGAGTTCATTGTCTTCTTGTCATGGACCCTTTTGCTTATGTTTTGTCTCCATTTACATAAAAAGCTATATTGTCATTACACAAAAAAATTCAATTTGCTGTAATCAGGGTAAAAAAAGGATTCTTGGTGCACATATGTCATCTGATGCAACAAGTAGAGATCACTCCTGTGATTCATCAAACAGTCAATCCGAAGAGGAAGACATGGATGTTCCAGAAATAGTAGAAGAAATCCTTGAGGTGCTGCTCTCAGGTCTAAGAGACACGGTAAGGTTGGATGTTTGAACTCTTATAAGCTATATTAGGTCTTTTATGCTGGTTCTTGGATTATGCATTACGAATCTTGACTCTGGCAATTAATTAGGAGAGAAAATGGTGTTCTTTTCTTTCCGTTGCGTGTCAAGCTTTTGATTTTGTTAGGATAGTGATCCTAACTAGGGTTTGATTTAGGAAAATAGGGGATTGAGGAGAGGAAGACAGTAGGAGAGAAAACAGAGATTCTATTAATGTCCAAAGGTGAGGATTACAAGCAAAGAGCTCGGCTTATATAGGAGCCGACTCAACTACTAACTAACCGAACTAATTTCAAATGATGTCATCAACTAACTTCTTTCCGTACACTCTAGGTTCTTGACATCACCCTCCCCTTTTAAACATCCTTGTCCTCAAGGATATAGAAAAAATTCTAAACCAAACCCCAAATAGGCAAATATACTATTTCCCACAACAACCAAACATACAAAATCAAACATCCCATTATCCCACATCCCATTCTCATTATCACTATTGCTAGTATCCTCTTTCCCACCCTCTCAAAACCATCCTTGTCCCCAAGGATGTAAACGAAAAGAAAAGAAAAAAAAAATGGCACATAGACCCGGATCCCAAACAAAATTTTCTAGGATAGTAACCCCTACTAAAACAACAATTTTGTGACCACTTGAAAGTATTTCTTCATGGACATGAAATGAGCTGTAAGGCATCCATACACTAAAATTCCCTTTGAACTCACAACTGCTCTCTTCAATAACCGAAACGGGTTCAAGAATATCTTTATAGGCATTAGAAATGGTCCAGCTGTCATCAAATGTGAACCCATATTTTGTTGTAATAAAACAGTGGCCGGATACAACTTTTACCATTGCACTGAGTTGTGAAGATATTCTAGCAACTTCTGGACTGATGCCCCCAAGTTTCTTCGCAGTTACGACACTTGAATCTGGCCAAGTCCCTTGGAAAACTGATCCAGGACCTCCTCCCAACTTGTCTGGAAAAAAAAATTTAGTTGCACTCTGCAACCCTTTGAATCCGATTGCCACAAGAGAACCTTCAATTGTCTTTCCATATCCACCAACCCTCATTTTATGCCTATGAATTACACATGCAATAAGCCCCAAAATGGCCACAAGAAGAACGGCAAGATGTGCCAAAACAACACCAATCCTCGTATTACTTTTGCCACTCAAAACCGCAAAGGAAAAGACTCTGACGTTAATCATTTTACCACTTTCATCACCAACAGAGTATTGCTGTAAGTTCAATAGCTCAACAAGACCGTCCGTGATGGCTGATTTGGGTAATATAGATCCTCTCTTGATCACTTTTTGATGATTTTCATAACCATGACTCAGAATATGCTCATGAAAATTACACCCATGGATTTCCTTCCCTTTGTCTAAAACGAAAACCATAGGCTCGGCAGCAACACTACCCTTAATCCCATCAGTGTATGTGAGTCTATTAGCACTTTTTGATGATTTTCATAACTATGACTGAGTCTAAAATTACACCCATGTTTCCTTCCCTTTGTAAAACGTCCATAGGCTCGGCGGCATCCCAATCAAAATTGAGTTTTTGTAGTCCGATCCCAAGCAAAAAATTGATTTTGCCGAGCAAAAGGGATGACAGGGATGACAAGTGCTGCTGCATCAATTGGTTCAACATACGTGGAAACCACTATTGCCTCACTGTTCTTGTCTTGGCCTCCCATTTTCACATAAACGACAGGTACTTCAATAGGGACATACCCCACAAAATCAAGCACACCATTCAGCTGAATATTTCTAGCGAAATTGCGGAACCTACCCCATATAGAAGAAGCAACATAAGGCAACTCCTGGATCGAATGACAGCTCATATGGTACAGGGAGCTACCTCCTGGATCGAATATGAACCTCAATATCTCACCCAACCAGAGTTCAGTGTCAAGTCTGGGAACTAACATGAGATGTGAAATATTCAGTCGACACTTCTCATTATTCCGCTCAACTGAAGTTTGTTCAGGCATTTTGTCAAACAGAGGGTGGCCAGCTTTTAAACTTATCATTTTCAACGAAGGAGGCTGCTCCAATTCGACAACCAACTGATTATCAGCCTTAATGGGAGATGAATCATCCTTCCCTTCATCTCCCAACAAGGAACCCGTAGAAAACGAGTGCATAACCGCCGGAACTGGATCAGTCATCTCATCGAACACTTGGTAGGCAACCTTCACAACTTCTATCTTTGATGGAAATAACTCCTCAGCCTTCTTCATCAACTGAATTCCAGGAAATGAATTCGAATCTGTCAAAATTGGCTCGGTCATTTTGTCAAACACCTTGCGCTCTGCATTTGGTGAGACAGTTTTTCCAGGATCAGCTTCTATTTGCACCGCTACATCATCGTTACTCTGTACAATGTCATCATAGCAACTCTTTTCCTCAGATTTTAGCAATGGACCAACATCTATCACCTCTGCAACTGAATCTTTGTCGGTCATAGCAGAGTTGCAGTTGACATTTTCCAGAACTTGATCGAATGATGAGCTCTCTGTTGGAGTTGATTCAGCCATTTTATCGAACACCTTGCAGGCTGAATCCTTCGATACATCAACCTGAAATTTATCAGCAGGAATTCGGCTAGGCATTTTATCAAACCGTATGTGTGCTTCAATCTTCTTGAAAGCCTCTTCCTTAAACATCATCCATTCCTCGAATTTCGCAGCATAGAAAGCATCACTCAATCTACTCATTCTCGACCGACTTTTAGGTCCAATCCTTAATCGAATTTCCCATACCAAATTATCAATGAATCCATCAATATAATCTCCTTCATCAGCTGGGCATGAAAAATTGACCATTCTCTCTTTCCAATCACAGAAACAATCATAATATTCTGCAACAGTTGTTCCATCCCTTTGGACGGGTCTATACGACCACTTCCAACGCCAATGGAATTCCATATCATTGATCCCCATAATTTCTATTGCAGCTGGTTTTTTTTTTTTTTTTTTTTTTTTTTAAATCGAAAGAACTCAAACAGGCAGCAAGATCGCTGCTCTCTGATACCAGATGTTAGGATAGTGATCCTAACTAGGGTTTGATTTAGGAAAATAGGGGATTGAGGAGAGGAAATTGGGGATTGAGGAGAGGAAGACAGTAGGAGAGAAAACAGAGATTCTATTAATGTCCAAAGGTGAGGATTACAAGCAAAGAGCTCGGCTTATATAGGAGCCGACTCAACTACTAACTAACAGAACTAATTTCAAAATGATGTCATCAACTAACTTCTTTCCGTACACTCTAGGTTCCGGACAGATTTTCACACTTTATTGCCTTTGTTTCATTAGAGATTTCATTACCCTGCTCAATACTGGTCATACTTATAGCTATTGTCAACTAGTTTTCATCATAAATTATTTTCTGAATTTTGGTTGGTTTGCAAATTTGACTTGCACTTGGTAATTTAGGACACTGTTGTACGTTGGTCTGCTGCAAAAGGTATTGGCCGCATCACCTCACGCTTGACCCACTCTCTTGCGGATGAGATCCTTTTATCAGTACTGGAGCTATTTTCACCTAGAGAGGTACATAGTTTTTTGCTGAACATTCTTATTCAGATTGCCTGATGTTCCTTAGCATTCCTCCATTCAATTGCGTTTGCTTCTTATGCCTCTCATGTTCCCTAAGCCACCTCACCACTCACATAGGCAGTAGAAGAGGTTCAAGGGAAAAAGAATCTGCAATTTGTGTTTCTTAAATTTCTCTTTCTTAATATAGCACTGGAGGAACCGGAATTCTTATGAAACTTTATGGTGTTTGGGACCAAATGTGAGGAACTACTAGATCACAAGAAAGCATTTTCCAGTTAGCTGATAGTGTGACATATCCAAGGAATTTGTTATGATTTATTAATACTATTACTAAGCCAATCCGTATTTAAAAATAATGAAGTGTGTGAACTTATCTTGACAATTATAGCAGTGAACCACCAACCTTTCGCTCTACATCAGAAGATAGAACAATGGAATGAGAATCTATCCCTTTGCTGTCATTGACACTTAGATATTCTGAATGAAGAACCTGACCAATTGCAGTGGATTCATATTCATAGCCAAATTTGAGTCCAACAAGGCTGATTCAGTATTTGTAGAAGGATGATAATCATGAGTTGGTTGTTGTTCATCCTCGGGCACAACCTTTTCGCCAATAAAAAAATTCTCTTTCTAACATGTGCTTAGCTGATTGAAAGTGGAAGGATTCAGTCTTTTTTGGTAACATCCTCTGGTTATAAGTCCATTTAAAAAGTTCTTTTCTTCCTTGCCAATTAATGATTTGTGTAAAAAGGAATTAGGATGCCTTTTGAAACCAAAGGTGTATGTTCAACAGATGCTGAGCTCTAAAATCTGTTGCTAATCCTGCATTGTTTCTTAACTAGTGATCACCTTCTTGTTTTTGATGGTTTATATGCTCATTATTAGGGAGATGCTTCATGGCATGGTGGTTGCTTGGCTTTGGCTGAATTGGGGCGCAGAGGATTACTGTTACCCATCAGTTTTTCCAAAGTTGTCCCGGTTGTTGTGAAGGTTGATGTTCTCTCCCTCTCTACATTTTTAGGCTTTGTACTCTGATAGTACAATTCTTCATTAGTTGACATGGTTTATGTGTGGATGTTTTATATTATTGATCCGTACGGAAATCCATGATAACATCTGAGGCTGAGTAATATATTTCATCAATTAAGTTGGACTATTCTCGAGTATGAGGTTATCAGAGCTTTGCTGAAAATGTGAGAAAAAGTTAAGCCTTGCAGAAGCATTGAAATACCGCTATTAAATGAAGTTTGCTGTGATTAGAACCTCAAATTCAGCGTTGAAGATTCTATTTCTGGAGACGAGAAAAACAGAGTAAAGTGGGAAGGAAGAAGAATGGCATGCCTCGAAACCACTTAAATTTTGTAAATTAATTTTCATTGTTGTACAGACCAGCCTCTAGCTGACTGAATGTTTTTAAATTCTGATTTACCTTCTGCATTTAACATTTTAAAACCAAGATAATGATGCTTTCTGGCACGTTTTCATGATTTATGTGTATAACAATTTGTAGTCATTTTATATGTTTTTGTTTTACTAAGATACTGTTCTATCGAAGCTCAAAATAAAATTGTTGTTTATGTTTTCAATATTTCAATTAAGCGTATTGATTGAATTTTTTTTGGTAGGCACTGCATTATGACATTCGAAGAGGTTCACATAGTGTGGGGGCACATGTGCGGGATGCTGCGGCTTATGTTTGTTGGGCATTTGGTCGCGCTTATTATAGCACAGATATGAAACCTGTGCTTGATGAGATTGCTCCTCACCTGTTGACTGTGGCCTGTTATGATCGTGAGGTGCTAAATAATGCAGATGGTTCCTATGGACACTTTCAACTACTAATCTGCTCATTCCGGTTCTGATACACGTACGTGCAATTTTTTTCCAATCAGGTTAACTGTAGAAGAGCAGCGGCAGCTGCTTTCCAGGAAAACGTTGGCAGACAAGGGAACTTCCCAAATGGCATCAGCATTGTTGGTACGGCTGACTACTTTGCACTATCTTCACGAGTTAACTCGTATCTTCATGTTGCTGCTTGCATTGCTGCATACGATGGATATCTTGACCATTTTGTGGATGAACTTCTGAATAGCAAGATCTGTCACTGGGTATGTTTATTCTCCAAATCTGATTTGATTGTTTAGCTGGTTGATAGTGTAAATCTATTTTGATTTGCTCAAGCTGCTATGGTCTTAGGATTCAATGTATTAAGTAGTAAGTACTAAGTATATGACTTTATTATCATTTATCATATTTTGTGTGTTTCAAACCTATCAGGAATATTACATCTGATTTAGCACTTCCGTGGTGTTCCATTCTGGAACTACAACTTTTCTAGTCTCATGCCTTCTTGGCTTATTTTTTTATCCACTTCGTTTTCTGATTTTTTTCAGGTGGTATGTATCGTATTTCTATAGTTTCTAGAAATGAGTTTTTGCTGTGTATTCGTATGTTTAAACTCCTTAGTGAGCAAATTCTGTAACTTGTACCATATGACTCATAAAGTAAGTAAGTTTGGTGGCTATGTGACGATGCTGGGTTTCGTCATTTGATAATATCGGGCTGTTCTTCTATGTGATAATGATAAGAACCCTAAAATCTTCAAAGAAGAGGTGTGTGTTTGTTGTATATTTTGGACTGAGCTTGAGAGTCTCTCTCAAGTTGCCTACGTATCCTGTTGATTATTCAGGAATCAAGCCCCCTTCGTAGTTCATCTTAACTAGTATTTATAGGGGCTATTTGTGCCCTAACCCTAATTATGGGTCGGTGAGGTTATTGTCACATTTGCCCTTGCGGGCCTTGCTTCTTCTCCAAGTTTAACTAGTTGCGAGATAATGGGCTTTTACGGCTGCCTTGCTTGCTTTATAGCTTCGTGTTGCCGATATTCGACTCGAGAATTCGAGCTTGTACGCTTACGCGGACATTACTCATGTCGATGTGGATCGTCGATGTCGGTATGGGATTGCTTTGCCTAGGCTTCGACCATGTCGATGTCGTAAGTTATCGAGTCGATCCTTTAGCCACCACTCGCTATAATCTAAGAGTCTCGTCTCGTGATGCCACGTGGAGGTGTTCGATACGGTATCGTCGCCAAGCCCCAGGATCAATCGAGCTCTTGAGGTCGGGTCGATCGCAAACGTGTACCTCGGCTATTGTCAACCCTTGGCCTTATAATGTGCGGTTAAGTTGATGCCGACTTCGATGTCGTATCGTTTTTGTCCCTTTAAGACTTATAATCGTTAGCTGTCGACATTGAAAGCGGTCGACACGCGGATCCTCAAATAAGGAGTCGATACGAGTTTTAGATTGAGCTCGTGGAGCTCGAATATTGAGGTTCGATGTCGAACCTTTGATGATTAGCGAGCTGCGCCGGTTTATCGGCTTCCCGCATTTTATTTTTGCCGAGCGCGCCGACCGTATCGACTTCCCGGACTTTGTTGAGCGAGCTGCGCCGACCGTATCGACTTCCCGCATATATTTTTTGCCGAGGCTGCGCCGATCGTATCGACTTCCCGGACTTTGTTGAGCGAGCTGCGCCGACCGTATCGACTTCCCGCATATATTTTTTGCCGAGCGCTGCGCCGATCGTATCGACTTCCCGGACTTTGTTGAGCGAGCCGCGCCGACCGTATCGACTTCCCGCATATATTTTTTGCCGAGCTTTGCGCCGATCGTATCGACTTCCCGGACTTTGTTGAGCGAGCTGCGCCGACCGTATCGACTTCCCGCATATATTTTTTGCCGAGCCGCTGCGCCGATCGTATCGACTTCCCGGACTTTGTTGAGCGTGTGAATCCGACTTTCGGATCAAGTCGTTAGGTCGATTTCATAGACTATTTGAGTTCGTCTTTTGTAAACTTTGTTAATTCGATCGCAAGTCACTTGTGAGTGATCATAATAAATAATATAGTTAAAACATTTATCTAATAGTAAAGATTCCACGAGCGGTATCAAAGTTGAATAAAACATTAGAGGGCACGGAAGTCATGGGATCGTATTCACGGGGCGGTTATCTAGGTAATCCGCCGTCTGCGGGAACGGTCTCTTCGCGGTAATCATCTCGGCCTTGCTCTCTGCCACTATTGTAGCGTTTAAATCCATGCCTTCCCTCGGCTCGACTGCTTGTGATCGATCTACGACCTCGTCAAGCTTCCCTTCCATCACGGTATTGTATCATGTCTCGTATCGGATCTCGGCAATATTCCGATTCGTGCCCAATATCTTGGTGGTACTTGCGGTACTTGTTGGGGTTTCTACTCTCCCTGGGTCCCTCATTGGTGGGGGATTTACGGCCAATCCCTTCCTTTGCATGATTGTTAAGACACATTCACGAGGCTGTTTAATGGGATGAAGTCCTTCTCTGTGGGGGTCTCTTCTCCCCGAATCGATCCGAGACGGATCCCGTAACCCGATCCCAACTCGACTTTCTTTTCTTATACGAACCGTCTTCGGGCTTGTTCCTCTTGTTCTCGCCCTTTTCCATCTCTCTCTTGATCCTATTGGCTTCTTCCCCCGGCGGTGCTTGTAGGCGACATCTAAACACTCCTCCATCGTATGAGGGAGCTTGCTGTTAAGTTTGGCATGTAGCCGCCCTTCTCGCGGACGACACGAAGGATGCAACCGACAACCGATCGTACGTGTCGCGTACTTGTACGGACTCTTCATTGAAGCGTCTTATAAATTGTAGCACCGTCTCGTCCGGCTTCGCTTCAAAGTCAAAAGATGAGTCGGTTTCTTTGAAATGGTCGAGCGGCGATAAAAGCATGAACGAACTTCCTAGTCAAGGTCCCAAAATCGGAGATCGACACAGGGAGGGATTTTCTTGAACCACTCCACAGCTCTTCTGTTAGAAGTGCGGGGAAAGCCTTGCACTTCATTTCGTCCGAAGCATTGTACAAGTTCATATGCGAGATGTATTGGTGCATATGATCGTAAGGATCCTTGGACCCGTCATAGGCACTAACCTTAGGAATCTTAAATCCTGCGGGTCGAGGGTAGTTGTCGATATGCGCAGTGAAGGGTGATGCGCAGATCGACTCGTCGGCGCTTTCCGAGAATGATATCGAGTTCGGCTTTGGCCGTGTCTGGTGCGGTACATGTTACGTATGGACACTTGATTCTACCAATTCCGCCTTGTTTTGGAGCTTACGGTTGGATATTTGTATCGGGGATTTACGGGGGTTTCTCCCGCTTGAGAGTTTCATCCAAGATCGCTTTAATCGTGGCGTTATCCAGGATTTTTCAAGGATTCCACCGGTGCTTGATTGGTTGGATCTTGAAGGACAAGATTAGGTTCTTCCTCCGCTGCGGTTGCGTTTCTTTGAACATCCCTTTGGATGGTTGACGTTCTTTGCGGCTTCTTTGGGACGCATCCTTGGGATCTGCGGCCACTTTTCCCGATATTCTTGGGTGGTGCCATAATTCTTTTTAGGGTGTTCTTGACGGATTCAATCGATTATCGGTAGAAGGCCCTCCTTACAGCGCCAAATGACGATCTTTGGGTTTCGTCATTTGATAATATCGGGTTTGTTCTTCTATGTGATAATGATAAGAACCCTAAAATCTTCAAAGAAGAGGTGTGTGTTTGTTGTATATTTTGGACCGAGCTTGAGAGTCTCTCTCAAGTTGCCTACGTATCTGTTGATTATTCGGGAATCAAGCCCCCTTCGTAGTTCATCTTAACTAGTATTTATAGGGGCTATTTGTGCCCTAACCCTAATTATGGGTCGGTGAGGTTATTGTCACATTTGCCCTTCTTTGGGCCTTGCTTCTTCTCCAAGTTTAACTAGGCTGCGAGATAATGGGCTTTTACGGCACTGCCTTTGCTTTATAGCTTCGTGTTGCCGATATTCGACTCGAGAATTCGAGCTTGTACGCTTCTGCGGACATTACTCATGTCGATGTGGATCGTCGATGTCAGTATGGGATTGCTGCCTAGGCTTCCTGACCATGTCGATGTCGTAAGTTATCGAGTCGATCCTTTAGCCACCACTCGCTCTAATCTAAGAGTCTCATCTCGTGATGCCACGTGGAGGTGTTCGATACGGTATCGTCACTATGTTTATGTTCTTCATACTGTTTTTGACTTGTTACGTATTAGAATGTAATTAATTTACGGTTCTTACTTATGCAGGACAAAGGCTTGAGAGAACTTGCCTCCAATGCTCTTTCTGCTCTGGTGAAGTACAAGCCTGAACTGTTTGCAAGCTTTGTTCTTGACAAATTGATGCCTGGCACTCTTTCTTCTGATTTGTGTATGCGCCATGGTGCAACTCTAGCTGTTGGGGAAGTTGTTTTGGCTTTGCATCAATGTGCCTGCGTTCTTTCAACAGGTTGGCGTTTTTCCTTTTTTTCAAAAAAAAATTGAATGGCTGATGGAAAATGTTTCAAGCCTCATCAAATTGCCCGTACTCTTATGTTCAGTATGAATGTTCCAATCATTTGTGGGCTAATACTAATTTGACCGCTTGTTATCTGAATAATTGCATGCCTTCCTGTGTATTGGATGGCAAAACTCCTTATTAGCGCCTCTTTCCTACTTGACCGTTATTTTCTTTTACACCTTGTTTCTTTGGTTGTGTATGCTTTGTACATGATTTATGTCAGGGTCTTGATAGATTAGCCACCAACCTTAGAGCTCTCAAATGTGTAGGATTGAGTTGGCATAACAAAATTAGTAAGAACATTGTTTTACCTTTGAGCAAGATGTTGTTGATGCACATGTGTTCAGCGTCACAGTTTTGAATTCCGGTCCTTTTAATCTTCCTTAACAAAATTTGCTGACAGATAGAGAAAAACAAGTTGCTGGTATTGTCCCCGCAATTGAGAAGGCACGACTTTATCGTGGTAAGGGCGGGGAAATAATGCGCTCAGCCGTGTCACGCTTCATTGAGTGCATTTCCCTTGCTCATGTACATCTGACGGAAAAATTGAAGAAAAGTCTGTTGGATACCCTTAATGAGAATCTCAGGCATCCTAATTCTCACATTCAAGTATGCCTTCTGCATTAAAATTTGGGATAAAGACACTTTGGTCCCTTTTATTTCACTATTTTTATACTTACATCCTGATGTTTCATCTCGACACTTTTACCCCTTATCTAGCATTGAAGGTACGACATCTAGCATCTAGTGTCCGAAATCTAGCATTGAAGGTACGGCATGCTCTGACCAATTAAAACTTGACACATGGCACAAATGGACTGGAAATGCAAAAAATGCACAAATGAGGAGTAAAAGTGGCAAGATCAAACATAGGGGATAGAAAAGCAAAAAAAAAAAAAAAATGATACAAAAGGGACCAAAAGTGTCTTTCTCCCTTAGAAGTTTTAACTGTCTTATTACGTGTTAACTGGCTTGTACATGTCTCCTGGTCACGTTGAACAGGTTGCAGCAGTTGAAGCACTGAAACAGTTTGTTGGCACTTACCTCATGCAGATGGAAGATAAAGACATTACAGCCTTTGTGTCAAAGTATCTACAACAGCTAAATGATGCTAATGTGGCAGCTAGACGAGGATCCGCACTTGCATTAGGAGTATTGCCTTTTGACCTTCTGGCTAAACAATGGAAAGTTGTATTGTCTAAGCTTTGTGGTGCCTGTGCAATTGAGGTACTGAAGTACTTGTTTTTTCAAGAGTTAATAGCGCTGCCAGTCCCTGATGTTTTCTCAAAAGTTGTGACCTATCCCTCTTCTTCAACTTCAGTTTGATCCGTCCCTTATGTATTAATTTCTTTTTGCAGAATAAGTCCACTAAGGTTTGACGGGTCCTTCACTATTTTTTGCGAAATTACCCCTTGTGTTATACTTTTTGGTCAGATTTAGTCCTGTGAAATGTATAGATGAGGGACAGTTGTGCAAAAAATTTGAAAGACAAGGGACCGCTCAAACCAAAATGGACTAATTCTGCAAAAAACTTATAAGATAAAGGACTGGTCAAACAGAAATTAAAGAAGAGGGGTAGGTCGCAGCTTTTGGAGAAACATCAGGGACTTAAATCACTGTTACCCTGTTTCTTCAATGACAGACATATTATGCCATTTTTTTATTACTTAATTAATTGATCCCAATGTGCAGGAGAATCCTGAAGATCGGGATGCTGAAGCACGAGCGAATGCTGTCAAAAGCCTTGTGTCGGTTTGCGAAACTCTAACCAGGCCAACAGAATCTTCAAACCTCTTATCTAAAGAAGATAGTAATTCTGTTTCCTTCTTCATCAAATGTGAAGTAATGCATAGTCTATTCAAAGCTCTGGATGACTACTGTGTAGACAATAGGGGTGATGTCGGATCTTGGGTTCGTGAGGCTGCCATTAATGGGCTTGAGAAATGCACCTATATTCTCTGTGAAAATGGGTCTTTAAGCTCTTCACGAAAGCATGGAGAAGCTAAAGCTATTACAGAGATATCAGTGGAAAGTAATGCTATAGACAATCACGCCGAATTAAGTCTTGATGTGAGTATTGCAAAAACTTTAGTCGGTGGACTTGCTAAACAAGCAGTGGAGAAGATGGATAAGATACGAGAGTCAGCTGCAAAGGCCCTGCAAAGAATAATTTACAACAAGACATATTTTATTCCATTACCGTTGCGAGAAAGACTCGAAGAAATGATTCCTGAAGATTCTGAATTTGATTGGAAGGTAAGTACTATGACGCAGATATACTTCTGTTTGGTAGCGTGTCCTCTATCTGATACATATCCGACACTGATATACACCAGATACTTAGGATAGACACCTGTGTGCATATTTGTAATTTTTTAAAGTTGGATACGGGATTCGGATATGCGTTTCCGTAAGTCAGATATGTGAATGAACTTGAAAATTGAGTAAAAACCGCCAGAGAATGAACGAAAAGCTATTCAAAATGACGAGCTGCCAAAATGAAGAGAACCATTGAAAAATGTTTTATTTCATGTGTTTTATTTTGTACAGTTTGATCCTTATACTTCTAGTATTTACGCACATGCCCTCCATACTTATATCTTATATTTTTAAAAAATCTCGCACCCACATATCCTGTATCATCGTATCCGTATACTGAATCCCCTTTTTACACTAAAAATTTAAGCTTGGACTTAAGGAAGATGCATGATTCTGATATTTTTGGCAGGAACCCAGTGTCTCTTATCCTCATTTTGTTCAGTTACTTCAGCTCGGCTACTATAGTAAATACGTCGTGTCGGGGTTGGTAATATCGATCGGTGGTTTGCAAGATTCTCTGAGAAAGGCATCACTTTGTGCTTTGCTGGATTATCTTCAAAATACAGAGGCCAAAGAGAAGGAAGTCAATCTATCATCTGATCTTCTTTGGGTTTTTCAGACTTACAAAAAATGTGACAGAGTTATAGTACCGTGTTTAAAGGTTAGTGAAAACATAAGAAACATAATGCAAATACAATGTTTAATGATTATGTTTTTAAAAGATCCAAATGCTGCAGGGCAATAAAACTGGAAAGACCCAACTACTTCTTTCTTATTGAGTATTCATACAATTTCTTTTATACTACCTCTGTCTGTCTCTAAATAATAGTCGTTTTAGAGGTTTTCATACATATTGAGAAAGTGAATTTAGTTCATTTTGTATTGCAGACCATTGAGATACTTTTCAGCAAAATGGTATTCTTAAAGATGGAGGTAAATCAGTAAATCCATTCATCATTGCTCTTAATTATATTTGTTGCACCCAATTTAGGGCTCCTTTAGTGGCACCACAGAGTTTTTGCCGTGTCACCACTCCGAAAAGTCTATTTTAGAGCTGAGAATCGACTTTCATCTGGTCAATTGTCCCAATCGACCGACGAAAAGACGATTCTCAGCTTTGGAATCGACCGTAAAAAAGTCAATTGCCACCATGGTGCACAACTGTAGATTTGGTGTGGTCCCACTAAAGACGCCCCTCTTTATTGCCACTGCTTGTCTAATTTGCTTGTTTCTTAAAACCTTTTTAGACGCAAACCCTGGTTTTTTGTGCCGAGCTTTTGGACTGTCTTTCTTATGAGCTGAAAGGATCAAAGGATTTCTCCAAGTTATATTCAGGGATCGCGATACTGGGGTACATTGCTTCAGTTTCTGATGCTGTAAATATTCAAGCACTTTCTCACCTTTTAAGCTTCCTTAGTCATCGGTACCCGAAGGTACGCTTCTGAATATGGTTCTATGTTATGGATTTCAAGAAAATATTGCAGTTTTTCTTTTTCTTGATTATATATGAATCTTCTAACTCATTTAATGACACCTGGTTTATCATCAAACAGTACACAGGTTAGACAACGATATACTCCTTCCTTCCGTTTCTCATTAACTAATGCAGTTGTCTAAAATCACACCGATTAAGAAAGCAAGTAAATGCTTTGACTTCAACAATGAGAAAGACTAAAACATCCTTGGTTCTAACTATAAGGGATAACGACACTTTTGGTCATTTATCCGCTTTTGGTCATTTATAGTGGTATTTAGTTAGAAGATTTTCATCGTATGACAAGATTTTGGAAGGAGGAAATAATTGATATGAGTTGAATTTGTATATGCAGATCCGCAAAGCCGCTGCAGAACAAGCCTATCTAGTCCTCCTTCAAAATGGAAGTTTAATGGCAGAAGATGACAAATTAGAAAAAGCAGTTGAAATTATATCAGAAACATGTTGGGAAGGTGATTTAAGCGAAGCAAAATTGAAGAGGTTGGAATTGTGTGAATTATTAGGACTTGAAGCTGATATCAAAGCTAGCAATGAATCAAACAAAGGTTTTGAACAGAAGAAACTGGGAAAGGTTGATGAAAATGAATCATATTCTTCCTTGGTTGAGTCAGCTGGCTTTTAAATCACCGGATTCGACGGATCACCGTTTTCCATCTACGACGCACAAATGCTTCTATTTGGTAGCGTGCCTTGTATCCGTTCCATGTCCGTTACAGGTACGCCCCGGATACTTAGACACACACACACCTGAGGCGATTTTGTCATTTTTAGAAGTTGGATATGTGATTCAGGTATGCATAGTATTAGACTATTAGTATGTATATCTATAACTCAGATACGTGAAATGAAATTTCTATGTTGAAAATTGAGTAAGAACCACCGGGTAATGAATGAAAAGTTGTCCAAAACGATGAAAGCTAGTAACTATGGTTGTATTTTGTGTTTTGATATTTATTATTTGGTGAGTACAATTTTATTATGTACATTTGGTCCTTGTATTTTTTTTACATTTATGCATATGCATGCATACCTTTATCCTATATTTTAAAGAATACCTCATATCCTATTCATATCATACCTCAACAGGATTCGAACCCTCACACTTCCTCTTACAAGGCACAAGATAAGACTGTTATTATAATATTCAAACTATTTAACCACTATTTCTCAACCTTTCTTACATTGAAAGGAGGTGTAAAATACGGCTTCAGATCATCTGTCCAAATTATGTGTCCAACGTTTTACTTAGACATACATATTGGGCACTCATTTTAGACAGAAGATCCGAAGCCCTAAAATACACTCAATTTTTCCTTTCCTTTTTTTCCAGTCAATATTTTTCTTCTAGATGTTTGGTTATGGAACCAAAGTTTGAATATATGGATCCAAACGTGTACACAGAGAATTGGGGTACACCATATGTACATATACGGTGATAGTGTAATAATTAATCATTCTAGATGTACAAATTGCCAAAAAATTCTAAGTCTCAAACTTTGACAATATTCTGTATACATGTGATGTACGGACGTTGAATATCCAATGTAAATGAAATTATAATAATATACTGTTTGGACTTGTTGACTTGGAATTTTTTGGCCATGCAAGTGGACAAGCAAAGGTTCTAGACTTCTGGTCATTGGGCAATTCTTATATGAGTACTTCGTTTGCACCAGAGACACATGTGATCTTGACCACACAGTTTGAACTTGATTTGAAAATATGTGGTATAGATTCATCCATCCCTATGTCTACGGTGCAAATTGAGTAACTATGAAAGAATTTTCCTTGGTCAACAATGAACAACCAAAAAGATCGAGGTATTGTCTCGTCTTTAGAGATTCGTGATACGACCCTCAACCTTAAAAGGGTTTTCATTGTCTTGTCTCTATTAAGATTTGTGGTACAATTATTGTGGTAATATCACTTCTCAAATAGTTTTGACACTATTTAAGGGATGTTTACCACAACAGATGTGTCAGAAAATCTAACACAAAACATTTTTATATCATTTATAATGTTGTAGAAACATCATGATAAAAAGTTTCACTCGTTCTGGCATAACTGTTTTGGTTGTAGCATCATCCGAATAATGCACTTTGAGAAATGCTATTATCATAACGAATGACACCACGTACTTTTGTACATTTGATCAAGATGTATGATAAGTTGATTGATATAAGGTCTTTCATGACTAAGTGCGTAAATCATGTATTGTGTTATTCGTGATGTATGGCAAGTTGATGAGCATAAGGTCCTCCATGACCAAGTCGTGTATTGTGTCATTTATTATAATACGGCCGTAGTGCCAAGACTACCCGCATTAATTGATTTTCATAGGATTGCGTTACTACCACGACGATACATAAAATATAATATCTTTACACCCTTGATGAAATCGTGGGACTAAAACAAGATAGATGAGTCCTACATATATGTCACTCGTTGTAATACAACCTTGATAATACATATCATTGTTCATCAAATTTGTTTGACTTTAAGGAACAAGCAAATTCAATCATATGGCAAATGGTATAATTCGGTTATGGGTGACATAATTTTGCACTAAACGTGGACAAACTACACACCAACATGGTTTTAAAATGATCAGAATTGGATATAATACCTTTACTAAAATGATTTTAAGATGGAATTTTAAAGTAAATTCAAAATAATCTTTTGATTTGGATCCTTAATAGATTCAAAAAGGTTGTTAAGATGATATGCTTTGATTTAAGTTCATTAGGTCAACATATAGAAAAAAAAAACTAAATTTAAGTAGAAACTCTGATTTTTTTAAATAATCAACATACCTAATAAACCCACTTTATAAAAAAAAAAAAAAACATATCTAATAAACATGCCGTCTAATATGACATGACCATCATCAACGACTCATATGGAAAACACGAAAAAGCATATCTAATACTGACATCATTGTCAACGACTCCTCTAACGCGTGCAGTTATTGTGTGGTGAGGGAATTTGAATTGATGTGACGGGTGAAACGATCAGAACCACACAGTTTAAATACATAATTAAAGTGTGTGGTGTGTGGTGTGCCACACGTGCTATCCGCACGTAGGTACACACCACACAAAAACCTCCCCTCTAACGCAATATTGGCATCATCGTATCTAGACAATCATGACAACAATCGTGATTCAAAATGTAGGTCATTGACGATGCTGGGTTTCGTCATTTGATAATATCGGGCTGTTCTTCTATGTGATAATGATAAGAACCCTAAAATCTTCAAAGAAGAGGTGTGTGTTTGTTGTATATTTTGGATCGAGCTTGAGAGTCTCTCTCGAGTTGCCTACGTATCCCGTTGATTATTCGGGAATCAAGCCCCCTTCGTAGTTCATCTTAACTAGTATTTATAGGGGCTATTTGTGCCCTAACCCTAATTATGGGTCGGCTGAGGTTATTGTCACATTTGCCCTTACGGGCCTTGCTTCTTCTCCAAGTTTAACTAGTCAGCGAGATAATGGGCTTTTACACCGCACCGCTTTATATAGCTTCGTGTTGCCGATATTCGACTCGAGAATTCGAGCTTGTACGCTTTTGCGGACATTACTCATGTCGATGTGGATCGTCGATGTCAGTATGGGATTGCTGCCTAGGCTTCCTGACCATGTCAATGTCGTAAGTTATCGAGTCGATCCTTTAGCCACCACTCGCTCTAATCTAAGAGTCTCATCTCGTGATGCCACGTGGAGGTGTTCGATACGGTATCGTCATAAGCCCCCACATCAATCTGAGCTCTTGAGGTCGGGTCTGATCTGCCAAACGTGTACCTCGGCTATTGTCAACCCTTGGCCTTATAATGTGCGGTTAAGTTGATGCCGACTTCGATGTCATATTGTTTTTGTCCCTTTAAGACTTATAATCGTTAACCGTCGACATTGAAAGCGGTCGACACGCGATCCTCAAATAAGGAGTCGATACGAGTTTTAGATTGAGCTCGTGGAGCTCGAATATTGAGGTTCGATGTCGAACCTTTGATGATTAGCGAACCGCGCCGCTTTTATCGCGGCTTCCCGCATTTTATTTTTGCCGAGCTACGCCGACCGTATCGACTTCCCGGACTTTGTTTAGCGAGCTGCGCCGACCGTATCGACTTCCCGCATATATTTTTTGCCGAGCTGCGCCGATCGTATCGACTTCCCGCATATATTTTTTGCCGAGCCGCGCCGATCGTATCGACTTCCCGGACTTTGTTGAGCGAGCCGCGCCGACCGTATCGACTTCCCGCATATATTTTTTGCCGAGCCGCGCCGATCGTATCGACTTCCCGGACTTTGTTGAGCGAGCCGCGCCGACCGTATCGACTTCCCGCATATATTTTTTGCCGAGCCGCGCCGATCGTATCGACTTCCCGGACTTTGTTGAGCGAGCTGCGCCGACCTTCAGATCAAGTCGTTAGGTCTGATTTCATAGACTATTTGAGTTCGTCTTTTGTAAACTTTGTTAATTCGATCTGCAAGTCACTTGTGAGTGATCATAATAAATAATATAGTTAAAACATTTATCTAATAGTAAAGATTCCACAGCAGTATCAAAGTTGAATAAAACATTAGAGGGCACAGGATTTGCCCTGAAAATAAAATTTCCTCGAGCTAGAGGCTTTTCATTTGAGTCGATCGACCCCCCGGAAGTCATGGGATCGTATTCACAGGGCGGTTATCTAGGTAATCCGCCGTTTCTGGGGAACGGTCTCTTCTGCGGTAATCATCTCGCTGCTCTCTATTGCCACTATTGTAGCGTTTAAATCCATGCCTTCCCCTCGGCTCGACCTGCTGTGATCGATCTACGACCTCGTCAAGCTTCCCTTCCATCACAAACTCGTATCTATGTCTCGTATCAGATCTCGGCAATATTCCGATTCGTGCCCAATATCTTGGTGGTACTTGCAGTACTTGTTGGGGTTTCTACTCTCCCTGGGTCCTCTCATTGGTGGGGGATTTCTGGCCAATCCCTTCCTTTGCATGATTGTTAAGACTGTTCACGAGGCCTCGTTTAATGGGATGAAGTCCTTCTCCCGTGGGGTCTCTTTCTCCCCGAATCGATCCGAGACGGATCCCGTAACCCGATCCCAACTCGACTTTCTTTTCTTATCCGAACCGTCTTCGTGCTTGTTCCTCTTGTTCTCGCCCTTTTCCATCTCTCTCTTGATCCTATTGGCTTCTTCCCCCGGCGGTGCTTGTAGGCGACATCTAAACACTCCTCCATCGTATGAGGGAGCTTACTGTTAAGTTTGGCATGTAGCCGCCCTTCTCGTAGACCTGACACGAAGGATGCAACCAGCAACCGATCGTCTGTGTCGCGTACTTGTACGGACTCTTCATTGAAGCGTCTTATAAATTGTAGCACCGTCTCATCCGGCTTTTGCTTCAAAGTCAAAAGATGAGTCTGGTTTCTTTGAAATGGTCGAGCGACGATAAAAGCATGAACGAACTTCCTAGTCAAGGTCCCAAAATCGGAGATCGACCCGGAGGGATTTTGCCGAACCACTCCCTAGCTCTTCCCGTTAGAAGTGCGGGGAAAGCCTTGCACTTCATATATTCGACTGTTCGCTTTTGCGGATATTATTATCGTCGATGGACGCAATTGAAGTCTACACTATCACCCTCAAAAAAAAAAATATACTAAAATCATGTCACGTGTTCCGTATTATTATTTGGACGCAATTGAAGCTACACTATCACCCTCAAAAAAAAAAAAAACAAGAAGAAGCTACACTATCATCAATGATGATAGTATAAATTAACATGTCTAATATCTAACATGGGCATCATCAACGTCTCGTATGAAAAACATGTTATAATACACATGCCATCTAATATTGGCATCATGATCATTCAAGGCTATAAAAAAAACATGTCTAATACACATGCTAGTCTAACATTAAATGATTCGTAGAGGTGTAAATGATTAATGACAAATCGAATCGAATACCACAGTATAAGTTTGTGGTTGTTGAATACATGAACGAGCTTGAATTTGTTTGTTTAATAAACGAACTTAATTTTATATTTCAGCTCTATTCGTTTAACTAAACAAACAAACAACCACAACTTAATACGAATCAAATTCGAATTTGTTCATTAACAGCTCTAACTACTCGTATGAAAAACATGTCTAATACACATGCCGTCTAATACTGGCATCTTCTTTGATCCGGTTCTGAACATGTTCAAACTCGGAGATCCGACAAGGAATAGTGATACAACCCGGATAATCCAACCCGAATAGCTCTTCACCTTTTTGCAGAAGCTCTTCAAACAATGGATGATTAACGTAAATTACAGGCACTAAAACCCGTTGAAATTCACTCTCTTTTAACCCCACGTATACAGCTATATACCCTTTCGGTACAATCGGATCATGACGACCCATTTTCACGTACTTCGAACCATAGACCCGACTGCAAATGGACTTAGCTTTCGACCCGATCATACGAGTCCATTTTACGAGCTTCGAAATGGGCTCGAATCTGCGATTTGAGACGTGAAAGTTGGTTACCTGAACTGAGCGTCGACGGGAAATGCACCGGCAGATTGATTTTAATCGGCGTTTGAGTGAGAAGCTTCGGATCTTCACCATTTTTGTTGAATTGCTTGTGAATGAAAAAAAAAAAAAAAAATCAACGTAAAAAATGGAAGGTAATTGAGTTGATTTCTATGAAAAAGGCCAGGGATTGGAGAAAGTGAAGGAAAGTTCAGATAAAAAGGTCGGCTGATTCATTTGACGGCGACGGCGGCGGCGCAGGGATGCGGCGGAGAAGGGGAATGAATATAAAGTGGTGAGAAGGGCTGAATATAAAGGTAGAGACGTATGAAAATTCAACAGAGTGTATGAAAAAAAAAAAAAAAAAAAAAAAAAAAGTACGGTGTACGGAGGGAATACGGATGTGAAAGTATTTTTGAATACTATAATAAAAAAAGATTTGTTTATCCTTATTTGGTAAAATAATAAGGAGGGAAAACATTTCCCACCTACAATTTGCTGGTAAAAATTTGCTTTTCCTGGTTTAAGCCTTTAAGGATCTCTTTCAACTTCCTAAAAGGAAAAAAATCATTTTTAACTGAATTTGTTTAAAATAAGATAAAATTTGTTTTTTATTTTATTTTTTCCTGGTTTAATAATCTCTTTAAAATTTCCTAAAGAAAATAAAAATATATCCCTTTAAACTAAATTTGTGTTTTAATCTTAGAAAAATGATATGCAGACACCATTAATCAGGACCACAGATATTATATAGGAAAAATCCAACAAAATAAATAGACATCGTCATTTAATTGACAATTTAAATATAGTTTATGTCAAATGAAAAATGTAAGAAAAAAATCTGGAAAAGGTGGAACAAATGATTGATGTAATAAAACTACAAATAATCCAAGTTATGTATGAACATTTCATGTCAGATTTGTAAAACTGCTAGGTGAAGCATTTAGAAACGATGATACGTTCTGAGTTTTGTTTTCTGGGATCGTTAAAGGCACCACATCAAACGTATTCGAAGGGCAACACAATGACATTCCCACATCAAGAAAGTCAAATATGTAAGGTAGGTGACTATTCGACTTTCTAAAAAGGTTGA
Source organism: Gentiana straminea (assembly GCA_036785695.1). NCBI lineage: Eukaryota > Viridiplantae > Streptophyta > Magnoliopsida > Gentianales > Gentianaceae > Gentiana > Gentiana straminea. The sequence goes on along the minus strand of JAVUPR010000462.1, from coordinate 1,671,845 downwards.
ATATCCAAATTCGACATCTTAAAAGTCTGAACCTAACCCTGAATTGAGTTTTAAGTTGTCTTGGTGCTTTTAAAGGCCAAAGATTGCTTCTTTGATAGCCATGAGCTGATCATCTTTGAGGATGAATGCCTGTGTATTTGGTTTCATGAGTTTCTTTCCAATTGAATCGAGCTGATAATCTGTGGCTCGGTTCACTTCTTTGAACTCAAATTTCATCCATTTTCGCCCCACTTTGTGTGTTTTTCTTTTTCTCTCTTCCTCTTCTTCATTCTGTGCAGCTATTATTATAAGGTACTTGCAGCAACATGAAAATATGGAAAACGAATCTGACAGAGGATCAAACCTCTCCTCATGACACGTGGCATATGGTTTGGACCAACGAACTGGACTACAACGAGAAGGTTCAACCAGATGCTGACCTCAGCACAGCCAGATGCCGGACTACAACAAGACGGTTCAACCAGGTGCTGACCTCAGCACACACAGCCAGATGCCGATCATTTCATGACCAAATGCAATCATTCATGTCCAGGTAACCCTTCAAAATAGCTGAACTCCGAGTAGGTCCTCGTGCTTAATCAATAGACGTTGTATTTACAACAACTGTTTCTCATGTCCAGTTGACCATTTGAAAAACTCAGTTTAGCTAATGCAAACACACCTCTGAACTCTGATTAACAAAAAAGATGGATAAACTCCTGAAATAACCATAGAGATGAGCAATATAGCATCTCAAACTCTTTAAAAGCCAAGCCAATATACATGCATATATAGGGAGGGGGGAGGGGGAGGGGGGGGGGCTTCCGTTTCAAGGATGAAACATTCCATTGGACACCACACCGAAAAGTATCAACAATACAAAGTCGATTCTCAGCTATAAAATCAACCGTGAAAAAGTTGATGTGATGCCACAACGATAGAATCGGTGTGGTACCAGTAAAGACACCCTGTTTTTTGTCAATTCAGCTCAAAGTTCCAAAGATCCTTTTCAAATTAGATATAGCTAACAGTACCACTTAAATCAGAGAAATGGATTTCAACATTCAATATGGACAGCTTACATCACTCATAGACAACAACTTTATCAGACATGTATTTCACTATCAACTCCAAAGAAAACAAAACTAGTAACAAAAATATATATATATATTAAGAAACTAAAACATGAAATCAGACCAAAAGCTGCAAGAAAACTATCCTTTACTCTTCTATATAAACTCACCAAGAAACCTAAAAGTAGACGAAAGGGACTTCTGAAATATATACGAGGCTGCACAACTCGAGACTCGAGAGAATCCATCTTCAAGGGGAAACACATCAAGAAGCAGTAAATCCAGAATACTTGACTAGCAGAACGATGCACATACCCTTCATCTTGAAAACTCGAGTTCTTACATCAACAGCTTTCACCATGAACAAACATCGGATGTAATACGCTACTTGAGGGTCATACAAGTATCTTTTGATCGCACTCACAAAAGGGACATTCTTTACGGTTCTGTACAAGACGTTCCAGATAGATAGACCTCCGACTGAATAATCGTCCTCCCTATTTTAAACCCAGGAACAACGGTGAATTCTACAGTTGGTCTTGTCTTCCATGTTAAACTGTCTCTTTTAGGTACATCCTCCATGTATACCAACGAAAAGGCCACGCCTTTCTCTACTTGAAATATCTCCACTACAGGATTGAATGAATAAGCCAACTTGTGAAGCAGCCATACTGAGCTAGACATTTTAACAAACGACTCGTAGAACACACTGATCGATTTCCATGAATTCAACACCGCTTCTTTCTGATCAAAACTGCTAAAAAGTGACGATTCCATTGTCGGATGGATCAATTGCTCATACTTCTGCTCACAAAATAATGAAAAATCACACCTCGGATCCTTCCCTAATATTTCTACCGGGTTTGATGAAGCATGTTCAATTAGCTGTTTCAAATAATAACCATCTTGATCAACATATGAACCATTTTCATTACATATAGTTTCATCTTTACACAACAGCCCGAAATCACCCAAATCAAAACCTCTAAACATCCCCAAGCAAACATGAGATAAAAACACGTATTTATGATGCCCCGTTTTGGCATAATGAGCATCTGGATACACAGAATTCGCGGCCATTTCCAAATCCCAACCTGCTTTTCTCATTAATGCAATCAACAACTTAGTAAAATTTTGGCATGACTTCACACAATCCCTTAAAAAGGACTCAAACACTCGAACGGTGAACACAATTTCTGTTCCTTTATTCGATTTTCCATTACTAGGAACTAATTTCTTGGATAAATTTGAGTTCAAGACAATTATCTTGTCCAAGTTTTTTCTTAAAACCAAAACTTGTTCATCTTTGCTTTCTATACGTAAAATTAACTGATTTACCATTGTCTCCAAAGCTCTGAGCTTGCTCTGATTCTCCTGAACCTGAAATTCCAAAAATGACCCCTCGGGAAGTTCGAAATTGCCACCTGGGTTCTTCCTAAAACCACGATAAACATTTCTCAAATCCGAAAATTTCCGAAGAATTGATACCAAAGCCTTATCAGCAGCTTCAAGAGCTTTCTCATCAAGTTTCGGCACATGGGCTGTCTGGAAATTTAAGTATGAAGCTTCAAAAGATGAAACAGCAGCAAAAAGAGAAGAAATTAAGGTTTGGGCGAACTGGGTTCGGCTAATTTTAGGTAATTTCAAAGGGTTGTCTGGTTTCAAGACGACAACTTTTTGGTCAGTGATGAATTCTTCAGCTGAGTCTAGTAAAGTAAAGACATCACCGTCTACAGCGGCGGAAGTGGTGGCGACGGGGGTGTATGTGTGATCATTATCATCATCTTCTTCTTCGGCGAAGAGCTCGAAAGTTTTGGTCTTGAAAGCAATGGCGAATTTTGAGAACATTTCGGAGATTTGTTGTGGAGGTCGAGAACTTGATGGGGTTTCAGTTTCAGCCATTTTTGGACTTTGGTTTGTGTAAATTCATGGGTTTGTGGGGGAAGAAAATTTGATGGGGGCTATGGAGTTTTGTTAAAGAAGGTTTTGATGAAGGTGAGAGGGATGCTTTGGATGACTTGGAAGGAAGGTATGGGAGTGGGAGTGGGAGTGGAGCTTTGCAGTCTTGCTCAGTGTGTAAAGATGGAGCTTTGCTGTCTTGCTAAAGTTGTTTTTGCTCTATAAAATTAAGCCCACACCTAAAAAGGGCCCCGGTGCCTCGTCTTGTAGCTTTGTGGAGATGTAAATCGAAAGATATGATTTAATAGTACAATATATAAGAGTATGTAATAGTTTGACTATACACGTCTTTCTTTTTACTTTTTTTTTTTTTAAGGTAACGAATTCTCACCCTAGTTAAAAAACGATAGTGATACGATACGCGAACTCTATTTGCGCAATATATAAGTCAGAAACGACGATCGATCGAAAAAATATATTTACTGGGATCTAAATCAATTAATGTGTCCAAATCTTATTGATTCTACCGATATCATGTGTAAATATGGAGCTTTGCTGTCTTGCTCCGAGTTGTTTTTGCTCTATAAAATTAAGCCCAACCTAAAAAGGGCCCGGGTGCCTCTCCTTTGTAGAAATTTTCGTATATTTCCAATCCGAGAGATAAATTTAATAGATAATATATAAGAGTATGGATCGATTAATATACACGTCTTATAGCTATGGAAAGTCGATTTAAGGTAACGAATTCTCACCCTAGTTAAAAAACGATAGTGATACATGCACAACTCTATGATCCATCATTGATTATGATGAGATCTAAATCAATTAGTGTCCCACATCTTATTGATTGTGATATCATGTGTATGCACAATAGAGTTGTGGACATATTATTTTCCGTTAAAAAAAGCAAAGTTGTGAACGACTTGTTTTTATTTACAGTTAAGCAATGTGTCAAGTCAAGTGTTAAGCCTCTGCAATTTAGTTAAAAATCTAATTCGATGGTTATATTTCAATAATTGATGTTGCAAAGATTTCTTTGAACATATTTTATTACTAAGGAAATTTGATCTTTATGAAATCGAATCCGACATATCATATCAATAGCGAGATTGTTATTACAACATCACCGCCCTTTAGCTTTGATCTACGCCTTTAAGGGGAAAAGAGATGTCGTCACTCCATTTTTTTTTGAAGTGATCTCATGTAGATGAATCTAGATCACATGGTTTAAACTATATTGAAACTCTGTGCTTTTAGATTCATAATATTATATTACTCCGCAAACAGAGTAACTACCTAAGAATAATCACCCCCTACGAGAGTCGATCTTCAAGATGATTGGATGTGGTCAAAAAATTATGTCTCAAAGTAGCATCGACACATTAATTAACCACAATGGACACTTTATTCTTTCCCCTAAAATTTATATAGAGAGGACACCTAACATTTATCTTCACAATGACACCTTATTTCTTTCCCTATCCCTAAATAAAATTAAGGTTCCCTTAAAATATAAAGGCTCTCCTAATATGAATAGTACTCTCATTTGTCTATCCATTTGCTGCAAAAGTGTCCATTGTGTAATGACATTTACCCATTTCTAAAATGTTTGTTCCACGATAAAACGGTCATAAAAAAATGTCACAATATATTTTTAAACCATTGAAAATTATGAGTAAAAAAGTGTTACAACATATTTTTTTAATAAACATATACATTTTTATAAAAGGTCATACGATATATTAAAATCTCACTTTACCCCTCAAAAAAAAAAAATCTCTTTTAAAAATATATAATATTTCATTCCGATTTTCGTTAGCAAGTTAAAAAAAAAAAAAAAAAAAAATATGTTGGTAGTTAAATTAGTTAGTTGAGATGTGAGATGAAAAATTTTTAAGGATTGATATAGGAAGTATTATTGAAGTTTGTTGTTTTATAGGATGTTGAAAAAATGAATTTGGAACGAAAAATAAGATAAATTTGGAGAGTTGGAGTTCCCACCATTGTGGTCACTCTGAGTCCCTAACACATTAAAGACCGACACATTTATAATGAAAGATGTGGTGTCTTTAAACATTATAAGAAGATCCTAAAAATAGTAAGGTGTCATGGTAGATTTGTATAAATAGGTTTAGTGTAGATGTGAAAATTTTAAAATTGATGTACTGCTCTGGAAGTATGACTACAAATACACATTGGACTTAGATTTACATGTTGACTCAAAGTCTATATATATGTTTATTAAGAATAGTACAAGTGGTTGGATAATGAAGACTAACATATAATAACAATATATATAATTACTTGGATTTGAAATTGAGCATTTGTTTATGTAAATTTGTCAAGGACTAGCTACTTGAATATTTTATAGCAAGAGGTGTAAGTATTCATATGGTGCATCATGTTACTCAAAAGCTAATAAGTCAAAGTTATTTCCAAAAGCTACCTCAAAAAGTGAATGGGAGTCGAAATTCTATCGTAGAGAGTTTTTTTATGAATATTTAAAATAAATAAAAAATTTGTAAAATACGAGTGTATTAAAGACATACTATGAATTTATACTCGAGTAAATTAAAGGACAATGTTTGATTGAGCAGGTGAGCGAGCTGAGTTAACATATAATTAGTAATTCGTGTATCATTATATATTAGTCGAAGACTCGTGTATGTAAAGTGTAAGTGGATTTTTATTAGAAAAGGGAAAATATGTTTGAGTCATGAACTCTTCAATCTTGAGGCCGAATAAAATCAAATTGGATAGGGACTAGAGGCCAGAGGGAGCAAACAACAAAAAGCTACACGTACTTGCTAATGGTTTTTTTCCTCCTAACACATTGATATATAAATTGATATAACACTTGAACATGATATAAGGTCATTAAATAATATAGGACCACCATAATCATTGGATAAAGTGTGTTATTATGTTAATTGCCGTAACACTGTTATGTATGATATATTGAATTACCTACCCACTCTCTTAATTTTTTTTTTAGAAAATAAAGAGTTTTATTAATCAAGATCCGTCAAACAAACGGTCAAAACATCATCGGAGACGTGGAACCCCAAAGCGTTCGAGTGGAAACATATAAACCGTGTCTAGCGAAAACATACGCTGAGAACATTCCCTACTCGCCTAATGAGCGAAAAAAAAACGTAAACAAACCTATAGAAACTACTTGTAAGGGATGAAAACAACAATGTCAAACTATATCGCAGAAATTAAAACTCGATCCTCTCGTAGAATCGCGTTGCAAAATTTCACGTCAAAAAATCGTTATTCGACCCTTATTCCACTTATATTCTCTGAATTTTCTTTTTGACACCAAAAAAAAAGGATACAATTGAAGTTTTGTAGAAAGTTTTGACACACGATTGGGTCACCGCAATCAAAATGATACACAAAGGAATGGAGTACGTACCAGTCCACGATAGCATTTAAAAACTTAAGGTGGTGAGTAAAAAGATGATTAACATTTAAAATCTTCAACACCCAAATCTTCTATAACAAGGCTTGAAGACGACCGACACTTGAAATTAAAAATTAGTTAATTAACATTTTAAACGGTACAACAGCTCCTAAAAAAGCCCCAAACACTTAAACAATGCAATAATTAACAATTTAAAACTCCAAAACATGGTAATATATATAGATTTTTTTGACTAAAATGACGTATCGTTAACTAAATGATGAACGAAGGACATACATTGTGATTTATAAGGACGAAAAACATTCTTTTATCCTAAATTGCATTTCTTTTGATACATTCACCAGTTGACATAATTAATAATAATAATAAAAAACTGCCTACCATAAAAATAAGAGATTTTATTCAATAGATTTTTGACTAAAAAAACATATTTTTAATTAAACGGGAAATGCAAGACATTGTGATTTAATAATGAAATTGTCCTTTTTAATCGCTAGAACATGAAACTGTCCCTTGATCCTGATTTGTTAACTTCTTTGTCCTTCTACCCTTTCGATCCCCTAATATATAGACTCTTTTAACAGTAGGAATGATCATGACCTAGGAGCTTTTCTTCTTCCCTTCTTTTGGTTAAGAAAGCTACCACCACATATATATTGTGAGTGTTTATAAATGCATTTGACTACTACTAGCATATATATATATATATATATATATATATATATATATATATATATATATATATATATATAATCAAACAAAATCATGTTCAATAAAGTTGTGGCATCTTCCTTATCTTTTTCGCTGTCTCAGGTGTGGGGGGTGATTGAATATATATTTTTATATATATATGGTGATGATGATGATGTTCTCTAGAGGTAGCATGCGTACAACTGTCCCACAACTGCTCTAGCCTTAGAATAACACACACCCCCCCCCCCCATCTCCCCCCCCCCCCCTACATATTTTCTCAATTGCTTCGTGGAGGATGCATATCTATGGTTTCTCAATGATCCAGTATACAGAGGCTGAAAGTACTTTTCCTTTTTTAACGAGAGAAGTCAATACGCGCGTGAAGGATATCGAGCTACCACACTTCATTTTTAAGACAATATCGTGACTGCAACACACATTTCTTTTTTTACTATTGAGTTATGCGCTCGTGACGCTATATTTATATATATATATATATATATATATATAACAAAACGAATTCATCCGATATAGAATATCGTTACTATTACAATCATCCACACATAATAAACATCACAACATACGAAAAACTACGAACAAAACAAAAGTATTACAACGAATGACATAACACAAAAGACCCTCAGTTTTGTACAATTTGTGTGGCCCTAGTGTAAGGAGTTTTTTGTTTTGTTGTTCATTTGGGCCTCTTTGCTCTCTCTGGTCTTTTGGTTTCAGAGATGGGTTGAGCTCAGGCCCATAGTTATTTATTTTTGGATGCTAATTAAGGCCTCTTTAGTTACAGGGAGCCTTATACTTTTTCTTGAGAAATTTTGATGTAACTTGATGATCACGATCGCAATAAAATTGACTCAACATACCTTTACATCGTTGATAATGATATGATCTAAATCAATCGACATATCGTATATCATTGTCAATGATATGGAAGTAGTTTGTGTCAATTTTGCTGTGCTCGTAGCGTTTCCCATGATTTACACGGGTGCTGCATTTCATGCTCGTAATTAATGCTACAACTACAATCATTCAGACACAACATGCTTTTACATATTATTGATTATGATGTATACCTATAATAATCAATGATATAAAAACATATTGTGTCGCTCGTTGTGTTTAATTGAACGGTTGTGACGATAACATTACCTGATTCAAAAGTAGAAAAAAAAAAAAAAAAAAAAACAAACAAAAAAAAAACATCCATAACCATTCACTTCCCATAAGGGATTTGACCACAAATCAGTGATATGATTCTTCACAGAAAATACTCAGAAATTATAGCCATAGGTAGACCATAGTGTATATATAGTATTACAAAATTAGGGCTACATATATAATATAATAAGTTGTCAGATAATATCAATTAATCATGGGTATGTCCCTCAACAAGATTTATAAAAGCCCCATGTGAAAATTAAGGCTTCTATCTTTGCTTGTTCTATCTGGAATTAATAGCATATTGTAGCAGACAAACTACACTACTAGTGTTACACGACAAACATGACAGATTTTACGATACAACCATTACAGAAAAAGTTGTATCAAATGAGATCAAAGAGAAGAGAGTCTTTGTAACGGATTCTCCGTAGAGTAATGTTAGTGTTACAACCACTCAAACAGAACAAATGTAACAACATGATATAGCAGTGAAATCTTTGATAAGAGGTCGGGTCCCACCGCCACTACCACGTCATGGACTGTTTTCACTACATATAATTAGGTCGTGACACTTGTAATGTTACTGTCACAATACAACCACTCAAACATAACAAATACCACAATATGATATATAGCGGTGAAGTCTCTGATAAGAGGGTCCCACTGCCACTACCACTTCCACATGGACCACATCGATCATGGATTGTTTCACCACAGATTAGGTTGTGACACTTGCTGTGACAGAGTGGTGGCTGTGTATAATTAATCCGGATTATAAGAAATGTGAGCTAATTATATATATAGTTAATAATTAGTTGTGGATTCCTGGATGTGGATGTGCAGGTGCATAATCTAAGTTGAATCCTGGCTGTGGATCTTCTTTTTTTGTCTTTGGCAACTTCCATGAAACAGTTGAAAGATGATCATCAACTTTATCTGCGCCACTTTTTCCAATTGTTCTAACTTCTTTTAGGGTTCTTCTATCTTCATTTCGCTTCTCGATTCCTCCAATAATTTTGTCTGCTTGAAGTTCACTACTTAACCTCGTAATTTTTACTTGATCAGCAAGAAATGAAACCCTAGAAGAAAGGGTTGTCTTCTCATCATCCTTCTGAAAATTTAAGAATATGAAACTTTAACTCTCACAGTTGTTATATGTTATTACTACTATATATATATCTAGCTAAGAGAAACTTTGTGGTACAATTTATATATATATAAGAGGACTGTATTAACTTATTCATCAACTACTATCTCTCTTCTTTACAAAATTAGCCATTTTTTTCTTAATAATTAAGTGTCATTTTCAAAACCCAATACAGCAATTATTACTATATATTTCTTTTTCTAGTATACCCTTGACCTTTTACCCATCAATTACTCATAATTAATCCTTTCACTTTTCCAAATCAAGATATATACTGTACTGAATAAAGGGTATCAATATAATAGCAAAATTAACTATGACTCATTTATTATTTTTCATGATATATTTGGGAAAAAAAAATATTATAGAAAAAAGAGAGTAATTAATTAATGGGATAGAAACTGACCTTGATGTAATCTTGAGGATTTGTTGTTGAATGCTTCTTCTGGTTAAATAGAACATTATTAAGATTATACCTAGTAGCAATACAAGCATGTAAAGAAGAAGAAATAATCAAGAAAACAAGAAGGTATGATTTTGTCATTGATTTCTTCTGGAGATTTTGATGTGGTATGTATGAATCTGATAATTAATAATGTGGAATGATGAAGAATATATGGCTCATATTTGTACTAAGAAGAACAAAAGAAATGAGCATTAAATGCAGGGTTTTTTGAAGGGGAGTTATAGAACATGCAGATGTGTGAAGTCAAGAATATATGGGTAATGGGCCTCTTTGTTTGTCTCTTTTCATATGTCAATCTTTGGGACATAAAGACACAAAAACCCCACTAGGGGAAAGAGTGTAGCAATTAACTCTATTTATGGATTTTATTTTTTTACTAATATTTGAAGAGGATGATGAGGAACTTAATTAATGGTATAAAAGTTATAGAAATGTTGTATCGAATGATGAGTAATTTATTAATTCTTTTGTTTTTATTCCTTATTTTCACCGTACACGCCATCTTGTTGTGTGGAAGAGGATATAAATGCAAACAAATGATGCAAGTCATATGACAAAGACGGAGTCATGGATTGAAGTTTGGGTGGGCCATGGAGTGTACTTATTCACACGTAGCCGGTTGGGCGGGTCGGAAGAAGGATGACTTGGTTGGTTGATCTGGATTATATAAGTTTATTGGTGTGGATGCTTGCTTAACCCTTCTCTTAGCCGTCTCTTAATTTGTTATCATTTAAAACAATTTTACCTTAGTTATAAAATTTTCGAGGGCCGGGGACGGGTTGAATCCAAGGGAAAGTCTTTGAAAGGTCGGAACATGAGAGATTATTCGAAGCAAAAGTCTTTGCACAGTTTCACACCTAACACGAAGAATCCTGCTATCACAGTCATTCTGACACAACATGATATGACAATTATGAGATCTAATATGATGTGGCATTTGTTGGATCATTAATTCCACGTTGGGCTTATATGTGAAATAATTATTTGTCATAGACTGTCAATAAAGATTAACTTGATATTAAAGTGATCTAATACGGTTTACGGTTGTTGCGCTATAATGTATCATTAGGGTGCGGGCCTTCATTTGTAGAGACTAAGAAGTAATTTATGTTTCGTTGATGGTAGAATCAGAAATACCTAAAATATAATTCGTTATATAATGGGGTCACGGTCCCTAGGTCACACACTATTCTTTTCTCTTCTGTCTCCCATCATCATCGAGATTACAGAGGATTTCTAAAGGGTTCTATGAATGGCTCATGAAAGTGTGTAGATCTAGAAGATCGGATCCTACGGGAGATCAGATTCGGGTACGCTTCCGCTTTTCATCTTTAGTTCAGATTCTTGATAGTTTAGCATAAACGATCCTGGATCAAAATGATTTATCACATACGGTTAGATCCAACAGCATTACGTACCATCTTCAAATAATTGTCACGTCATTATACAATATCACATCAAATCGCGGCATTGTTTATATATCACCATATTTAATTAGAACACCAATTTTCCCTGATGAGGTTCAAATCTAGTGATTTTAGTTAGTGGACATTATAAAATCAAGAGAAACATAAAAGGCAATAGCCATTCCCAATACCTGTCTTCATCGAGGCACCTGATTTTATTTATTTATATTATTTGTCGTCTAAATATGAAATTTTGCTGAGTTTATATGGCTCAAAATTCCCTGGAATCTGGTTCTTTGTTCACCATATTCCATACACTATGATCTCATTCAAGTTTCAACTAGCAGTATAAATCGGAATTGAAAGGAGGGAGCCTTTTTGGCTGATGATGAAAATAACCAATCTTCTGTTTTATGATTTGTATAGATATATATATATTCTACGTAGAAATTAATTAGTTATAGACTTATCATTATAATTATTAATAATAGTGTAATACCCGTTATGTCACGATCGTTATGACAATAAGATTAAAAAGAAAGAGAAAAGAAAAACAATAACTAATGATTTAACAGA